>JARBIX010000008.1:3000000-3403419 GCA_029850275.1 Chrysosporium keratinophilum
CCCTGCTGTTCTGCCCTCAGCGTCGGGACGGAGCTCATAGTTAGTAGTAATTGATGGCGAGATGAGGATGAGCACCATTGAGCAACAACCAACAGCTCTTTGATCTGTGAGAGCTTCGTCGTCTGTAGAATGAAATAAATAATAATAACTCGTTCGATGATGCCCCACCAGTGCCTGGATCACCGCCCGAGCAAGTGGCTCCGGATGGAGTCCGAATGGACAACCCCAATATTGGGATAAACGCAGCAGTGCTTCCATCTGGAGCATGATTAGACAGCTATGGCGAGAGATGGTCAGTTGTAGATTGAAGGGGCGCTCTGAGACCGACCATGCTCACTGGACGGCGATTACAACACAGGACTGCAATTGCTGAAGGCGCAGAAGTGATTGGGCGAGTTTGACTGGGAACTGTCATCCCTGTGCGAGCAAGTCAACCTTTTTTGACAGCGAATGATCTGCTGATAGTTTCGATCTAACAAAGCAAAGCAGCCGGTCTCACCAACAGGAGAGTCGAGACTCTGTTCCCCAAGACCAAATGTGAAGTTATAGTTGAAGAGAGGGGGCCAAACCCACTCAGCTTTGGCCAACAGTAACGGGCAGCGTCTCCCTGTCGATGCATCCCACTGTCGACGATGCCCGGCCCAAGGGGCATCTGCTGCTCTAGAAAGCACCCAATCGTGGGCTCAAGTAGCCGAGCGGAGACGTCGATGCAGTGGTGGGCGGTTCAAAGGAGTATTTGCGTTCAATAGAGTTTGATCTGCCTGGAGCTCCAGCTGGTTCTCTCTGCAAACTGCGGGCGCCTTCGCGTCGATATCATCGCAGCGACAGGAGTCGAGAAAAAGCAATGTTGGCGGCCAACTGCCACAGCAGCATGCACAGTCCACCGGCTGATCTGGTATGGTGTCTTGTCTGCGCCAGGGTCCCAGGCTAAAATGATGTGATGAGCTGCGAGTTCCCACACTAGCTTGTCCCACGGCGTCTGCAGGACCGGGTTCGAGGCTAGGGATTTTTTTTTCCAGATTATTTAATAACGACTATCGGCCCTGTCGATTGCTGCGAGTGGGAGGGATGCAAAGGGTGCTGTTCATTATTATTAGAATCTGCCAGGGCAGCGCTGCAACCGTCTTCCCGTGTCAATCATCCCCAGTTGGATTCCGGTCAACAGACGTACTCTATTCGACCAAAGGGGTAGCGCGAGAACCCCAAAGGCCCTTTGGCTTGAATTCGCCGGCAAAAAAGAACTCATCTTAACCCCCCAGGCCCTGCAGGGTGCAAAAATTCTGATTGTCAACGCTGCTCCATTGCCTTATGACCCTCGTGACACGTCTCATTTAACCTGGAAGAATCTGTCGACGTTGGCTCATTTTGGAGGTTATCTGATACATAATAATTGAGCGTCCCCCTCCACTTTGTCACTGTATGTGTTGTCTGCGCTCATCGTCAGTTTGATCTGAGCGTCGGTCGCGAACGAGTAGCCGATAGTCCGGGATATACACACGGACCATAGGACTCCCATACATCCGACGAAATGAATGCATCGACCGCCCCCTCGAGCAGGAACCCCCTGACAACATATTTCCGTCACCTCCATCGAAACAAAACATCCCTACCCCATGGCCAACTCGTGTGCGTTTCGGCCTCTCCAAACATCAGCACAGTGGCCTCTCTGCTGAGATTAGCCTGCGCAGTGGGACCCTATATCGCCGTTCTCCAAGTGCACGCCGACATAATAGACGACTGGTCTCACGAAGCTGTGAGGAAACTAAACTGCATCGCGAAGCGATTTGGCTTTCTGGTCTGGGAGGGCGGACGCATTTTAAACACCAAACGGCGGCCGACCGGCCAGCACGCCTTGTCGAGCCATGAGGTCGCAAGGGACATTGCCATGGCTCGAAAACGGTACACCAAGGGAATCAGTGTAGCTGCCTGGGCTGGATTGGTGAGCACATGGGTTATTGGACCAGAAGAACTGGGAAAAGGAAGTGGACAGCTGATTCCCACTCTCCGTCGCGCTGCTCGGGAAACGGTAGCGCGGTTAACTATGTCAGTTCGCACCGAGATTAGTGGAGGACAGACACCGTTTGTGATTGAAAATGATGGAGATAGCCAGGAGGATGACCTTTGCGGCGACGACGAGCAGGACGAGAATGTATGCGACGCGCAATCGGGAGACTCGAAAACTTCCAACCCGTTTCGAAAGGGCTCTGTTATTTCTCTCACACGGACAATCACTCAACATGCAGAGCCATCGAAGCCTACACTAATGGATCTGGATGATTACTATGAATGTGATGAAATCGAATTTGCTTCTGATGAGAAATTGGCATCGCCTACGATCCTTCCGCCTCCGCCTCTTCTCTCCAGGGGCGTGGTGATTTGTTTGCCCAACGATTCTGAGACACGATCTACACTTCCATACAGACAAGTTGCAATTGCTTCAGGCAAAGCTCATAACGACTTTGTCTTGGGTTTTGTGACAGAAGAGCCATGGGTAAACGTGCGGAGGGACCAATCGCTTGCAGATTGCATACAGATGTCCAGCAAAGATGAGCTTGATGACGACGACGAAGATGAAGAAGAAGACAGTGACGACAGTGAAGACGAAGGAAGCCCGGACGAAGAGGAAACATACGTAATATTCAGCCCGCTCGAAAACGAGCATGTCGGCTGCAACACCAATTCTTCCGAGTCATATTCGACAAGTGGTGACTACCAGTCTTCAACAGATTCATCTCGACAATCGTCAAAATTCGGAATAAAGGCTCAGCAGATCCGCGGTTTACATCAACTTGTTTCTCGAGCCCTTGCATTTCAATCCGCTAGCGGTATTGCCAGCGGTTCCCTGAACCTTCCTATGTCGAAAAGATATGGTCCAGATATCTTGTATATCCCCGTCATTACGATGAATGTTTAGATGCCGGCCGTTCTTATTCTTGAAACTTGGGATCTCTTACACTTTCTCAAAAAAGGGTCCCTCCTCTTCTTTGGCCCATGCCATTTTTAAATGTGCATACAGACATCTTGGTGCGTTCGAAATCCTCGGCGAACCCGCGGCATTTTTATTTAGAGTCCTTTTACCACCAACCAACCAACCTTTTTTCTTTTCTTTTTAATATATATACAATCTTCTACTTCGCACTTCTTGTTGCCACCTAAAGGTTCTGGGGGTGACGATATGAATGTACGCTTTTGATGAGATATTTGACAAATTAAACATTGATCTTCTGTGACTTTGGGGTGCTCTGCATATTACCCCGAGGTTGATGCAGCAAAGAGATGAGTTATGATAATGTTACATTACTGATTTGCCTTCCCTGCATTGCAGTATATTGCTCTGCACTTTCACTGGCTGTTTCTCGAGGATTGTTTCATTTCCAATTATAGATGTTCTCCATTTACAAGGATCTTCTATTAATATACCATCGAGCTGAGAGGTCGAGTTTGTTGAAAAGCGTTAATTTGACCACTTTCAACATCTCATCTCAGCAGCAATAATCATGATGCTGCTCCCTTTTTAATCTTGAGTTTAATACCTCCGATAATACTCCGGTCGATCCGAATTCTTTGATGTTACCAACTTTCTCGACAGCCCCCTGCCTGATATCTTGTCGAGTGATTGAGATGTGCGTGTATATCCACGCAAGCGTTCCATCAAGCTGAGTGCTCGCGGCATGAGTGATCACGCATACCACTGGATTTACATACATAACATGCTCATGGGTGATACCCATCCCCATATTTCCCAAGTTCTACAAGGCCAGATCCCAGTTTAATGCGCCACCAGTGGCAGTCGAGTCAGCCATACAGAGTCCGTGGGGATGTCGCTTAATATGGTGACGCTGGGATGACAAGATAAAATGGGTGAAGACAGTAAGGAAGTACGATAAACAGATGAAGTTATTCCAATTCATCGTGCATGCACAATCGCACATTTATACACAACTAGGGTATGCCTATAATGACTCCTTCAATCAGAGCTCTTCATCTAGTCCCTAAGATTTGGTACTCCGGCCACGGAACGAAGCCCACTTCACGCAATTTTCAGCAGTGAAGACAGCGTCTGCAGGACGAAGCAAACGCCGCGGGGCCACGGTCCGACCACGTGAACGATACATGCAATGGTGTGTCCGTCGTCCAGCACCATCATTTTGCTTCAACAATCATTCCTTCCACCCCACCCATAGCCCCTTTGATCTCACCCAACCCATACCACACAATCACCGCAATCCCAACCGCCGCCGCAACCGTACTAAACACCAACGCCACGATCCCTCCCGCCGTAAACCCAGCAGGCAACGGCGCCACAGGCGCATTCTGATTCGACAAGTCGAGAAAATCCACCTTGTTCCCGCCGGCATTGCCCTCGTACGGCGTTCCGCCAGCGCGGCACGCCGCGTAGTGCGATTCCGGGATCGGGTGGCGTTTTTTCGACTCGCGGAGGAGCAGTGGGGATTCGATCATCGTCGCGACGAGGCCACTGTCCATGTGCCATTCGATATGGCAGTGGAAGAGCCAGGTGCCCGGGTTATCGGCCTTGAAGCGAAGCACGATGTTGCCGTTTGGGTTCACGAGCACGGTGTCGCGGCGCATGGGAATTTTGGGATATTCGGTCTGGGCGGAGGTGTCAAAGGGTCCACTCTCATCGGGGGAGCGGTAGATTGTCTGGAAATTGTGACCGTGCAAGTGGAATGGGTGTTTTCCTGGGTCGTTATTGTTGAGGATGATTTCAACGACTTCTTCATGCTCAAGGATAAAGGGGTTGATGTGTTCGCTGTAGATAACTGGGTTTGTCACAAGGTCTTCGGGAGCAGTGAGTGCCGTGTAGAGAGTCGGGACCTTTTGGTGAACGTAAGTGATATTGTTGAACCAGGCACTGTGAGCGTCAGTGATGCTGACTCGGAGATATATTGTGCATGTAGAATACTCACTAATTTGCTCCATCACCGAGGTTATCCATCTTCACGTCCAGTATGATAGTGTGGTCAACCTTGTCATACAGCTCAGCACCGTCGCTGGGTACTAAGTCCATATCGTCCAGGAAAGCGAATTCGGCAACACCTTTCGGCTCTACAAGTGCCTTACTGTCATCGTATACGAGCCATCCCGTAACGTTGGGATTTAGGCCTTTAGGGATTACATCAAACAAATCCTATATACATCAGTTAGCTGGGCCTGTCACGTATACGTTGGAAACGGAACAGATGTACTCTACCTGGTCCATGCTTCCAACAATGGGAAAATTTGCAGAAGTTTCATTCTTGGTTGTGACAAGTATGCTGTACCTCTGCGCAGCTGTAATATAAAGCATATCGGCCTCCGTCTCTTCCGTCCAGACGCCATCAACCTCAATAACTCTCATCTGGTGCTCCTCAAACCACAGATACTGAGCAGCAAACGCGCCTATATTGACCACACGAAAGAGGTACGTTTTCCCAGGCTCAACCGCAACAGTCAAATTTTGCGTGTCATTCATTAACGCGGCTTGGGGTACGGGTTCTGCACCAGACGGATTTGCAAGGCTGATAAAATGTTTGATCAGCCCAGGCATTTGTTCATGGTACCAGTCCGAAAGCGTGAGCACATATTCCTGATCCCACTTTCCAGCATGTGGCGAGTCAGGGTCATCCACGATCAAGGGCCCTCGGAGTCCATCGGGATATTGGCCGTGTCCATGAGAATGATACCAGTATGTACCCGGCTGATCTGTCTTTTTTGAATAGTAGGGTTAAAACGGAGTAAGATTTAATGGACAAAAATGCATGACTCTCTTACCGTGAAGTTGTACATGAACGAGCCTCCTGGAGGAATCAAACATTGTGTCACGCCGGCCGCGCCATCCATCTCGACCGTATCCTTCATAAACAATCCGTGGAAATGCAACGCCGTAGACTGATTTCCCAACAGATTGTTCATGTTAATAATGATGCGATCCCCGACGCTTGACCTAATTTCTGGAATAGGCCACTGGCCATTGATCCCGATTGTTGGCCTATCCCTCGCGCCATCCGGGTTCCTCGTCACCCAAGTGACGTTGAAATCATAGGTTATTGTTTTCGCATGTCCAGATTCTGGCCACAATAGCACGACGCAGCAGCAGATCAAAAAACTCGACAGTGAAAGCGCCATTGCGAAGAAAGGAAATATCCGTCCGCAAAAAGGATGGAATCAGATAAGACAATTTGCAACAGGACGAGGGCCAGGGCGGGAAACTTATCAATCAGATAAATTTTTGACCCGCATCTTTCCGGGGGCCTCGAGCTCTTCTTTGAAGTGTGGATCCCAAGCTCTCCCTTCGGCTGGGTACAGATACGTGCATTAATCCAAAGCCACGGGACAATTTCTCCATGAGGCAAAGGTCACCGGAGCCGTGTCAAAGCATAGTCCTCGATTAGTCCTAAGGCATTCCCGCTAAACCTAGGTCGATGAGAGCCCACTGCGGTTGAGAAACACGTTGCGCTGAATGCAGAACTCATTATTGTCCTCGCAGGTCTCAGAGCCTATTCGCCTATCGTGGTGACCGCAAATTCATGCCAGAGTGACCCGGGTGGACACACCGGAGAAACGATCCAATTATCACATTCAGCTTGCCACAATTTTAGTGCAGCGACATCGCGGGAAATGCCGTGTGAGAATGGCATGACCTTTCGTGTCCGTGGATTTCGAAGATGGATGGAAGCGTCTTTTATTCAAGCGCAGCGGATGGAAGATGTGAGAGAGGCCTGCAACGATTGGTCAGCTCTCGGAATAAGGTTGGATCTAGAGTTCGAATCGGCTGAGCTTAGCGGGTTATATTACGGTAATACCGCGTATCAAGCCACTTCACCGTTATCAGACCATCTGATATGATAACCAGCAATCAGATAAGATCCGAAAAAAAGCCGCAAGAATGAACAATCATCCATTGCTCCGACTACTAATATTAGTGACACCGAAGCTGCAGTCATTCTTCCGCGTGTCGCTGGCGGTGCTCTTTCATAGATGCCCTTGACGGCCAGTCAGGAATCTAATATGGGTAGAACTTCGTTTAAGCGGGGAATCCAAGACTAACAAGCATTGCAGACAAGACCGCCGAGGCTCGGAGAAAAGCTTTTCTTGGTATCCAGTGACAACAGGACTCACGGACAATCCAGCCTTGTCTTGCGTGTTCCGATTGTCGAAGTAACAGCGATGGAAATTTCGTCTCAGCGCCAGTTTGAGTCAGAAGTAGTATCTAAAGTACAGTACAGTACGTATGGATTGGACGTTGAATGTTACCAGTCAAGTCTAAAAATGACCGCGAATTATCCGTATGGACTGACCTGGACTGCCTGTCTGTCTTTTCCCTCAATTCCGGTCCGAAGCGAACGCACGCGCTTGTCAAAAAAGGGAAGTGTGGGAAGTTTGCGAATGTGGGTTTCGCCTCGAGTTTCTGTTGTGAGATGGCTAGTAATAAAAAAACATTTGATCCGTGAAATATTTGATTGAAGCCGGAGTCTCACCTATATAACTTATCAGATTGACTCTCTTCCCACCTTTTAAATCCCCGTCATTTGCTTGTACGCACGGATATTGACGCATTTTCAACGGCGACTTGGAACATATTATTAGCTGCTGCAATATTTTCACAAGACACCTAATATCATAGCCTTCAAGGCCTGAGATGCGCCACACCGGCCCAACATGGTGAATGTTTTTTATGTCCCAGGTTCGTAGGTTGAAATATCCCAGATCTATTTCTGATTTCTCGCGAACCGACACTGAACGCAGTATAGTTTTTTTTATAGTGTTTCGTGAAACACTAGAAACTAGTATTGTGGTCTCAATTCTCCTTTCTTTTCTGAAGACGCAGCTGGGGCCGGACGCAGACCCAGTCGTTTATAAGAAACTAAGAAACCAGGTAGGCTGTTTGCCCCAACGAAACCCAGCTCAGCGGAAATAGAATGCGTGCTGACAATCCATAGATTTGGTTCGGTACTGGTTTAGGCCTGTTCATTTGCGTTGCCATTGGCTGTGGTCTCATCGGGGCCTTTTACTCTCTCGGAAAGGATGGCTGGGCAAAAGCTGAAAGTATATGGGAAGGGGTCTTCTCCCTGATAGCGGCAATCATCATTACTATCATGGGTGCTGCTTTGCTGCGCATCTCTAAGATGCAAAAGAAATGGCAAGTCAAATTGACAAAATCACTGCAAAGCAGGGAAGCGCCGGGGGCAACGCTGGTATCAAGGTTCAAGAACTGGTGCGAGAAATACGCGATGTTTCTCCTTCCCTTTATTACGATCTTGAGGGAGGGATTAGAAGCCGTTATTTTTATTGGGGGCATAAGTTTGGGGGTGTCCGCCTCATCAATACCAATCCCGACAATCACCGGAATTCTCGCAGGTTTTCTAGTTGGTTTCCTGATTTATAAGTAAGTTATCTTATAAGAACCCAATGATGTGACGGACAAAGCCTGATGAGTCGTAGGGGTGGGAATTTCGTTCCAATCCAGATATTCTTAATCGTGTCAACCTGCTTTTTATATCTGGTAGCCGCTGGGCTATTTTCTCGTTCTGTTGGTTTTTTCGAACAACACAAAGTAAGTGATATCGCGCCAATAGTTCCAACGCATGACGCATCTAATACTTTTCTAGTGGAACAAGGTAGTTGGCGGAGAAGCGGCCGAGATGGGTGCAGGGCCTGGCTCCTACGACTACCGACAGAGTGTCTGGCATGTCAATGTAAGTACCCCCCGTTGTCACTTGCGTGATTAGTTTTTAATTAGAGGAATAGTGCTGCAGTCCACAGTTCAATGGCGGAGGGGGTTGGGGCATTTTTAATGCTCTCTTCGGATGGACCAACTCTGCGACTTATGGCACCGTCTTGTCGTATAATCTGTATTGGATCGCGGTCACCGTCGGATTCCTGGCATTGATGTATTTTGAGAAGAAAGGCCACTGGCCACTTCAGAAACCAAAAGGTGTCCGCGGCTTGATTGACAGCGATGAAAATGAAACAATGGATTACGGTGACGTGCAACATGTACGAGCACTGCAAAGGTCGGAAGTTTAGTTAGACAGAAAGGAGTTGTTGTTTTGTTGAATGTGCCCAGACGAAAATTGATAGCGGTCGTGCCAAGACCAAGCCATACGATTAGTAAGCGAGTCTGTCTGTGTTATCAGATCAACTTTTGCTTCAGAATTCAACTTTGCCATCATTGTGCACTTCGTCTATCATCTCTCACTTCGGATTTTTGGCAACATGTTTAGGGGAAAAGGTGCTACTCAGGAGGCGCTTTTGTGAACACTCGTTTGAAAAGAAAATATTTTCAGATTTAGTCGCCAAGTTTTGTTCATCTCTCCGATCCTTACTGTTCCGTACCTTAGAATGAAATCATTTCAAGCCTATGCGTTCTCTTGCCCGCGCCATGGATGGGCGGTTATCAGCTCTCAGCTCTGGTACCAATGCGAGTGAAGAAGCTATAGATGCGAACTTGTCAGAGCTTATCCCATGTCGTGAAGCTCTGTGCGAAGTCATAATTCCAGAGGGTGATATTATCCTCAATTGCATTCCGGCTCCTAGCAATTCAGGGTCAAACCGTCCTACATCCAGGTTCAGGACAACTAGCTCTTCTCTTAAAGAGGCTAGTAATTACTTTGAAGTCTTACTGGACCCTGCAAAATTTCAAGAAGGAAGGCAGTTTTCGGAGACTATCGAGACACTCCAGACTCGATATGGCTCTATGGAATCAGTTTTACGTCGTGCAGTAATCGACGAACTGCCCCAGATCACATTGGAGCTTCCGCCATTCTCATCGAGAGTGAATCAGGTCACGCTTCTTGGTGACTTTTTCCGACTTCTCGTGGATAGTGCTTTCAGAAACACGGCGAATTCTGAGGCAATTGCGAAAAAGCCTATTTCTTTTCTCGCCAGCTTGGCCGCCCTTATGGATAGATATGGCTCCCTTCATGTTTTGAGCCAGGCACTCAAGGCCGACGAGTTTGGTGACGATTCATTAAGGCTGGTCGACGCTGCGTCTGAAAGACAGAGACTACGACATCGTCTGCAGACTTTCCGAAGCGATGATGAGGAGCGGGTTCGTGAAGCTATTTTTCTCGCTCAGTGCCTCTGCGATTCGAAAGCCTTCGGATTCTTGACCCATAAGCTGGTAGTAAGTGGCTCCAAGGAATGGGTACCGAGTTTTGATGAACGCCAGGCGGGCATCGACAGACCTATATGGTGGCAGCTCTCTAGTAGCGTTGAAGGTAGGTAATCACACCTCATTGTTGCTATTAAATGAATATTATCTTTATGTGACAAGTGCTAATACCGTAAAAGAAGAACTACGGTACCGTAATCAGTTCATCCTCGATACGATCAGTGATTACCAGGGCCACCTCCTTCGTGCTTATGGTGCCTTGACCAGTAATATTTGTGGAGATTCAGCAATTGCCCAACCGTCTGGAAAGCGAGAACTACAATGTCGTCGTGCGTATGAGAATTCTCGGGCCTGCGACTCCTTTCATCTCGGCGAAATGATCCATTTCTTTACATCTCGTTCAAGAACTTTGGAATTACGATCAGCCCTGCCAAATAATGAACCAGAATCCGATAATGAAAATGTTCTTGGCAACGGAACTGTTATTCCGAAGCCGGCACCTTCTCGCCTCCCGACAAATATCACTGCCATTGTTGCAGCCCTCCGCCAATGCCCGGAATATCAAATTGATTCCAATCATGTTGGCTGTGGGATTCGCCGACGCCTCATAGGCGCTCTTGACTGTATCGAAGGGTTTACCAGAAGCCGCGATGCGACCGGGATATGCTTGCGCCATTGCGATTTATTTTCCGGGCTAGGCTCATGGGGCAATGAAACTTTCCGCAACACAGTAAGCGTATGTGTTCGTGGCAGTTCAGTGCAGTCAGTCACCTTCAATTATGGCGTGCCTGGCGCTATCCGGTGTGGGGATAATCCATATACGTGCAACTGCATTTCAAAAGGCCAGACCGCTCGAGCTCTGTTCACAACAAAGTATAGGAAGTGGGAGTGAACAATTTTCGATTGTCTAGCAATTTAGTTGTGTATTCAGCTACATGCACATCTAGTTCAGACTCATTGCGCCACATGCCCGGCGAAGAAAATAACGATACCGACATAGATACCAACGATCGAGAAGACATTTAAAATAATAAAGAGTGTCAATTTATTGATAACGTCGTCGCACATGATGAATTCACTTCGGGGGTAAAACGAAAATGTTTACTTTGGTAATAAGAAGAAAAAACTTCAAAATGGACATGGGATGAAAAGATGAAAGATGGAAGAGAGAGAAGTGAGAAGACATGAGGCGAAAATCGATAGAATGGGAAAGATTGAAAAGGGGGAAGGTGCTAACTGCTTGCTTTTCAGAGTTGATCCTTCTTTTGCTTCACAAACTCGACTTGGGAGGAAAGAGAGACTCGTAGGAGAGCGGTGAATCTGTCTCCGTCGACGTTCTGTTTATCCTGAAGCAGGATATCTACTGCATAAATATCTCTCTCTCGATATCTTTACGTTTCCTTCCTGAAGTAACGCCACACGGTCCGACTCGCCCATTTTCACGGCAATATCAATTGGGGTGCGCCCATCCGCATCCTTGACATCAACTTCAGCTCCGTAATCTAGCAGCATTTGCGTGATAGCCGTATACGAGCTCAATGTATTAAGTATGGCAGAATGAAGCGCTGTGCGCCCATCTTCATCTTGCGTGTGAACACTCGCTCCATAATCCAACAGAATCCTGAGGACTTCCTGATTGCTACCACGCCGAATCGCAATGTGCAGAGGGGTACGCCCGCTCTTGTCTTTCGCTTTCACGTCTGAACCATTGGATACCAAAACCCTGGCCATTCTCGCCGGGGGTCCATGGCATGCATCGCTAAAGAACATATAATGCAAAGGAGTGCGGCCTTCCGAGTCTGCGACGTTTATTTCTGCGCCTTTTCTGAGGAGGAGTGAAGCAATCACGGCTGATCTTCGTTTTGCTGCAAGACAGAGCGGAGTAGCTCCAAAATCATCCGCAGAATTGACGTCAACGCCATATTGTATGAGGTCTGCAACGAGGCAATGGTCGCCAGTTCCCACGGCGGAGTGTAGAATCGACTTTCCATGCCCATTTGCTGCATTGAAATCGGCTCCGCATCGTTGAAACATATCAAATATCGCTATGTTTTCGGTTGCCCCCTGGTTCCAGCACTTAGAGATATGGTAATGGAGCGCGGTACGGCCATGTTCATCTTTAGCATTGACATCGCCACCTTTTCTCACTAGAAATTCCACGTTGGAGTATCTGTGAGCCTCGACGGCACTATGGAGAGCAGTTTCATCTTTGATATTTTTTAAATTCACCGCGGCTCCCGCATCTAATAGGACCTCCATCACCTCCTCGCTGGCGGTGCGTGCGGCAAGGTGCAACGGGGCGGTACTTCCAAGTTGTGATAGCTCAGCTGCCATAGCCGGTGATTGTGACAATTCAGCTGCCGTAAACAGTCCGTATTTGAGGAACAGTCTTGTTATTAAGGGGTCAAAGGGGTCCAGGAGGGTACTGCTGCGTTGATCAAGAACGGCATTTACATCCATGCCATCCACTACCAGTGCCCTGACGATAGTGGGAATATTGTGATTAATCGCACATATCATCAAAGCCCTTTGCTTTCGTTCCATAACCGGGCGTGCGGTCACACGGTTGTTTTTCGCGGCTTGGTATTGCACCCATGAGCTCAGAACCGGATCGTGTCGACAATTTCTTCGGTGCACCCTTGAATCTGCGTGCCAGCGCAGTACAGGACCTTTTGCACCTTTCTTCCATTCCTCCGGCAGTAGTTTCAACCATCCATCACCATGCTTGGCTATTGTCTCCTCAAAACTGGCGGCAGCTCCCTTGCTTTGGAGCAACGAAACCACATCGAAAGACCCTCTCTCTATTGCTAATTCAAGGGGAGTGTGCCCGTCGGCATCAAGAATGTCCATCTCAGCGCCGTTCTTCAAGAGAAGGTCAACGACGCCGGTATGCCCTTGCATGGCAGCAAGGTGAAGAGCTGTTCGTTTCGAGTTGTAGACCCGCACATCAGCCCAGTCTAGCAACAGGCGCACAATCGACTCGGATCCATGCCAGGCAGCCCAGTGAATTGCCGCTCTAAACACTCGGTTCTCCCGATGTACTTTCTTTCCACTATCTTGTTTCCCCTCTTCAGATCCACGGAATGATTTATCCCGCTGATACTTGTTCAAGTAGTACTTAACAAGGCCATCTTGGTGTCGTTCGATAGTGATCTCTAACGCAGTTCGCTGCAATCCGTTTTCCAGATTTCGTCTTTTAGCATCTTCTCTCGAGATCGCCTCGCAGTACTTCCAGCGGGGCATCCGAGATGTATATTCACACACAACCTCGGTAATGTATCGACTGCCCGCAAGTTTCAAGAGCCAGAGGTCCAAAACCGGAACAAGATCTAGTATGGACATGACCAAATCTGCAGAAAGCGTTTCAATGACGCATCGCGACATGCTGTGGGGTTGAATCCGATGTACAGTACCAACTATGATAAGAAATAGGACTCGAGCGTGAGTCAAATTCAATCTAGGAGTTTGCTCTCTATTAGCAACATGAGAAATGTTTGTTCCTTTTTGTCGTTGAGAGAATTGTGGTCGTCGTTGTACTGTATTTGTGTTATTGGCGACTCGTTGGTGTACGGCGTGCAGCGTCAACCTGATGCCTGACTCGTAACGGAATCATAGCGTCGTAGACACATAAAACCCGGGCTGGGGCCATGCATTTGGCAAAGCTTAGAGTCAACGCTAACTTACTCATGGTCTAACTTTCGACCAGGCTACAATATGCATCTTCCATTCACAAGCTAAAGTGCCAGGAGAGAATCGAGCTGATCCAGCGCGGGAAATATCCTGTACAGCGTAACTAGATATGATTGCATTCACGGGGCTGAATATAAATCCATGAAACAACGAGTCGAACAGCGCATTTGTATTACTCAATCGTATAGCCCTCCGCGATGCACTTAATGTCCTTCGAGAAATTGACTCCTTCACCTTCCATCTCCACCAAAGATACACCGAGAACATCAACGTCAATGAACGGAGTCGCTTTGCTGAAGCGGACAGTCATAGGGAAAAACTCATTCTCGTCCCCTTCAGCATTATTCGACTCAAATTCAAAGCTACCGGAGTTGTTAGACTCATCGACGTTTCCAATATTCCAATCTATGCTATCTCCAGTGACTTCGTATACTGCATCGAAGCTGGAGATATTTGGTTCCACCGTCTGGAAAGGAATGGTAACGATAACGTCCCGTAGACTCTCAGAGCCTGTGAGTTCATATTCAACGGTCAATGTTGTAGAATCGGTTCCTTTGTTGGTCCAAACCGTGAAGTTGATGGGTAGTAGGTTTGAATCATCATTACTGGCGACACGCCACCGCAACACACCAATGGAGTTGTTAGTCGGGAATCGTTTTGATGTGTCTTTAAGCTGAATGGTTTTCGAATTGGTAAATAGCGCCTTGTCCACGTTCGGATGTGTACGATACTGTGCGCCGTGAGTTGGGTTGGCTTTAAGATCAAGTTTCAGTTTTGTAAATGATGGGTCCGAAATGCGGAGTTGTAAATCTCCCTTCACTTCGAATGACTTCATAGCACCGTCGCGAGACAGTTTTGCTGACACTGTTTCCGCAACGGTGATATGTACAGCCTCGCGATCGCTAGAGAAGGAGGGTCTGGAGGAGGCAGGGGCGGCGGCGGCGGCCGTGTTAGGGGTAGTAGAGACCAGGGGGATCTCTTCGGCTTCAGGCCCAAGGTCGCCGCGAACTTGCTCGTAAATATCTGTGGTCTTGGACTTTTTACCAAGCTGCATGCCTTTGCCTCTGGATGGCAATGGTCTGAGGTCATCAGCAAAATTCTTCGGCCGGATGGGTGATCTAGGAGCGTGTGACTTACTTGGCAAAAGTCTTCTTCTTTTCAGCTTCGTAAGAGTCGAACGTATCTGGGATGGTTGGCCGGGCAGGCTGACTGTAGATTGGATACGAAGGGGCCCGCGGAGCCATTCCCTTGCCCATTCGCGCTGCTTCCTTCCGCTGCATTTCAAGCTGTCTTGCCTTTCTCTTTCTCTCCTCGCTCGCCTCAAGTTCCTTGTTCTAAATTTGACATTAGAAAATATCGCCAACAAGCCAGTAGTTATTGAAATGCCTACCCGCTCAATGATCTCGGAAATTCGCTCATCGTGACTCTCCATCTCTAAAAACGTCTTTATCTGCGATAACGTGAGGTTTTCGCGGTAACCCAATGTGACCACCTCATCGAATGCGGAAAGAAGTTCGAAGGCATTGCGCAGGATTTCACGTTCGTCGAGGCTTTTGCAGATGCTTGTTACAACCTGGGCAAAAATATGCAAGCTGTCGATGTCTTGAAGAATGTTTGATTGCTTGTTCGTTATCAAAACGATATAAAGCTCGTCTAGCGGTTGGTATACGAATCTGACGTTGTCCTGTTCGACGGTAGTATGCTGGGTTCCCGAATCGGCAAGTTTAGGAAACGATGCGAGTAAGGCTTCAATTCGAGATCTCGCAATTTCACGAAATTGTCGTGACAGCACGGCTTTCCCTCCACGGGTGCATATTGACGCTGCAAGAATAACCTGCGCGAGATCAGTGAATCGTTGATGTGGCCGCTAGGATTTCAATTGACTCACCATCTTTGAAGCCTCTGATCATTCAGATATCTTAATCACGTACGGATCAATGTGGCAGCAGCAGAAAAGGGCTTAGTTGTAGTAATCACTGGCCTGGAGCTGCAATGGAGAGTAGTGAAGTGGAATGTTGTCTTGATCGTTAGAGCAGCAGCGGTGGTCCGTGCGTGGTTGGGCGACTCCTTAATAATCCGCCGTTCGCTTACTGATCTCGAGGTGGCGGACCTCTTCACGTCGACACTTTTCTCCTCACACCTCACTCTATCCGTTTCTTTGTCCTGCCACCACGAAAACTATTTCCTATTCACTACCCGCCCCCTCATACGATAATTAACACAATTCAATAACACAAACCGACCTTCAAGATGCAGAGATACCTTTGAGCTTATTGACAGTAGAGAAGCCTGGTCGATAAATAACACGTGTTGAGTCGAGAAAATTACGATGGAGTTGTCTATGGTTGACGAAAATATGGAGGTGGCTTCAGATCCGCATGGGTTCCCCGGCGACGAGGATATTGAAATCGACCTTGACATATATCAAGATCATGTCGATGATGGTGATAATGACGTCGTTGTTGAGGATGCCTCAGTTACAGCATCGAACCACCCTGACATGTCTGAAGACTTTCACGAGCCTCCAAAAGATGCCGATATGGTCGATGATGACTATTCAGCAGGTGAAGTACCTGCTCATGATGGTATATTGAACCAGGACAAACCTCACGAAGCCGGCGAAAATGTTTTCCAAACCGATCAGGACATCTACTCAGGAGCAATGGAAGACGACTATGAAGAGGACATAGACGCCCCAATTCCTGATGACTATGATGATGAAGAAGAACCGAACGGCATCGAAACCCAACTTTTAGCTCCTAATGTGTCAGCCGAACAAGGAGATATAAAACCTCGAGACGACCAAACTCAACACATCCAATCTCCACGTACTGAGTCCAAGTCTGTCCCTTCCACCACTCGACAAGAAGCACCCAAGTGCGTTGACCGACAAGTGCCCCATAAGAACGCCGAAACAAAAGAAATGTTGGGGGAAAAGGAACAGAAAGATACCGTCTCTGATCGGGTGTATGATGAAACGAACGAGGGGTCTCCGGAGATGCAACTGTCCCACCAACATGCAGAACAAGAAGAAGATGAAACTGGTTTTATAGAGCCTAATCAGCTTTCCGCTCAAAGTGCCAATGAAGTACCTGCAGGCATTGAGGATAGGTCTGAAGGAACTCGGCAAAGGGCCGCACACACTGAGCAAGAAGATGCTAATATCCAAAATGAGGAAGAGCAATACCAGGCGACCATAAAGATGGAGGATGAGACTGCAACTGCAATTGAGACTAGGGTCGAAGAAGAAGCCAGAGAAAAGAGCGAAGATCATGAAACTTACCCGCCACTTCACAGAGTAACGGTATTGTACCAGGAAGATGAAATGTCTCTCTTTCCGCCACACGAAAGCGATCCATCAGAGCTATACCTCTTAGAAGATGAGGGATTGGCACATGTACCACTTCGTCATCTTTTCCAAGCTTTCCGCGGGGTTCTGGGAAATTATGTATCAGAAGATAATGAGTTGGTGATGTTCATTGACTCGTTGTTTATTCAGCTAAGTGAAGTAGGTTGCTTTCATTGTTGCCGATCTTTGGGTTAAACGCTTTTGCTAATTATTGGGACAGCTCGCCACTCAGCGCTCCGAGGTCACTTTATCTGAAATCGTGCAAGTATATCTTGATCTTTCCCATAATGACGGTGTTGAGAATCCCGAACCACTATACATAAATCTCGGTTTTAAAGCTACTTTAGAATCGGAAGTAACAGCTCTTCGAGACTCAGTTCGACAAGGGAAGGGATTATCTTCTCTCGGCGAATGGGAGGGGGATGACGAAGATACTTATGGGGAGGATCAACCTGAGCTCGCTACGGACGCTGAAGGTAAATCTAGGAGCCGGAATGTGACTCCCCCTGGGGACGAAGGTCAAATTCCCAAACACGCAGATGAACCGTCTACTACTGAAAACTCTCACCTCGAGGGTGGCTCGAACCTTGCCGATGAAGGAGAAAAGCTTCACCAAAGCTCAAATCCCCATGCAACTGAAGTAGACCTAGAATTTCTGGAAGCGACGCAAAATCCCACGCCTGAGAATCTGGGTTCGGAACCAAGTGATGTAGAGGAGGAAGAGATTACGACAGATGCCCCTCGAGGGGGCGACTATCAGGAACAAGGTAAGCTTTTGATTGTTTGCCATTGTCCCTTTGCCAGACCACTTTTACTAAAAAGGTCCGATAGAATCCCTTTGGCAAGGTGAGGAAAATCATACTGAAGCGGAGATTCGCAATGATCTTGATGGTGATGTCAACGAACCACATGGTCAAAATACTACGCTGCCTGGCGAGGATGACCAGCTCGGAATCGAAGAGTCTGAAGATGGTGAAATTTCCACATACGCAGATAATCATTCAGTGGCAAGTTTGGAAAACGAAGAGCACCTCGATTCTCCTCTTGCTTCGGAAGTGTCGACTTCTGAAAATCTTGGCGTCATTACTTCTACAGGTTCTCTATTGAATGGCGAAGAGCCAAAAGTCCCTCTAGAGGAAGAAACGGACCTTTTTGAGCCTGGGCCACCTGTGGACGCGCTGGAGACCGAAGGAAGCAGTACTGATTCGCAGGAAAAAGAAGCTGCCAGTTATATGTTCCAACCCGAAGACAATGAAGACCGAACGTGTGGCCAGGAGCAAGTGCAAGAACAGGCAGCTACCCCTGATTCCAACCTGGATGTTTTCGACATTGATGCCGACATTTTCAAAAGCCCCATTGCGGAACAACGTGAACCTATGAAACCTGTAACAACAAACATCCAAACCCTCGGTGGATCGAATGTTTTTACAGTTGACTCCGCATCTAAACACGTGTACCACGTGTCAGCCCTGAATACAACGCAGGACGAGCTTGCAGATTGGGATCTTGTAGAGTCCGGGTTGTCGGAACAGGAGGATCAACTTTCAATTCGTGATGGCAGTCCGAAAGCCGCGAAACGACCTCGTGTCGATGATGAAGTCAATGATATCCAAATATCAGCCCCTGATTTGAAAAGGCATCGCTCGGAATAGACCTTACAGACTCCTTGGAACTTTACCTTAACTGCGTGAAGCCCATTGTTCCCACTTACCTCGCATTATCGGATTCATTGTGATTCTAGTGAACTAACCTGAAACCATACTAACTTAGAACCGCTACTAGGGAATCGTGCAAAATTCAGGTAAGTGAACAAGCATCCCCTTGCCCATTTCGACAGGGCGCTCTTTTTCTAGTTCGTTCTTTGCCTTGGAACGCGCGTCAGACGATATATACCCCCACCTCGAGTCAACGCTCTAGCACGGTGTCAACCCTGTCATTCCAACCCTCGTCGGTTACTCGTTCGGCAGCCTGACATGGAATTATCCGCCGTACTCGGCACTGGCTCAATTTAGGTTATTCCGACGCAAAAGTTGACTTTGGACTGTCATTTGCGTCATCAACCTATGACCGCTTTTGTCAAGTGCTGCAACCTTGATGTGATGCCATTCATCTCTTGGGCTCCAAATCTAAGATGACTTGAGCCTACTAGACTTTTCCTGTTTTATTGGTCTGGGAGCCTGGGGTTTCCGATGCACATGCAAATAGGCGTTTGTTATTGACTTGTGGACTCTATTTGTTATTCTAGCACACAACTCTTGGAGTTGCTGGCTCGGCAGTGTCCACGTCCGTTTGTATGGGGTATTCTGTCGGCCGGAATCAAAAGCGATCGAAAAAGGTCGAGGTCCTTCTGACCCGCCCCTCAACTTGATTTTAGAGCTCTCTTGAGTTTTGCATTGTACTAGGCGTGTTCTGCATGTATGGTTGCTTGCCTTTGCTACTACAGGCATATGGCATTCAACTGGAGCATCTTGTTCCCATTGTATGTACATTCATCTCATTTGGAGGTTTCGCTCGCATGCATTTTCCCGATGTTTTCTGTTGTCTTGCATGGTTTTCTGTTTCGCATCTTCTGTCCTTCAATATTCCCCATTCCCAGCAACCGTGCATGTCGGTGACCTTTTGTGACATACTTGACCTTGAGGTTTGTGTGAAGATAACAAATTTATTTCTTATTCGGAAAGTATGAGGGTTCAGGTATAGACTTGCATATTGTAGGAGCTGATGGTTTACTATCATCGCGAAAACAAGGACAGTGACAAAGATTCTACGTCTAAGCAATTTATTTCCAAATCGCAACCTGATGTGTATATTCCGTGGTTTCGTACTATATGTGTCTACATGCAAGTGTCCAAAAGTACTTGTACTAATAACAATAAGGTCCATCTAATAGCCAGACATTGCGAGTTTGATAGCATGCCTTCAGTTTATGAACGAGATGACGGCCTCAAGGACCCAGGAGTTTTCCTCGACACCTCTTGATCCCCAACAAAACCTAGGTTCATCCGCGAATCCCAAAGTTGCTCTGCATTTTGCCGAAACAGTTTGCTGATCAACTCCTGGTCCCCTTCACACCAGGCCAGACACTTTTCGACAAACGGCTTGATGTCCAGCCCTTCAAACCTCGTATGCGGCCAGTCGGTCGCAAAAACCAATTGATCGGGCGCAACGCGCATTAACTCCTTTGCTATCACACTGAGATGCCCCATCTCCTGGTCATCGCTGAGCCTATAGGGCGCAGATATCTTGATATAAGTGCTCCCCTCTTTTAGAAGGGCAACAAGCTGAGCAAATCCCGGTAGAGAGTACGGATCAAAAGAAGCGGAATCCATCTCTGACAATCTCACAGGCAATGTCGGACTCGAAAAGTGGTCGAGACAAAGCCGCACCCCGAGCCCCGGAACGACGTCCGACAGCGCGGGGACGCTACTCAGCGGGATGTAGAGCTGCATCACCCAGTCAAAGGGACGAATGACATCGGCATGCTGGCGGATACTAGCCGCCAGTTCTGTAGCGCTGAGCTGCTTGCCGACGGATTGTAGATTGAGGCGTACGCCGCGGACTCCTAGTCGGTGCCATTCGGCCAGCGTGTCTGGTTGGATGGTGTGCGGGTCGATGGCGACCACGGCCCTTGCGCGTTGAGGACCTAGCTCGCGAAGGCCGTCGAGTAGGCAGGTGTTGTCGAGCCCGTATATGGATGGCTGAACTAAGACAATTTTTGAGATTCCCACGGCAGACTCGAACTCCATGGCCTCTGAGAGCGTGTGGGTTTGAGGAGTGTACTGGGCGTCTGGGGCCAGTTGGTATCGCTGGGGGTCGACTATGTGCATGTGGCTATCCCACGAGCCGGAGGGAATGTTGATACCGTCGAGATGCTTTGCCATTTTTGACGTTAAAACGCGTAAGGCAGTCCAACTCCGTTTCGTGTGTCCTGGCCAGCTTGCCGTGAAGCTGTGATAATAATATGTAGTCTACTGTAGGCGGTTTTAATTTGAGTGGACACCCACAACATAACCCCAAGATAACTAACTGATTTAGTAGCGGGAGTTTATTTGATGAGAACATGTATGTATAATTACTTTGGCCAAGGACTACTTCACGGTCTGGAATTGAAGGAGAACAAGACAACAGCAACTAATACCATTAATGGCATGGCTCGCAAAGCAGGAATTGCATACGGAATACATCACACCCGTTTAGCACCATGTTGCCTGTTCTTTATACTATTATCACCAAAGTACGGAGTATGCGCGAAAACAAAAAGAAAGACGTGTACTATGTGCTCTGCCCGCCGAACAGCATATCAAATACGAAGCAGCACGTTGCCAATTTCAATCCCTATTTCCAAAGCATCCAACCCGTTTCCCATTCGCCAGCATCAGAACGGAACGAAACGCGGACATCCATCAGAGCCACAAGGGGGAGGGCATGCAAAAGCAATTGTTGTATTCAAGCTGATCTTCTGGCCGTTTTAGCGGCGCAATCTTCAGCCGCCACAGCAGATTTACAACGAGGGTCAATGGGCTCAGTAGGTTTTAAAGTATTCCCAACCGGATCGTTCATGAGCCAGCTCATAATCAAATTCTTTTTGTCCTTGTTGCAAGTCTCCATATCAATGGTTTGGCCAAGCTGCAGATGTAGTTGTCCATCGAAATATGCTTGCATGATGCGAACTTTATACTCGGAGGTCGTGATCATGAGAACCTAAGAGTTGGTTAGTGATTTTATGTTTTCGCGGAGAACAGGTATCCCCTTATGACCAGAGCCAACAGCAAGACGGCCTTTTATGAGATAACATATTCAAATGCTTACCGGGTATATTTCATTTAATCCCAAGCCAGGGTTTTCGATCTGGACCATAATCATTCTCAGCAAGATGATAAGTTCCCCTCTTGTAATCTTCCGTTCTTCGCCCTTGTTTGGGTGAAAACTATGCGCGGAAACAACTATCAAATGAGGCCGGTTCGTCTCTTTGGGGATGAGCTCCCGGCACCTCCGCCACTGGTAACCATCCAGCTGCCTGGAACTCTGCACGATGCCGTCATTCGTGACGTTGAAGTCTAGTCTATCTGCGAGTCAACAGTTGTTATGGGTATATAGCAAGTTGGGTAGCGTAGTACGAACTCAACTATCTCCCATATGCTAAACGCAATCAAACTCTTCTCATTGTCGGGGAGTTCCTTCGTCAAATGATCACAAATATCGAATGCAAGGCCCCTGGCGTAGGCGATCCCATGTCCAGGCTCAAAAGGCCAAACTTCAAACTCTGCTTGAGATAAAGACTTTAATTCGTCTTTCTCCAGCGGAACAAAATATTGAGTCTCGCCTCCAACAGTTGCGTTGCTCCCACCGTCGAGGTTCAGCGGTGACAGTTTGATGCCGAATTTGGAAAGGTCGTCATCAGTCAAGTAGATATGCTTAAGAGCTTTGAGGCAAAGAAATAGGCGTCTGAGATGGTGATACTGCTCTCGCTTTCGGGAGATGGTGCCTGGGGATGGTTGAGACATTGCTTCGTAATCTGGAAGTAGTAAAGAATGAAGCTATGTGCTGTTCAAGTACGTCGAAGAGCGTGGAAGAAGGGAGCTGCTAGTAGTACATACACATAAAACATCTACGTGTATCGATGTGCTTGCTTGGTCGGCACGTTCTAGTACAGCGGCCACATTCTGTATAGATAGAAGTGACCGGGTGGCAGTACGGGTGGCAATATATTGACGTCGATGCCAATTTGAAGGGGATAGCCCATGAGGCGATATTGAAACTGCTAGAATCAGGGGACGATATGCTCGAGGGGTGATATCGAACCCGGTGTAGCCCAGCTGAGCTTCAAAGGATCCGTCCAAAAATCAGACAACCGGAAAATCAGGTGACTGCAAAAAACGAGCTCGCACTCTCGACCGATGATGAGGCAGGACGGTACGTAGCATAGAGAAGATGGTGCTTTTGACTGCTGAACTACGACCTACAACAGTCTTTCCGTCATTCCTCAATTTGTAAGAAAATTCGAGTCCAGCTTGGGAAGTGTTTCTATACTGTGAAACAATCCTTTGAACCCCATCCGTGCTGCGCTCAAACCAGTTGATCTCGGAGGTAATGAAGGCTCCATTGCGTTCCATCAAAGCTCGAAATAGCAATTTAGCTGCAAAATTGCAGTGGCTGACTAAATTATTCAAACAGAACCATGATCATCGATAGATGGGTCAGTATATCAACACTTTTGAATAGATCTGTCCAAGCTTAACTTCCGGGGTTTAACCTCCAGGCTTAACCTCCAGACGACGGCCATCCGGAATCGAACCTAACAGCGGCAACACTCGTCGTGATCGGCTCTACGTATGAAAATGCTTCAAAAAGTTCTGGTGCAATATCGTACATGTGATCTTGCGAAAGCTCTGTGGGGTTCAGTAAAGGATCCATCGTACACGATATGTCTGTGTTTTGCTCGCTAAAGGGTGGTGGAGTGATGCTAAACGCCCCGTGTGGGGGGAGTGTATAGGTGGCGGGTGACTGAAGCATAGGCTGCTGTTGTTGCTGTCCTAGCTGGGGGGCTTCTCGGGAAGGCCGTGGTGGTAGACGCATGGTAGCTGGTTGAGGATCAGCGTTCATTGGCTCAAGGATGTTGATCCGAAGCTTTTGCAGCTCTTTCTCGACAAGACCAAGGGCGGTGTTTATGACTGTAGAAGAGGTTAGCTGCGATTGGCGATTGAAAAAGATATACAAGCCGATGTAGAGGGGCCATACCGGGGTTTGCGGATCTCACGCGCTCCAAAGCAACAATACAATACCGCAGCTTCTCCAAAGTTGAAGCTGAGGCATACTTCAGAGCCTGGATTTCCAATAAAAATATGGAAGATGCTGTGTAAAGGCTATATGCAAGAGATAGCACGACATGGGAATCCCCGAATGTCCGCCGGAAAAGGTCATAAAGAGAGATAATCGAAGTGGCAGAGGATAGACATTGAACCAAATGATTTGCGTTGTCTGCTGCGTTTTCAGAACATCTGAACGGCCTCGAGCACAGCATTGGTCGATGGAGGAGAATATTGGTGGTATGATATATGCAGCTTTAGGATTTTAGTAACGGTGTACCTAT
This sequence comes from Chrysosporium keratinophilum, assembly GCA_029850275.1. Classification (NCBI taxonomy): domain Eukaryota; kingdom Fungi; phylum Ascomycota; class Eurotiomycetes; order Onygenales; family Onygenaceae; genus Chrysosporium; species Chrysosporium keratinophilum. Next base: position 3,024,244 of record JARBIX010000008.1, read on the forward strand.
TCAAAGGATAAGACGCACTTACTTGAGAGTAACAATATGGCTTGGGGGACAATATGCGGGTAGGTCGTTGATGATGAGTTTCAAAAAGGGAGGTAGCTCGTTCCACCATTTCTCAAGGTTGTCTCCCTGCTCATGCACGCAATTGAGAATCTGAGCTTCAGTGCTCTGCCGGACTGGGTCATATATATGTACTATAATTTGGTTCAAGATTTCGGAGAGAGAGCACATCCTCATGAAGCATGATGTCGAATGAGCTTGGGTTGGAGGGTAATGTGTGCCTTCCGGGAAAACGACGCCATGTGGTGTCCATATTTCTATTTCGGCCGTATCATCAACTAGGGGGTTTATGAATGTCAATCGTCCTCCTTTTTACCAGTAAAGGACAGGTCAAAGGGCAGACTTACGGAGTATTTGGGGTGGGCTGACTGGTGTGTCCTGGATAATTGGCGACCGGCCAAAATAAAGTGAAACCAACTTATCCCAGAAATAGCAACTCCAAAAGAGGCGGTTTCGAATCTCAACATCTTCATCTGAAAACTGGACAGAGCCTGAATACTTCCGACTATCGATCGTAATTCCCAAATCTTCCACCAGGCGGAATGCCATGCCACTATAAAGCCATGCTTGGGTTCTATTCCCGCGTCCACATTCTTGCGCACTTAATAGTAGCAATGACTGCACAATCGGGATTTGTCCATTTCCCTGTTTAAGACTCTCATACAAACCGTCAACCGCCCTGCTGAAGAATTGTGTACCGCCGTCATAAGGATCAAGAAGTCGACTAATTTTGGGCTCGCTCTTGCACCACCGAAGCGAATGGGACAACACAGCATTAAGAAGCACGTCGGAGTAGTATGGGCCATTCACTTTCATATCACCTGTTCAGGGATGATATTATCAGTCGTGTGCCTCTACATGCGCAACTAGACTTTTAAACTCACGAGTAAACGCCGGCCGATACACGAAATTGAAAAGCGGTTGTATCCAGCACCAATGCGAATCGAGGAGGTAATGAAACGGCTCCTGAACATAGTTATCAGTGACCACGTTTCTCCTGTATAGAGGTCTAAAACCAAGCTTACAGGAATCGTCGCCAATTGCTCAAATGCTCGTTCCCTCCACGCATTGTTTATCAATCTCTCCTTCCGGCCATCTAGCCCGTGTTCCATCTGGACAAGGTTGAGATTCTCTTGCGGAATACCACTGGGCAATTGGAATAAACTTGTCGGCCCATGAAAGGATATTCGTCCATCGTCTTCCATTGTCAACCCTTCAATGTCTCTAGCCAAGTCTAAAGTCTCCTTTCCATCTTGCGATCCGCTCGAGTGTCGCGCAAGCCTTTCTAGGGGTACTTTCGTCTCAACATCTTCTACTTTGAGTTTCTGATCGACGGTATTTTGTTCTTCAGCTTCATGTCGTACTTTCTCTAACTCCGCTTCCAACGTAGCAATTCGCGTTTCAAGAGATTTGGTATACGACAAGGTTGGCGTTCTAAGACTGTCAACGACCCAAATCCGACTGTCGTTCTCATCTGATCTCAAACTCACAGGCTGTAAACGCACGGTTCGCCGCGCGCCGCGCATCGAGAGCAGGACGGACTAGCCCCATTGCATTTCACCTAGAGTTCGAGAGAGCAAGGCACCAACGTCAGCTTGAACCATTCCATCTCAAGAACGCCGGTCCTTTCAAGTTGAAGGCCCTATACACACCTTTCGTTTTCGGCACGCTTCGCAAGAAAAAGCGCTTTTCCTGGGCACTCCAGGCTTCGAATTCGTCTCAGGCATTTGAGTCACAAGGGTCAATGAGCACCGCAAACGATAGGGCCGAAGGTGGATCGCCAGCCATTTGCCTAGCAGATCCAAATATCGGCAAGGATTTTGGCTGTGCAACGGTGTTTTCTGCTGCTGATATCGCTGTCCGAATCGCGTGGACTCGACGAGGTGGGGATGATCCGATGTTGTTGAGAGAGCGAGAGAGTTCGTTTGGCGCTATATTCTGCTGCGTATGACGAAGGCAAGAGTGCTGAACCAGTGAAGGCGGGGCTTGGGCTCGTGATTCGACGGCGGCGAGTTCGCTCCATTTGGAGGCCTCCCATTGGCGGGCTATTTGGTTAGTCAGAGTTAGCTAGTCCATATCTGGCTAGACTGCAGTTACAAGCCAAGCTTTTCCCGAAATTGCTAGAGTCCCGGCCAATCAGATGTGACTACAGTTTCGATGGCACGTGCCGCACGGCATGACGAGCGGAGAGGGAGAGGAGCGGGCTCGGAGGCTCTGCGGAGGCTCGTCGGGGTGGGGAAACAGCGGAGGCGGCGATGGACCGGGAATTTGGCCACCCTGTGCACGGGATTCGTGGGTTCTGTCCCCGGGGAGCTTTCAAGGAAATTGAGGTCAGAATATAATATTACATGGTCTATTGTACAGTCAGGTTTCCATTTGGTTTAATCCAGCACGCTGGGAATTGAAGTTCGAAATCATGGCCGCTATGCCTCCGCTAATAGAACCGCTTCTCCAGTTGTAATAGCCAGTCGTAGACATCGTCTACCTTCATCTTCATCTTTGCTGTTTGGCCATTGGGCGATATCTTTGTATCCCAAGCCAGAGCACTGCCCAGCAGAGTGTTAACAGCGTCCTCATCTTTCCCCATCAATTGTCCGGTGAGGTCAACATCGACACTACCATCAGCCACGTTCTTCGGTCCTATCACGAAAATGAGGTTGTATTTCATGATCTGGGCTTCTCTGATCTTTTTAGACAGAGAACGCGAAGATTTATCCATGTCGACAAGAAAGGTAGCCTGCAGAGATGACAATGGTTCGGGGGGGACATCGACTTCGTCTGTATTATGCGACGTGATCTGCTGGTAGCCACGCATTTTCGCCGCCGCCCTATCAGCCGCCTCGAGCACCGCATCATCCTGGTTCACAGTGAGAATTATCCCCTGGCGAGGGGAAAGCCAAAACGGCCAACGTCCATTATAGTGCTCAATCAAAAGCGCAAAGAAGCGCTCCAAAGAGCCAAATATGGCCCTGTGTATCATGACAGGGGTGCCCTTGCCGCCTGTCGACGGATCATAATCTTCTTCACCTTCGGGGACCATGTACTCTAACCCAAAACGTTGAGGGAGGTTCATATCTAGCTGAATTGTAGATAGTTGATGAAATTTCCCATCCGAATCTTGAAGCTGGAAATCAATCTTGGGCCCATAAAAGGCCCCATCACCTTCATTGATTTCCCATTGCCTGCCACTCTTTTCCAAGGCATCTTTGAGCTGCCCCTCGGCAGCATCCCACAGCTCAAGACTACCAATGAAGTCCTTTTCTGGCCTTGTAGACAGAACGAGCTTATATTCTCCTAATCCAAAAGTTTTTAAGACCGTATCCGTGAACTTCAGCGCCAGTTGGATTTCCTTTCCAATCTGCTGAGGCCGACAAAATATATGGCCATCATCCTGGTGAAACCTTCGCACACGCGTCAATCCGGTCAAGGACCCGGAAACTTCGTTGCGATGTAGCGGACTAAAGTCTGCATATCTAACGGGGAGGTCTCGATATGACCATTTTTGGGATTTGAACAGTATGCAGTGCCCGGGACAATTCATTGGCTTCAGCCCGTATGACTCGTCCTCGCCGATTTCTGCATCCGTAGCTTCGCCTGTAGCGCCCCTCCCACGCACCTCGTACATGTCATCCTTATAGTTCTGCCAATGGCCAGATACCTCCCAAAGAGACTTCTTATAGATGCTCGGCGTTAGGACCTCCTGGAAACCATATTGCTTATACTGTGCGCGGAGGAACGAGACGAGCTTATTGAGGATATGCGTGCCGTTGGGTCTGAAAAGAGGAGATCCGGGACTGTAGAGGGACGTAGAGAACAGCTCTTGAGCGGTTCCAATCGTTCGATGATCGGGAGCGGGTGGAGTATTCGAAGAGGGCGAGACTTGACTCGGCGGAGAAGTAGGCTCGGAGACCTTTGGCGCAGTGCAAGAGCATAATCTGATTGCTGCTATGGGCAGTCTGCTGTTGCGGGCTCTCCACGGAGCGCCTCGAAGATTAAATGGTTGCAATGGTGGAGAGCGCCATGCTCTGGCAACCACTGTCAACCGCTGCATGCGTGTTAAGTACTCGCGTCGTGTTGACTGTGCTTTGCGCGGCGAACAACGACAACTCACCATCACAGGAAAAGACTGAGACTTGGGCGCATCACGGAGTGAGGTGGTTGCGTCCAATCAGGGGCAGCTGAGTCAGCTACGCAGTCCAGCGTGACGACAAGGTGCGATGATGTGTGAATGGCTTGCATCGCAGCATCCATCGGCCCTCTGCATGGTGGATGGAGAGGCCGCTGTTCCTATGCAGATGGCCGTGCTAATGGCTGAAATGTACTCCGATATGGCTTCTGCTCGCACTCAAGAATACGCTTGCCTTGATGTTCGCCCAACGAGCTGGCTCTGCCCGCGATGGCTGTCAAGGAGCTCTGGCAATCGTCCACGACATCAGACTACCTCTAACGCTCTGCATGCGATTTTGAATCCGACTGATACGAGCTTATTGGCAGGCTGATTTGTGACTTCAGGAATTTCCGACAATAATCCTCTTCATCCTGCAGAGTGGGGGAATCCTCGAGTTCATCCTTGACGAGACGAAAAATAACGAACCACATGCAGTGGCAGGGATCCCTTCCACCCTCGCGGCATTTTCGATTATTATCTTCTTACTACAAGGAGATCGGGTCAGTCCGCATTCCTGGGAACTGATGACCCGACAGAATGTTTCCTTGCGATTTCAACCTCTTCCCTGGGACCAATTCAGCTTGGATTGAGATTTCTTATTCGCACCTACAGATACTCCCCTGGATCAATAAAGCCACACTGAGCTCACGCACCGTGCGTCATTCGCGCCGCTGGGCTGGTCCTTTCATCTGTCGCGACATATTTGAAATGGCGGACAAAGACAGCGAAGTATCATAACTTCGCTCCACTTCTTGGCATTGACGGCATGGCCCATTCCGGTGAGATATTCTCTCAGTTGCGTGTTGCGGATGGGATACTATGCCCATGTACCCTGTACATGTAGGTACTTTCTCGCGATGTACAGGCGCTTTTAGCATCTGTGGCCAATAAACACTGTTAAATTTCCTGGAGTTCATTATTGCTTTGTGAGTATCTGATGATTTCGTGTGAAGACTGCATGCCTGTAGGCGACACTGCTCAGACATGCATCCCTACCTTGCATTGCATTAGATGGATTGCTGGCAATTTTCTGGTAAGACATAGGATTTGCCATCTTTAATACTCGGTATTCCTCGTGGATTCCTGTGATCCGTGAAAGGGCCTCCCATCTTGACAGGTTTGTCACGATTCCCCCGCAGATTCGCCAGAATGTCCTTTCACGAGTATGTTCTCTCGAGCAACGCACACACTGCCGTGCATGATGCTTTCTTGAAGGTCTCCTCGAACAAACCCGCGGCTTTCCTTCTTGGAGCCGTCGTCCTTCTTACATGGCGTCTCTTGAAGAATGTCCTTTTCAAAGTGAAGGCTCCTTATGTGGGCTACGAATCATCGTGGGAGCCGGCATGGCTGATCAGTCGTCGGTGTTCTCGCGAGGCACCCAAACTTATTGACGAGGGATATCAGCGAGTGAGTAAACTGACGAGATCATTGGGGTCAAACCTCTTGCATCAGGCTGACTTGAGATTCGGGTACCTAGTATCGGGACTCGATGTTCAAACTTCCAAGAAGAGAATCAGATATACTCGTCATCCCTAACAAGTTTGTTGATGAATTGAGAGGCCTTCCCGAAACCCATATCAGTGCCATTGAAGCTCATGTCACGGTAAGCTACCTTCTCTGGTGACGACTGAAACCATCTGCAAGGCTAGAACCTCACTGTGTCATGCCTATAGACTCTTCTCGGCCCGATTACAGGAACGGACATCCTACTTGACGGAGACCTCCACACCAGGGCGTTACAAATGGGCTTAACCCCAAATCTTGGCGTGCTCATAAGACCGATGAAAGATGAGCTCGACTTTGCATTAAGTGTAGAGCTTCCTGCGTGCAAAGGTACTTTAGGGACCCTACATTCTTTCTTTGACCCCTGAAGCGGTTATGACTGACAAACGTGGAACCGTGCGGCAGAGGACGGATGGGTTGAAATTCAAATGCATGGAATCGTTCGACGGCTCGTTGCGCGAATTTCGGCCCGAGCCTTTATCGGTCCAGTGGCTTGCCGGAATGAAGAATGGGTGAAGACCAGCATCACATACACAGAGAACGTCTTTGCAACAATCGGACCGCTGCGAATGTTCCCATCTTTTATGCGCCCGTTTGCTGCACTGTTTCTTTCGTCCTACTGGCAGGTTCGCTCCGACCTGGCAACCGCTAGACGTATACTTGTTCCAATGATCACACAACGGCGTCACGACCAGGCCCACGATCCCAAATACGAGAAACCCAAGGATCTTTTACAGTGGATGATGGATATAGCCAAGCCTAGTGAAGCAGCACCACAATCCATCGCCCATCGCCAACTAGTTTCAGGTCTGGGCTCCCTGAATACGACAACTACGGCCGCCGTACAGACCCTTTACGATATATGTGATCACCCCGAGTACTTTGAGCCACTGCGTGAAGAGATCCTCGGTGCTCTGACGGCTGACGGTGGATGGGATAAAACAACCGTTCACAAACTACATGGCTTTGATAGTTTTATGAAAGAGTCTCAACGTGTTAATCCACCCAGCTACTGTAAGCCAACACTATACTCTCCTGCTTGAAGACCTGGTCTGATTCTAACGAAATGCCTTCTGGCCGCAGTATCCTTCAACCGAATTGTCAAAAAGCCCCTTACCCTCTCCAATGGGATCAAACTTCCCCGAGGAACACATTTTGGAATGCCATCGTACTCCCTCCTCCGAGATCCCACCATCGTCGACAACCCTGAAGAGTTCGACGGATTTCGCTACAAGAAAATCCGCCAAGATCCCAAACAAGTGAACCGGCATCAGTATGCGACCACGGACTGCAACAACCTCCATTTCGGGCATGGCAAGTATGCCTGTCCGGGTCGGTTCTTCGCGTCCCATGCGGTCAAGATGATCGTCGGCCAGCTGATCTTGGATTACGATTTCAAGTTCCCTGAGAGTCAGGGCCGCCCGCGTAACTTGAACATTGATGAAAATGTGTATCCGGACCCGTCAGCGAAGTTGTTGATGCGCCGGCGCAAGAGGGTTTAGCTCTATGCAGTGGTCATGGTGGTTCATTTGATGAGACAACCGGTTTCGGGCCATTTATGATTTTCATGTCATGATTTGAGCCTCTCTTCGTATATAACATTTTGTTTCATGGATTACCTGTGAAATTTGACTTATGGATTAATCAAACACGTCACAGATTCAACTGCTCCTTATAATCACTCCGTAGGAGCCCAGATAACGCTGTACTGTTTGTCATCAGAGAGACGCTCTCGACAACTAATTGCTTCTGCCACAACATCTGCGGATAATTATTGGCCCCGAAGTCTCGGTTGCCACGAGGCAGAATCCCGAAACACCGGGAAATTTTGACGGGTCACTTCTGCACGAACGACAAAGATACATATAGTCCAGAGGACGGAGTACTCCATACTGCATGCATATATCTGTTTTAAAAGGCACCTCGATTGCTCCAGGTATTAAGTCAAAAAAGAGAACAGAAAGCCACACGGGCAGCAAATGTGTTCGTGCCACGCAGGATGTCATGGATGCCGCGATGTCACGACCCGTGCTGCCAACAGGACGGCAACAAACATCAATCAGTTTCATTTTCGCTACGCCGTACCGCTGCTGTGCACGTATATCTGGTCAAACGAGCGGCTGCGAACTCCAATGCCCGGTCCTGTAGGTTGCATTGTCAACCACCCGCGGCAAAACCCGTTGAACAGGCAAAATCGGCGGGAAAAGATTGCTTCTTCACCGTGCACTTTGGACGTGCCTATACCTCACAAAGGTGATTCGGATACCCTCAATTAGCATCATTTCGCGACTCGACTCGAGTCCAATATTAATGGGTGTTTTATTGTTGTGATTCTGAGATCTGAGGGGAGTTAAGTTACCCCGCAAAACGAACGGAGTTAACCCCGGTCCATCCGCAAGCTCGGCTGAGGAATAGTTAGCTAGCATACATATAACTAATCATGACCTCCAGCGACAAAAAGGCTGTGTCTATATAAGATCAATGAATCGCAGCATTCGGCCTTCAAGTAAACTATCGTGCAAGAGCAATAACACACACACTTATTATTGATACAAACCTCTCTTCCCGTACGACACAGTGTCTCATCCTTTATCTACGAGATCTCAATCTCACTACATATATTCCATCCCTCTCAACGCTACATAAACCCATCTCGTTCCAAACCTAGTAGCTACACCACAGCTAGCAAAAATGGCTCCCATCAATCTCCCTACCTCCTACGCCGCCCTCCCAACCCAGCACATCAAGCTCTCGCACGTCCCCGCCTCCTCACCAACCCCAACCCCAGTCCTCCTCATCACGCTCAACCGGCCCGACAAACTCAATGCCTTCACCGACACCATGTGCAAAGAGCTCGTCTCCACCTTCAACACCGTCGACGCAGACGACCGCATCAAAGCCGTCGTCGTCACCGGCGCCGGAAACAGAGCCTTTTGTGCTGGCGCCGATCTAGAAATCGGCTTCCCCAAGGGCAAAGGGAAGAGCGGACAGACAAACAGCGGAGATGCTGAACGATTGAAGGATCATCGTGATGGGTTCGTTTCCTTCCCCCCATTCGTGATAAAACGTTCGCCGAAATAAATATATCCACACTGACCCTCTTTCTCTTTCTTCTGTTCAGAGGCGGCAAAGTCTCCCTAGCAATCCACAACTGCCGCAAACCAACCATCATGGCCCTCAACGGCTCCGCCGTCGGCATCGGCATCACCATGACTCTCCCCGCCACCATCCGTCTCGCGACCGCCGGCACCAAAATCGGCTTCGTCTTTTCCCGCCGTGGTCTAGTCATGGAAGCCGTCTCGTCATTCTTCTTGCCGCGCCTCATCGGCCACTCGCGCGCTCTGCACATCACCACCACGGGTGCCACGTACCCGCCCGACCACCCCTTGCTGCGGGATTTGTTCTCCGAAGTCCTGCCGACGGGACAGCAGACGCTCGACCGTGCGCTCGAGATTGCAGAGGACATTGCGCAGAATACCTCTACCGTCTCCACATCGCTGATGCGGGATCTCATGTACCGTGGTCCGAATAGCCCGGAGGCGACGCACATTCTTGATTCGGCGGTCATCTATGGCCTTTTCGGGGGCAAGGATAATGAAGAGGGGATCAAGAGTTTCTTTGAGAAACGGAAGCCGCAATTCAAGGGCTCGTTGATGAATCCCGATGACGTTCCATCCATCTACCCGTGGTGGGATCCTATCGATGTCACTCCACGATCGGAGAAGTCAAAACTATAGACCAGAGCGTTAGCATGGGGGTTTTCGACATCCTCACCTAGAAAGGTAGAGTTGCATGTAAATATGAAATGTTCTTTGTATGTTAGTAACATTTTGAGAGAGACTTTTCGTAGTACATCTTGAAATATATATGCAGAAATGTATTTTGTAGCAAATATAAACATCGAAAAGAACTCTAAATGTCGAAGTCCAGAAATCTATCTCAGGGTGACCTGTTACAACGTTAGCATAAACCCCCAGGTTCCTGCACGGGGGACGGAGTTCTCACCAGTTCTTCAGCAGAGGTAGGATGAATGGCAACGCAATTATCAAAATCCTTCTTCGTCGCGCCCATCTTCACGGCAACGCCAAACCCTTGCAACATTTCACCAACGCCCAGGCCAAGAATATGTAATCCAACAACTTTCTCTTCGGGTCCTGCGCAGATGAGCTTCATCTCAGTCGGGTTCTTGGCCTTCTCCTCTGGAGGCATCATGTCGAAGTACATGGCCGTGAATTTGGTATGGTAGATCTTGAGGTTCTCCTTTCCATACTTCGCCACGGCTTCAGGCTCAGTTAGGCCGATGGCACCGACCTCGGGATGGGCGAACACGACGGTGGGAATGTTATCGTATGAGAGGTGCGACGATTTGAGTTCAGGAGGGCCAAAAAGGCGGTTTCCGAGTTGGCGGCCAGCAGCAATGGCGACTAATACCGTCAGAAGAGAGGGACTAGGGTGTATGAGAATAGGAACTTACCTGGAGTCAATTCTGCTCTTCCTGTAACATCTCCAAGTGCATAGATACCATCAACAGAAGTGTTCTGGAAATCGTCAGCCTGAATATGTCCGCTGGGCAGCTGCTTCACGCCAATCTCTTTGAGACCCAAATCGTCAACAGCCGGTGCTCGGCCAATCGCCCACAGCAACTCGTTGACTTCCATCTCACTGCCGTCATTCATGATCAGTTTGAGGAGCTTTTCTGCCCCCTTGCCCTCGCGGAGGAGCTGAACCTCCTTGATTCCGACGAAGTTCTTGTGAATCTTCATTCCAGAATCCTCATAGCGTTTTGTCATCGTGTGTTGGACCATCGGGTCGAATTTCCGCAAAAATGTCTCGTGCCGACAGAACAAGTGCGTCTCGACACCTGCCGCATGCACAACACCGGCCAATTCAACGCCAATGTATCCGGAACCAACAACGGCCATTTTTGGAGGCAACTCATCGATTCCGAAAAACTCATCACTGGAAATTCCATGCTCATGGCCAGGAATACCCTTGGGAAGTATGGGATAGCCACCAGTCGCGATCAAGATGTGCGGAGCGGTATATCGAACTTTACCACTGCCATCCTGCAACGTGACCTCGAGTTCTTTCTGCCCAACAAATCGAGCCGTCCCATGCACAAGATCGATGCCTTCACGATTCCAGTTGCGCTCGTAAATGCCATTCAATCGCTCGATGGTGGCATCGCGCTTTCGCTTGAAGTAGCCATAGTCCGCGGTAATGTTCTGTGGGATATCATAACCGTAGTGGACACCATCACGCAGCATCTCTGCGATTGAAGAAAAATTCCACGTCATCTTCTTCGGAACACACCTATGTCATGTCAGCAAAACCAACGTCTCTCACGATTCTACAGATTCAATGATCTAGCACCGACATACCCAACATTGACACAGCACCCTCCGGACCTTCCATTCTCCACAATCAACGTCTTCGCCTTATACCACCCCGCCGCTCTCCGCGCCGCACCACTCCCGCCGCTTCCACCACCGATCACAATGTAATCATACTTCTTCACCTCCACGCCATCAATCGGAGCCATTGTATCGTTATCGGAATCTTTCGTCGTCGGGGACGAAGAGGGTGAAATGCTCGAAAGGTGTCTCGTCAACGAACCGAGTCGGGTCGAAGTCGCCAGTGTCTGTGAGGTAGTATTCGCCGGGGGGCACAGCAGGGTTGTGCTGAAATGTCTGTTTCCCGCAATTGACGGCGGCAACGACGAGGATGACAAGGAAATTTTGTGACTGGAAGATGGAATTCTCAAAGCCAGTGACCTCCCTTTTGTAGACCAGGACCTGATTAATGTACTCGAGGGACGCGGGCAGAGGGCAAGCATTCCTCTCTGCGCGGTGGGGTGCAACGGATGGGAGGGACAGGGGGAACAGGAAGGCTAGTCACGGAGGAAAGCAAGGGAGACAGAAGCGATACGATATGCCCCAAATTTTATAGAGAATTCATAAATAATACAGAGCAGAAATGGATTCGAGAAACGCGGGAAAATTGGGCGAGAACAGAACGAAGACCGGGGATCATGTCTTGACATCACCAGCTCTGCTTGTCCGCGGTTACTAAGGATTCGGGTTCTAGTCCCCGCGAGTTAGTCAGCGCAGAGCTTGATCGCCGACGACGAGCATGCACGAGCACCAGGCACAGGCATATGAGAGGACAGCTTTGGTTGAAGACTTGAGCAGAGGATGTGCAGCAGTACAGAGTACCGACGAGGTTGATTCACAGTTGGGCATGATCTTGCATAGAGCTCTCCATACGTCTCTCCTGAGAAGCTTCACGAAAGACTTCAGTTACTGAGACCAAGTCAAAATAGAACTCGAGCATTTGTCTGTGCATTGTTTGTTACTATTTTTGTTCGATCCCTATGCTAGAACTGCTGTTTTGTTGCGTTCAGCTTTAAGCGGTTCATATCGCTTGAAAGCTCCCAGGATATCCTTCGATGCCCCTAATGCAGTCAGCTAGGGGCACTGCTCATTTACGCAAACTGCTTTTACCGCTGCAAAGACCTGCTCTATACCCCATGAACCTTCGTTCAATGAGTGCGTATTCTTACACGCGCTCTCCTTGCCGCACTGATATCCTGACGGCAGATGCTTTCATCAAGGCTCTCAGGCAAACGAAGATCTTTTCACCTACACCTCTGGCAGATTCATCTTCAACGAGGAGCTCCGCCAGAAAGAGCGCCATGTCAGATTCAACGTCGAAGCCTTTAAGCAACTTGCTGCAGGGCATATTGAGCCGGATCACGGCAAGGTGATGAGTATCACTAAGCTTGCCGAAGGCGGATTTAACCGAGTATTTCTTCTCACGATGGAAGATAATTTCGAAGCCATTGCCAAAATTCCATATCACATCGCGGTTCCCAAGTATTACGCAATGGCAAGTGAAGCTGCGACGCTGGAGTTTTTACGCTCAAAGGGAGTTCCTGTACCAAAGGTTTATGGGTACTCTGCGACTGTTGATAATCCCGCTGGAGTCGAGTACCTCATTATGGAAAAAGCAAAAGGGTTCCGCGTTGACGAGAAATGGTTCTCTATGACAAAGAAGGAGAGGCACAAGTTAGCCTCTAGTTTTGTGGAAATTGAGAAACAGTATTTTGATATCCCCTTCAGTGCTATTGGTAGCATTTGCTTTACATCTGATGTGCCATCACATCTCCGGGCACCTTTGTATTCTGAGACTTGTGAAAGCCACAGACAAGATGATGCTTCGGAAAAATTCTGCATTGGTCCCATTGCCGACTACATGCATTGGTACGGGAAGCGAGCTGAACTTGATATAGCTAGGGGACCATGTATGTGTACTCTCACGACCCGTCTACGTCTGTGATAGCTATCTGATCTGACACGTTTTAGGGAACGATCCGAAAGATTATCTTCGCTCAATCGCCGAAAAGGAGATTGCATGGACGCGCAAATATGGGAAGCCACTCGAGCTCGACTTCCCACACAATGGTCCGCTTCCTGGAAAGCACCATCCCGACCAGTACCTTTCGCTCTTGGAGAAGTACCTCGCTCTTGTCCCATACCTCTTACCCAAACAAAACTCAGACCCACGGAACCAGCCAACACTCCGTCATCCTGGTAGGTTGAACCAAATCTAAGCACTTCCTGCTTGAACCCCTTTCGTCGCTTTATCTTGCTGCATTTGGCACTCATCTTGCTAACAAATGAACATTCAGATCTCAACCCGAATAACATCTTCATCCATCCCGAAACTGGCGCTGTTTCCTGCCTCATCGATTGGCAACACACAACCATCGAACCGCGCCTTCTCGTGGCCGGTTATCCTCGTGCCTTTGAAAACCCGGATATGGACGAGCCAGAAGGTCTGGTGGAACCGAAACTACCGCCCGAGTACGACTCCCTGAGCGGCGAGGAAAAGGCAGAAGCAGATGAACTTTACCGACGGCAAACGCTATTCTACTACTACCGCATCTTCAACGGTGCGCGTAACAAACCACATCTTAACTGTCTACAAGACCCCCTCCTACACCCGCGCAAACACCTTGTCGACAGGGCGGGGCGTCAATGGAGTGGGAATCTGATAACGCCAAAGGGTGCTCTAGTCCGAATGGTTGAATACTGGCCCCTCCTCCCCGACACAGAGGGCATCCAATGCCCCGTTGAGTTTCCGCCGCAAGACCTCGAGGACTTCCACAAGAACGAGCATATCTGGTTCTGTCTGAACGCAGCTGTGAACCAGTGGCGGGAACAGATAGGGGGCGTGAGTGAAGAGGGCTGGGTGAGTAATGAGCAGTATGAGAGCGCGGTTCGGAAAAATAGAGAGTTGAAAGAGGAGCTGTTGGCGGCGGCGGCGGCGACTGGGGATGAGGAGGATGTGGAGTCGATTAAGAGGGGCTGGGTTTTTAGGGATCATGAGGAAATATACTGACCAACACTGGGAAATACGTACTATTCTGTACGCACCTACTGTATGTACTGTACTATGTAATGTCCGCAGCATACACCCCATTTCTAGGGGGTCAATGGAATGATGATGAAAGGGTTGGCCATCTGCTGTTGAATGCGAGGGGGAAGTCTTCTCAGGCTGTCACTCTAGGTTGTAGTTTAGAATAATCCCCGAGTTCATTTGCTAGTAGAAGCAATCATATGCCCCAGGATTTTCATACTATGATATTGACAGAAGTTTCATTCACCTACAAAGAAAAATGGTTGTACTCATGATGGGCCAGTCAGCCGGGACACAAGGTTTAGAGAAACTTCTACCCGCTCCAAGAATTGCTCGTTAGCGTAATAAGAGAAAAGAACAGAAAAAGAACAAAAAGGGGGAGAGAGTTCTAGACAGCATCGAATAGAACCGATCCATGCTACGAGACATTTCATGAAATAAATACCCAGGACAAGATTGGAAGTTGCTTTTTCTTTTCAGATGTACAGTACAGCACAAACAGCTCAGTCCAGCTCATACCGCCCCATCCGTCCGTCCGTCCGTCCGTCAAGAAGCCATGGCCCATGGATTATGAAGTGAACACAGAACACACACACACATGTATGTATGTATGTATGTATGTACACAAAAAAGAAAAGGAAAGAGAAAAGAAGTTTCGCATTTCATGAAGTGGAACAATGCTAAAGAAAAAAGAACCAGACACAAGAACTTGAGGGTTTACAGCCGCCCTCGCTGCATGTCATCACTGGCAGGAATAGGAGATTGCTCTCAATAGTTACGGAGTTGAACATCATGGGAATATAAGAAAAAGGAACAGTGAGAAAGGGAAAGGAAAGAAAGGAAGAAAAGGCGCTTCAGGGGCGGCATACACGAAAAGCTTCGTTATGATATCTCTAGCACAAAGGTGTGGGGTGTGGAGGAAGTGGGAGGAATGGAGGTTAATGTTGAGAATGGGAGAGATAGAGAGAGAGAGAGGGAGCGTCGCGAGGCAAAACAGATGACCAGCACCCATCACAGCCTGTCATCATCGGGTTATTCGTAAAGACCTTCGCACCATGAGGGCAGAAAAAAGGTGTTCATCGCAGGAAATCCTCTTTTTTCTTCTTCTTTTTTCAATTACTTGCCCAGTATCAAACTCGACGGATCATCGAGAAGCGGACTACCCGGCACCGCATCCAAGGCAACTTTATGCAGTGCTGGCCGAACACGCTGGCCCATCACACCACGCTTGCGTTTATCCAGTGCCTCTTTGACCCATGCGGCTACTTCCTCGTCACACGTGTCGATTGTGGGTGCGCGCTGCTTTCGCCCGTTTTCGGTCGACGGACTGATCTGAGGCAGGGCGGTCGGTTTGTCCATGTCGCCGTCTGAGTTTGCGGTGGGTGGTGTCATTAGATCAGCCACCCATGGGTGTCGGAGGAGTGTGGCGTATGTAGGTCGCAAAGCGGCGCTTTTGTTCAGACAGCATCGCACAAAGTCTTGGGCCACGGGGGAGTATCCCTCATCGGGCAGTGTTGGTGGTTCTCCTTGAACAATGGCCTACAAGCAGGTTAGCAAGGAACACAGATTTTGAAGTCTGCCAAAGAACGTACATTCAATTGACTGAAAATATTGTTGTAGGTTTCAGGTGGATAAGGATAGCGGCCCATGGCGCATTCAACAACCGACAGCCCCAAACTCCAGATATCGCTCTGCACGCTGTACGTTCCACCATCCGGTCCAGCAGCCGGAGCACCTGCGATGCGTTCGGGGGCCATGTAGCTCTGGCACCCGATGTTTGTCTTGGCGATACTTGCAACGAGATTCCCACTGACGCCAAAATCACAAATCTTGACTTGTCCGCGGGTATTGACGAGGATGTTCGTTGGCTTGACGTCGCGATGGATGATGTTGTGTTCGTCCTTTAGGGACTTGAGGCCCATGATTGTCGACAGGGCAATCTTTCGCAAAATGTTCTCCGGCACACCATCGCCATATACCTTCTCCATAGACCCGCCATCCATATATTCGACACAAATGTACACAGCACCCTCTTGGAAGAACGCGCCGTAGAATTCGATGATGAACGGCGATACGCAGCGATGGAGAATGTCCAATTCCATGATGATCGCCGTAAATTTGGCCTCGTCGAGCTCGAGACGGATTTCCTTCATGGCCATGACCACATTCGACAGTTTGCTTTTCTCCTCGTCTGACGGCGGTGGAGTTTCGGACGGCGGAAGCGCATGCGATGTGACGGCACCGCTCAACCCGAGCCCAGGCCGTCGCAGTCGCGGTCGACAATGGCGAACTTTGTAAACAGTCCCGTAATTTCCTTTACCCAGCTCGTCAAGTGTTTCTACTTCGTCTAGCGAGATGCTGAAGCTGCGACCACCGGCAAACTCGATGCCTCCACCGTGAATGGTCGCCTTGTCTTTGAACTTGATCGAGCCGGTCTTGGTGTCAATGATCTCCGAGTACTTGCTGAATCCCGACTGCGCATGGGCGAACTGGGAACCTGAATGGCCCGGTACCCCGTCAGGCAGGCTGGTCGGCGCCTTGAGCGGCGGTCGCGTTCCCCCAGCATCAGACAGCTTCATGCCTCGATTCAACCCACGCTTGGCCGCTAGTCCACCAGGGCTGGCCCCCATCTGCGGGCGACCGACCCCAGACGGCATTGAGTTCCAATCCGCCGGTTGCGGACGCGCGGGCAATCGTGCATTCGCCAATCCACCGGGAAGGGCGTGTCCTCCACCCAGCGCACCGGCGTTGATGACACCCCCAAACGCACCTGCCGGGGGGCTTATCACGGGGCTGTTGCCTCCGGAGATGGGCGACTGCTGGGCACCGTTCCCGGGGCGTGCTCCCTGCCGCGACAGCGAAAACGCCTTCATCTTGGCCTGGATGTCCTGCGTCAGACCGCTCGACTGGACGGGGGGTGCCGGCGCCGGTCTCCGCGCGGCATTGATACGGCCGAGCGGGGTCGACGACGGCGTCATGGTCTGCGGCGAAACAAGGCGGAGCGAGGGGGGTTGGACGGAGGAAGGAGAGAGCATCGGGTCCATCTCCAGTTGGTCCAGCGGGCTGTCGGCCGGGCTGGAGAACGGGCTTTCCTCCAGGCCATCGGTGTGGTCGGAGTCGCCCTCGCGACCGTCCATCTCGTGAGACTCTTTCTACACCACTGAGTCTTTTGCGTGTCGACTCTTCTCTCTCTCCTCCTGCACAACCTTTTTTGACGCTCCTGCAGATGCCGGTCTCAACAGGCACTGAGTGAGGAACTAGATCGTACTGAGGAAGCTATGCAAAGCTCATAAGAGCAGTCACGGAGAGTTGTAGATTGTTCGCGTTGATTTCCAGCGGGGATCGCGAGCAGGCTTTAAATGTCTAAGTCACGATAGGCATACGGATACTTCCATGCTGGACCGATGGGTTGTATTGGCAAGGATTTCGGGCGAGGGGTTCAACGCCGCCAAAGAAAAAGAAAAAGGAAGCAGCAGCAGCAGCAGTCCAGGCACACCTTCCAGAACCACCGAATCTGCCCACACAAGCGAGAGAGTGAGAGAGGAAGGAACAGGGGGAATGCAGTCCCTGAGGAAGGACGCAAACGAGAGAGGCAGGAGTGTGCAGCGAAGCAATGAGTCTTGCGAGTCTGCAAGGGAGGAGCGAGGAGGGGGAATGAGCGTGTTGTTTAAGAACGATGACCGAAGGGGAAGCGACGACTGTCAAATTGTTTGCGTTGAGCTGCGAGCTGTGGCTTGACCACCGTGCAAACACTGCACTGTGGCGGCGCGGGAGCTTCATCCAGCCAATCAGCAGCCAGTACAGCGCCACAGTTGCCCGCAAGTCTGCCAATCAGCGGGCGAGATCTGGCGTTTCTAGCACTTTTGTGCGGCGAAAGATGGAGGGTGTGGCGAGGGAGGAACCTTGGGCGACGCGTCTGCGTGAGTCGGGAGTCGGGAGTTTACTGCATGGGTGTGAGTCGCCTCTCACTCTGGAGAACTGTGGTAATTACTGGTACCTACTAGAACACATGGGAGAGCTAGGTACTCCTAACGATATCTGAGATCCAAGCCCCGCCAAGGTCGGAATCCTGGCCGATTCTGCCAACTTTATGTGGAAAATTATTGCTCGACTGTGTCCAAGACCGCATCCCGCAACGAAAAAATAAAAGTCGGTGCCTGTGCTGCGAAGATTCTGCACTCACTGGTCACAGCTGCCGACGGAGGTGCGAGCTATCCCCCTATTTTGCGCCGTTGAATTCTCGGAGCTTGGGATTCTTGCTGGTGATGATGTGCCTGCAGGGATTCAGACCAATCGACACTACTATGCCTTCTCCTGCTGACTATCAACTGTCCGTCTGTCCATCATTCCTTTGTAGTCCCCTAACTACGCAATGCAGTGTTCGTTTTCGTTTTCTGTGCCTTGGTCGAGGAACTCCTCTCCCCTCTCCCTCTTAAATTAGTACTACGTATCCCTTCCTTGCCTTGATAAGTTGGAGTCGTCGCGCGATATCTCTTCTCTCGTGCGGGGATTCAATACCTGGAGATAAGCCCACCCCGTTATCACTATTACCAGCGGGCTGGGCGAGGGGCTATCGCCTTCAACTGCCACAGCATGGCACGTCCAAAGAGGCAAATTGGAATGTCAACGACCTGTCGAAGCCGAAAGTGCGTGTCTCGACGCCCCGTCCATCCCAACGATCGTCGTGCAAGCTGTCCACAGCGAGGCGGGGTGCATGTGAATCACGCCCAAATCCAGCCCGTCCTGGCCATCCCGGCGTGAGAAGAAAAAAAAGCTTGTCTGTGCGGAGGAACTCGTCAGCCTCTGCAAGGTTAGTTTTGAACTAAACTCATCTGCAGAACTTGCAGCGCAGCGCATCTCACAACGACAGATCTGAACTTCTTGTGCCTTGATTTCAACGTCGTTTGTTCTGCGGGATCTTGACCGCTCCCGTTTGGTGATTGGGTTGTGCCGCACACTCCACCTCCAGTTGAGACATATTCATCATTCTCATCACGTAAAACATGTCAGGACAGGACCGAATATTAATCTTGATTTCGCTGTCTGGTGGTATCAGGCGATGCTACAACCATGGGTTGTTCTGACCGGCGTTCATCTGGCGTGCGCTCCAGGGCATCCAATCAAGCAGCTATCCTCGCATCTAGAGCTCTCCTCTCGCGGCTCCTCCGGTTAGCCAAGGGGGTCAAGGCTCCCCTTAGCCCATCCAAAACGTCGGGTTGCACACCACTGTAGCCGTGAAAACGTCATCCCTTTCTTTTCTTCTTTTCGATCGTCGGCGGTTTTGGTGCAAAAAAAGGATTCCACGTGGTTTCACCTGCCAACGCTCCGAGGAGTCGAGGACTATAAGTTTTGTTTATGCAGAAAGACATCATCCTCCGGGAGTAGAAACAGGGATGCGCGACGATGATATGCAGTTGGGTTCAACAGCAGTTTTTTTTCTCGCACCGTTGCATCCTTTCGTACAGTAGTACATATACACTGAGGTTACTTTCACCTGCATTTGCTGGACGGGAAACTTGTCTTGAGGTTCCTTTTTGCTTCTTTTCCATCCCCTATGCCTCCGAGCCTATCATCCTGAAACTGTGATATTCTACTCGCATTTACTCCGTACGCGCAAATTCATTGTAAGCACATACAAGTCTGTATGGCTGCCCAACCTTGGCTGTTTTACATTTGCTGATCGTCGACCGTGAAGAGTGCGTGAGTGTCATTCCGCGTTCAGACGACCAATTGATCCGTCTGTTCCAAGTTTGTTCGAGAACGGATTCGAGACAATTTTCTTTCCCTACAGATCGGAAAGCATAATATGATGAGAGATGCCCTGAATGAACGTGCGACGTATTATTCCTCAATTCTTTTCCTCGATGCCCGATGTTAGGTTAGGTCGGACTCCGTCTGGGGAGGTATCTGGGCAAGCCCTGAGTATGCATATTGGACACAGTCGAAGACTCCTTTTCTCTATGATTCTTGTCTTCGTCCACAGCATCTCGAACCTCGCTGCCCCTCCTTTTCCGTCCTTAGGGCTCAAACAAGCTTTATCCCGTGACTTTTGGCCGGCCAATGACAAAGCTGCATGCACTGTGGCTTTGCGTTCCGCCTCTCAAGTGGCGAGTGCGGGCCTACTATTTCTCCGTCAGGCACAAGGTCCATTATCGCTGTCTGATTGGCTCGAGCCCTTCACGATATCCGGTTTGAGTGTTGCACAGCCACAGCCAACATGCCAGGTTTGACGTGGTGGCGTCATCGACTCATCGGTGATTTGCGCCAGTTTCAACTTCCAAGCGACGCAATCACCGCAGCGGATACGTATCTTAGAGTCTCACAATCCTCCACGAATGTGACAGTTAGTTGTCAGGAATGTAGTCCATGTTTACATCAGGATCAATCCGAAGACGAAGGGAGGAGTCGTGCAACAGTGAGGGCTGTCTTCTGGTTCTTATCTAGCATCGTAGACAGAGCTCTAAATGATATCATTCCACGGTCGACGGACATCCAGCCATCAACCAGCGCCAACCAATTTCACAGCTGTTCAAGTTTGACTTTCTTGGTCTGGCCCTGGGCTTTCATCATCGTCCAGGACAAGGATCTCTCGCGCAACAGATAAGGATCCGCGCGCTTCGAGAGAAACGACAACTTGTTCTTCTCGCTTTGTCCTACACTGAAGAATTTTTTTGTATACTTCAGATTCTTTGAGCTTTTTCCAGGCACCTTACCTGTTGCTCATATTTCGCAATCGTTCTGAGTTTGGCGGTTTTGTTATTCTTATATCAGATTGGCGATTGAACAATCGATAGTCCCATCTGACCATACAACCCGATATCCAACCTCCTGATCACAGTACAGTACAGTTGAATCCGCTCGTCCCAGTTCCTGTACATACTGCACTCCATCCAGCTCAACGCACCCTCGATGCCTTTTCTCACCGCACCGCGGTCCTTTCTCAACGCCAACATCCCACCGTCCTTTTCCCAAACTCCTTTGAGCAGCGGCAGTAATGTCCACAACGCATCCCTTCTCGCCTCCCTAATAGCCCAAGATGGGCCGACGACGGCCGCTTTCATCGCCCAGCACGGCACTCGCAGGGCGCACCCGTCCCTGCCACACCTCGCACTGCTCATCTTCGAAGCCGTGCTGGAGGTGGTGTGTATCAGTTTGCCCGGATACATCGTGGCGCGGCTGGGCATGTTCGATGCCACGGCGCAGAAATTCGTGGCGAATCTGAACGTGACGCTGTTCACGCCGTGTCTTAGTAAGTCATGTACTCTACTCTGGGAAAAGCACCTAATGGGTTTGGTAGGCGGGCAGGCAAGCTGACGGACTTGCATTTGGTGTATAGTTTTTACGAAACTCGCGTCCCAGCTGACGGCGGGGAAGTTGGCGGATCTGGCCATCATACCGTTTATCTTTGTTGCGCAGATATTCGTGTCGTGGCTGAGTGCGCAGGTGGTGTCGAGGATATTTCGGTTTAGGAAACGGCAGGCGAATTTTGTCACGGCGATGGGGGTGAGTAAAATCCTCCAATTTGACCATTTTTTTTTTCATTTCATGAGGGTGGTTTGCTGATTGGGGGTTGTAGGTGTTTGGTAATTCGAACTCGCTTCCAATTTCGCTGGTGATGTCGTTGTCGCGGACGATGCAAGGGCTGCACTGGGATAGAGTGCCGAATGACAGTGACGATGAAGTCGCTGCACGCGGTATTCTTTATTTGATGATCTTTCAGCAATTGGGGCAGCTTCTTCGCTGGAGCTGGGGGTATCGTGTCCTGTTGGCACCAAAGGAGCA
Source organism: Chrysosporium keratinophilum (assembly GCA_029850275.1). NCBI lineage: Eukaryota > Fungi > Ascomycota > Eurotiomycetes > Onygenales > Onygenaceae > Chrysosporium > Chrysosporium keratinophilum. The sequence continues at coordinate 3,046,175 of JARBIX010000008.1, forward strand.
GTACTATCGGGATGAAGAAGAACAGGCCAATTCTCGCATTGACGGCGGCCAGGGGAGATACTCGGATCACGCCGAAGACGACAGCAACCATACATTGATCGGGGATGCGTCGTCTCACTCGGACGAAGGGTCGCAGTCACATTTCACGTCAGGGGACCAGACGCCCGTCCTGGACCGGAGTCGCTCAATTGCAAAGCTATCAAACGACGAGCACGCAAGCGACGATGAGAACTCACCTCCCTTGCCAATCGTCGTGCCTCCGCACCATCATCGATTCCCCAGCGACCGGAGCTCAACTACCCATATCGCCTTCTTCCCTCATGTCGAAGAACACGAAGAACATGAAGCTCCCTCCCACCTCTCCGCCGCCAAACACCGTCTCCGCAACTGCCGACGCTCCATCTCCTCCATCTTCCAGCGCCTCAACACGCACCTCAAATCCCAAGCCAACCGCACCTTCACCTCCCTCCCCCTCCCCCTGCAAAAGGCCCTCTCCTGGACCACCCACCGCATCTCCCGCTTCCTCCACGGCGTCTGGGAATTCATGAACCCACCCCTCTGGGCCATGCTCGCCGCCATCATCGTCGCCTCCATCCCACCCCTGCAACGCATCTTCTTCACCCGCGGCACCTTCGTCCACAACTCCATCACCAGCGCCATCAGCCAATCCGCCGGCGTCGCCGTGCCCCTCATCCTCGTCGTCCTCGGCGCCAACCTCGAACGCAACACGCTTCCCGAAGAAGCATACGCAGACTACGACGACGACGAAACCCCGCGCGAAGAACGCAATCTGATCATCGCCTCGCTGCTAGCGCGCATGCTGCTGCCCGTGCTGATCATGGGGCCCGTGCTGGCGCTGACGGCCAAGTACGTGCCCGTGAGCATCTTGGATGATCCGATTTTTGTGATTGTGTGCTTTTTGCTCATGGGGGCGCCGTCGGCGCTGCAGTTGGCGCAGATTTGTCAGATTAATAATGTGTACATGGGCGCCATGTCGAGGTTGTTGTTTCAGAGTTATGTGGTCTGGTAAGTTCAATGTTGATATTATCTTGTTTTCTGTTCCTGTTGTGGTGTGATGTGATGATTGCTGACGTGTGGTTGATTTAGGATCTTGCCTTCGACGCTGGTGCTTGTGATGAGTGCGCTTGAGGTGGTGCGGTGGGCGACGGCTTAGTTAACTAGTTGACTACTCCACCTGATGACGCCACATTCATTGACTTGTTTTATTCCCTAATCTGTATTATATCTTTCTGCTTCAGCGAACTGGTTGGAAGGACAAAATTGGTTCTTATTTGATGTTAGGAGTATCGCGTCTTCGTTTGGCCAGGGCGTTGGGTCTGTTAACTATCGCGTCGCCGCGTCTAAGATTGCATTTTGGAACTGGTTATTAGCGTCAGGCATCGTCTTCTTATCAATCGCTATCATTAGCGAATATTCTTTGGACTCGAGACTAGACCAAACTGTGCAGTAGGCCGTCTATCCGTACTTCACCTCACTTATATCTATAGTATACGGTGCGAGACCAACGTATTACTCCCCATTCCCCCTCCTCATATTCAGCCTCCGCGCCGTGGCCTCGGTCGCCTCCCCCACCCACTTCTCATACTCCCCCTCCCCCGCCTTGACCTTCATCCCCACCACCCCCTTGACCATTTCCCCAATAAACCCCACAAAATTCCACCTCCGCAACGCATTCTCCCACGCCCACGCCCGCCGCTTCCTCTCCTCCCTCGCCAACATCTCCACATCCCCAATCTCCGCCGCCCGCACCCTCAGATCCCGCACCACCGCCATCAGATTAAACCGTATCTCGCCCTCGGGATACCGCCCAATCCGCCGCTGCAGCACCTCAATCACCTTGTCCGGAAACGTGGACGCGTCGCATGGTCCGTGGTTGATGGGGGATGGTTGGAGGCCGTCGAGTTCGTACAGGACGCCGTTGGAAGGGGTGTAGGCGATGAAATGGTATAGTTCTGCGTCTTCGTCGGCTGGTGCAGCACGAGAGGTTTCGTCGACAAAGGGTGAGGCGCGCGCGAATGCGTTGTGTGCGTTGCGGATGGGAGCGGAGTTGCTGAGTGCTTCGCCGCGGAGGTCGGCGGGGAAACCGGTTGTGAAGTCTTTGAAGTCGCGGAGGGAGGGGCCGATGTCTATTCCTGATGATGATGGGGAGGAGGAGGGGTCAGAGTCGGCTGAGGATGAGGTGTCGTGGTTGAGGATGACGGAGAGAATGGCCTGTGTGCCGCAGGCGTTTTGGATGGTTTGGGCGGCGAAGAAGAGGCCGTTGTCTGTGGCGGAGGGGTCGTAGGTGCCGTCTTGAGGGGTGGCAGAGGTGCGGGATTGGCCGCTGACCCATTTGAAGAGGAATATGACGCCGTAGACTGGACTAAAGAAGATATGGAGGTATGCAATGGTCAGAGGGGGGTTGCGAAACGTCTTGGGAGTCTGGTAAGAGCACTGTGCTGGCGGAGGAGATTTATATACCTTAGCGATCGGATCGTGTCTGCATCGAGAGAGACGAGTTCTTCGAATTGGACGTTTTTTACACCCAGATCTTCAATCAATGAGGTGAATACGCCCTATGACGGCAGATGAGAACATGGTCAGCATATGAATCGAAGCAGCATTCAAGCAACAAAGCAGGTACCTCGTCGGACTCAATTGTACTCCATCCGCCAGCGTCGTCTGCCATCTTGAACGACTGCGGTGAGCGGTAGCTGTCGTTTTAGGTCTCCGGAGTAACTAAGGGAAATATACTGATAGATGACAAGATATTGGCACTAGAATAAGACAGTATAAAACAGTATAGTAGTGAAACTACTTCTTAGACCTTGAAGTATCTTGTAGTTGAGATGCTGCTTGGATGAAGAGCCGTGTGAGCTTGCTGTTTGATGGTGATGTCAAACAGCGCAAACGGTGCAAACATGGATCCTAAAAGTGTTTGTCTGGAATGCAAACACTTGAAGCATCGAGACGTCCTTCTATCAAAAGGCAACAACGTATTCCGTACTCCATACTCTGTATGGAAGAATGTGTACTTCGTTTCTTTTCTTAATCATGCTGGACCTGTCTACAACAATGACATATACAAGACAGAAGAATGTTTCACTTATGTGATCAAGCTTGCTGCACAAAATGAGATCAGATTAGAACCATCACCGGCCAGATAGAAGGCATATTTCCGGCCCATGATTGTTCAGAAACGAACTTGAAGAATATCATAGAAAAAATAATATATTAATCTTATCAAAATCATGACAGCTGACATCAACTGTTTTGCAATAGGTTTCCACCCAAATCTCCCTAAATAAGCAGGCTAAACTCCTGTAGGGATTTCCTCCACACCAGCTAATTCATAAAGAGACATATATTTAAACAGATTTGAGAAAATGCGAAGCTCATCTTTTCTGAGCTGTCCAGCCGGGAATGTGCGGCATGGTTCAAAATAGTAACCGGGGGGTATGTAGGACTGTATGGAAAGTAAAGAAGAGGCAGGGCTTTTTCGAGCGGCGGTGTCGGGGGTGGTATGCTATAATGGGAGGTTTCTTGGTCTCAGAATTGAGCCACGATGTGGGGATGTTGCTGAGTGCCTGGGAAAGCAAAAGATGAAGTCTCAGCCAGACAACCCAATATGTATGAAGACAGGGGGCGAAGCAATGAGTAAATGGCGAGAATCTTTGAAACGGTGGAAGTGTTTAAAAGGGGGTGGCTAACGAAGTGGGGATGCTAGATGGGTGTGTTGCTGCGTGCAAAGGTAGAAAGGTGTGTTCAGGTCCAACAAAGCTCCGGAGCGACCAACCCTCCTGTCACATCCACTTGGGGTGAATGGCCATAATCTATCCCCAACGGCGTTGCTGGATGTATGAGATTTCCCAAATAAGCGGGGTTGAAAACGCCTGGGTGTTGTTCGTGCGGGTGGTGTTTATATTCCGTTGTTCGATCGTCGATCGATTCGGGCGGTAGGCTTGGTGAAGCTGTGAAAGCTTGGGAGTGGCGACGAGAATCGAGGACCGATGGCATTTGGTAAGGGGAGCCAACGATGGCAGGTGTGAGAGGCGAGTGCAGAGGTGAGGTGGTGTAGGCCGGGTAATGTGTGGCGCTTGTGGGCGTGGGAGGGAGGTGAGGAGTCGGGAGCGACTGGTAGGGACTATGCGAGCCGGAGGAATACGCATCTAGTGATGTTCTGGGTGACCATTGGAGGCGGCTTCTGTATTCAGCAACAATTTCTCCAGGCAGCTCCATTAAATTCAAAGCAAGAGGAACATCCGGTGCAAACGGGTGGGTCGCTCGTCGGTGATATAAAATTCTTCGGATCTCCTCAATGGGTGTGACGGACATCGACCCAAGATACGATCCTCCAAATTCCGGAAAAATGGGCTCAAGCGCCAATGCAAGACCAAAATATTGAGAAAGGACTGCAAGTGCTCCAAGGTCAGAGTCACCGCCTCTCAGCATTGTTGGGGGCAACCAAAACAGCCATGTTCTCAATGGTTGGAGCCTTTCAAATGCCTTCTCTGGTGATTGTATGGGTAGGTCTTCCCGCAATCGATGGGCGAAACTGAGAAGGTCTGTAATCCTTCGGTAGTGCTCTTGGTTGTGCGAAATACGTTGATGAATGTTCTGCAGCGAAACGAGAATACGGTCGAGCCTCATGATATCTTCGTTGTGAAACTGAGCCATCCCTGGGTAAGTCGGTGTCATTGGCGTTCGTGCACTTCTAAATGCTCTTTGGCTTTCCATGAATCTCGCGAGTTCTGATTCATCTTTCCACCACGGCTGCATCGAATTTAGAACCTATCGGCCATATCCATTAGAGTCATGCCTTGTTTTAGGATCACACAAATACTTACAGTCGAGACACCTTGTTGCAGGGAAGCCCAACTCCTCCTATTCAAGTCGTTAGCCATACCTAATCAGGGACAAAAAAGAGTCATGAGAACCATACCATTCAGTTGCTTGCCATGAAAGCAGTAGTGACGCAGCAAGAATTGCGTCTGAGTTCTCACGAGAGAAACCGCCAATTGCCTCGTGAAGACCCTTCAAAGCCACACCACGATGATGGTAGGCCAGGTTTTCCGTGTCCTGATTTTGCGTCATCCAGGCGAGGTGGGAAGCCGACAAAGCCAGGATGGCACTCATCACGAAATCACTCGATAACGCAATAGCCAGAAATCTGTTGCCGGATTATCAGTACTATCCCCCACAGTCAAGGGATCTTATGGTTCCATGGAAGTAAACTTACACAGGCATCTTCTGAGCCCAAACAGTGCAATTGCTATAGCCCCTCCGGTGCAAGTCTATCGAAAGACCAGCAATGTGATGGATCAGCCGTAAATCTGTTTTCGAAAACCTGTACCAATAGGTCCTCGAACTGGGTTGGAGCTCTGGGAAAGGAGGATTCCCCGTTCGGTGCCAGGTGTCGATTTCCATCTCAATCTCCGGGGACATGAGCAGATCCGGACATCTTGGGCTCGCTGCTTGCTCTTGGGCTATGAAGTTGTCCATATAATCGCATCGACAGTTGTGTTTTGTGCAGTTGCGACTATTTTCCGGTCAGTCATCTTGCTCAGGCTGTCCTTTACCAGGCCATATGGCACGGTTCGATCCGGCACACGAAGGCTTACCATTGAGGCATCGTCTCATCGCATCTAATATGTCTTCTTTTGCAGGTCTTGCAACCCTTTCTCGACTTCGTATGGCTCTTGCGAGGAGGCCCACCGCCAGGTCCAGCCATGCTTTCACAGTTCAGCAGAATTCCTAATGTGAAGATGTCCTTTCTTGCTAGCAGGTACGATTTCGATTATTCGTTCAATGTGAGTGTGAGGATGAGAAAGATGTCTGCCAGAGAAAAGATACGAGTATATATACAAAGCAAAATATAAATAGAAATGTTCCAAAACGAGGTTCTGGACGAACAGCAGCTTAATTGCTTCCAAAGTTAGGAAGCAGAAGATCAGCAGGGACGTTTCAAACAGCAGATAATAGCTTGAGGTAGTAGAGAGGTGGAGGACCGTGATAGGATATATATAAATTTGGTTTGACGGTGCAACGCGAACAGCCGAAGGACCCTATGAAAAACTACAAGGCCAGGGATATGGCATCTGTTCACCAAAAGCCAAGATCGAATATGAGGGCAGCAGCAGATGCAGGGCGAGAACAGGCAATAATAGTGGTGATGAGAGGCGGCGGCGTTCTGTAACAGGCTTCGGGTGGGGGTTACAGGGGAGAGGAAGTGCGTGAGAGAGCGAGAGCGGAAGAACCAGACAGACCAAGAGGGAGGGGGGAGATTTTCCACAGCTGATCAAAACCAGATTGCATCCGATTGGTATCAATCTCAGCAATATAATAACGTCGGGACAACAGGAGCAGAAGCAAAGAGACCCAGGCGGAATGAAAACTATGATTCTGGAAGGAGAGAAGAATATTAATAGCAGCGAGGATATCGCACACACCACCACATCTCTGGGCCAGGGACTACAACCACGCGAGTTCCATTGTTATAGGTGGTCAGGTGCCCGCTCGATGATTCTCGAGGGGCAGCTTTCGACCAGACTCCAGATAGAGCCATCTGAAGTTACGCTGCTGCTGGAGAGACCGGTGAGACCATGAAGCCAGGATCCATCACCGTTCACACCCTGGTTCTTCAGCTCCCACGGCTTCAGTCAATTTTTGCGTCTCCACCAACCCCCAGGATATCCAAGGCACCGGCGAAGGGTAAAGGAGATTGGACGGGCTTATTTTAGACTGGGGTGGGCCGTCGTCCATCCACAAGAGAACAAGAAGAAAAAAGAAAAAAAAAGCATCTTTTTTCGGTCAAGCTCGCAGTCAAAAACGACTACATATGAGGAGTGTTCCCTGTAACTTATCGCTTTGGCGGTAAGCTTCAACCAGCCAGCGGGCGTAACAGACGGAAATAAGGTACACTACGGTACTGTATGGGCGGTAACGGACGGTAACAGCGTTATTACCCTGTTCTGGCTAGGGCTGCGTGGGATGAGTGTGGAGAAATGACCAGCGTTGTATTTGGTTCCCGCCACGCGGGTGCTGTAAGTATCCCTCAACCTCCAGCTTCGATCCTTGAGCGCACGGATGGGATATCAATAACATGTCACGGTATTCAGGTCTCCTTTGCTTGAAGCTGAACCACGATGGATGAATGTCCTTCAGACACAATGGAGGGCCAACGTGCATGGCCCAGTTCCACAAGCCTTATCGTCGTGGGTTCTCATTGTTGCTTGTCTCTTTCTTCTTGAGGTTGCAATGTGACTAACTCTTCCCTTCAAAGCGATCCAGTGAGACTTCAGTCAGATACATACATCGCTGTGACCACCCGCCGGTAAAACAAGATCCATTGGTGGCTAATTTTGTCAACTTTTCTTCGTGCCTCGGTGCCATTGGGTGGATAAAACGGAGATCTGAGTTAACCACCCATGCTTACCTCAAGAACCTCCTGGCGCATTGAAACCGATGGCTGAACACCCATTCATGCCTTCAGGGTGAGGTGCGTCTTCTCATGGAGTGACTGTGAATAGCTCGTCTCTGCCGTCTATTTCGAGGATTCCTGTTCCCAAGAGACTTTTTACTGAGCAAGGTACGATGCATTTGGCTGGCGATTGTCTCTTTTGCAGACTCAGCCAAGCTTCAGTGGCTGGATTAGGCTGATATCACAGCCAAATTTAGCCGGCACTAAACCATCTTGAGTGCGGAAGGTTTATCAACCCATGCTCTGGAACCTTGCCTTTATTGACAAATCGATGGCTCAACCCCCAGGTCCAAGACCAGGGATTGTTAAGGAGCATCAGCACGAAGGCAAGATTGTGAGAGACTACTCTAGATAAATGTTTAATTACTTCGGCATGGCACGCGAAAAGCATTATTGAGAGAGATGTCCTTTTCATCACCCTGGCTTCGCTCGAGCTGGCCCGCGTTGCCGACTCAGTGACCATGCCCTCGATTCTGAAATACCAAGACTTTGACGGTCCGGATCCTAGTCTCAACGTGGTGTCACTGCAGCGTTCAACCACCATGGTGGGAGAAGATAAGCGATGTTTGAGAACCACGATACAACATCGCTTGCGAGCCTCGGAGGACAGCTGACGGTCGCCGCCTGTTTTGCGTTACCAAAAGATCCTATGTCTGTGCCCCCCTCACGAACAGTCGGTCAAGCGACTCGAAAATCATGCCAAGAGCCTCGACGTCACAGATTTGATAACCCAGTCAAATGCCGTGCATAAAGATCCGACTAAAATAGTCGTGAGGTGTGGAGAACAAGGCATCAATTTTTTCGAGCTTTCGTACTCTCTCGATCAGCGATGGCTAATATAGTCAGATCAAAAAAAGGGCAGAAAGCACAAAGTTATCATGATGTATGAACTTTGCTCGGATCACTACTACCAGGGATCACCAAACCTTTGAAAGCCTGAGAAGGATGCAAGGACGCAGCGGACATTCGGCGGACTGGCGCTGCCGTCGGCCAACATCTTTCTCCGCTTTCTCCGTTAATGTCAAGCTAGGACGATGTTTCGATCCATCACCACGAAGGATGGAGCTCGAGCACAACAAGAGAATGCTATAAAAAGCACCAGAGCAAATTCGGTGATGTATGCAAATTCGAATATGAATCGATTTGTTGGCCTATCGGTACAAATGCACATCGCACCTACGGTGTGTACGGATACGTTACCGTGCTTTTACGGAACAGTTGGCGATACCGGCATGAAGAGTGATCGACAAGAATCATTATTATTTGTGGGCCAACTACAAATCAAACAGATCAAACACGGACCTCAACTGGAGCTAAGGTTGAGCGCGGTTCTTTGACTGCAAGCTTATTTATGAAGTGGAACATTTGCGACTCTGGCGAAAGATAAAATGCTCGCTACGGAGTACTACAGACAGAGATCTGGAACCGCCGAGAGGGGATATTTGGAATTGTCACCATGGTGGAGAATTCTAACTGCGACAACTGTCAAAAATACCCTCAAGGACAACTTATGCCGGACACTTGCACGTCAGCCGCACATTCAGACAACGGGACAAGAAAAGAGTTGCTTCACATGAACGCGGAACAATCACCATCAGCGAGAGCCTTGAGCGAACACGCAAAAATCTCCTTGGTCATTCCTGTTATCTTGTCTGGGCCAGTAATCGCGATCTCTCAACCGTACTCTCAATTGGACCAGGGAGCCGGGGCAATGCACGCGGGATTACAAGGACTCTGAGAGCGTCAAGGCCAAACCACGGCTTTGGGGATCATCGCGAAAGACAGGTCCATGTGTGATTGGACACGGCTTTATTTCTCCGACTGTAACCCTGCAAGCTGCCAAGCTACGTTTACTACGTAGGTTCGTCAAAAAAGACGCTCACGCCCCTTTACAACTCGACCAGTTTGAGAAGATGACAAACAACGATCTGAGAATCTGTGAATATAATTGCCCGTCCCCCGCACGTGGGTTTTATTCGTTTCCATTCGTTTTGAGAACTAAAAAAAGATTACAAGAATCCTCGCAGATGGCGTAAGCCCAAGTTTCAAGCAGCGACTGTGGTCCAAACTCCTTTCGTACGGAGTACTGTACCGTACCTACTACTAGTACTGGAACAAACTTCGTCCACTTTGAGTTGCAACTGTGGATTCTTCTCTAGAACCAAGTCAATCATAGTGAGTTGATCCGAGCCGTTGAACACGAAATCGAAATACGTCTCCATCGTACCGTGTAAATACGGGGTGCGGAGGAATAGTAATAGTGGGAACTACGATGAGGCTTTTCCGGACATACTTGATTCGACAGTTTGCGAAACATCCGCGCGGCGGCTGGCAAAGAAGCTTTCGAGAACGGCAAAACCAACTTCTCGTACGCCGCGCCTCGCTTTGAAGCGTGAAGAAAGGCTTGCCCTGAAGCCTGGTCGTGTTTCTAGAATGCTTCTTTCCTTCATCTCTCGTATCGGTAGATCAAACACGTTCGTCTTGCGCAGTGGCTTTTGTGGAGAAATTCGATGAAATCGGAGACTGTGATGACCCTCAATCTCTGCGAGGATTTAGTTTGATGAGCGAGTCAAGTCGTTGCCGGCCGCGTCTGGGAATTTATGCTCAATCCCACTAAACCTGAGTTGGAAACTGGAGGCCCTCCTTTGAACCCAACAAAAGCAAAATTCGAGTAAAGGAACATTGGCGGTCGCCCAGCACAGCAGACTCTGGCCGGGATGTGAGGTATCCCATGCAGTTGAGGGCCGAAGAAGCAATTTCCTCTCATGCAACCACTAACCCCGCCAAATCCGCCAACCACGCCTGGTGGTTCTCTCCCTCTATATCCGAGCCTAAGAATATTTGAAGCTGAAGTGGCCAATTATCAGGCGCATTGCAGCGGATATGATTAATAATCCGGCTCCGGTATGGCAGATTACCGTACATACATACAGAACGTGTATGTATTGGTATCGTTATATAAATTACCGGTAGGGCTCGAATATTTCCTTTTCGGGATTCGATCGGGCGTGGTGCATGCCTGATCTGGGAAGGAGGCACAGATGGAGATTTCCACACAAAAGAGGTTGGCGACTTCATGTCAACCTCAGACGACTTCAGAACAACGTCCATCTTGCATGTTTGCGCCGTTCTGCGACAGCACGCCATTCTGGCTCTGGATGATGGGATCGACAATTGGGCTTCGCCTTGCTGGAAATCCATGATCATGAAGGTGTCTTCTACGCTAGCTTCCACAGCCCCTTTTCTCACCAGCAGCTGCGAAATCTGCCTTGAGTCTGCACGTTGAGACCAGACAGGCAGAGGACGTTGTGGGACCACTTCATCTCATGCCTCACCTGCAAGTGTGCCGAATGCATGATTATTGTTGCTTATTCTTCTGTCTGCAGGCTTGACTTTGTCATACATGCTGAATATCATTGTCCCGACGGCCTCCTCGGAAACCGGGGTAATATATTTCGGCGTGATCCCTGTCTATCAGATGGCCAAAAGTCTAGGGTTCGCACCGCGGGGGAAATGATGCTTCGGGGGGAAGCTGCTAATTCCCAACCACTGGGTTGAGGGTGCGGGTAATCCCTTCAATAACCCTGGGTATTCTCCTAGGTTTGATAATCAAGGGAAAAGGGAACCCAAAATGTTGAGCAGACGTTCACATGAAAATGAACGACTGCTCACGGCATCGCGGAATTCAACCTCCAATCTCAACGTTGAGAGTGCGGAAGTCGAGGTTGAGTTTAGGTTAAAAATAGCAGCGCGCTAATGCAGGAGATCGCCTAGCGAAGTTCAATCGAGTGCTACGGGAAAGCAGTCTCTTGGAAATTTCAAGATGAAACGTCGTCGTGTGGGGGAGGCGGCTCTTGGACTGTTTCTTTTTGAGCTGTCAAGGTTTGGAAGCGACAAAAAGGATTGCATGGGGGAGTTGCTACTACGTAGTACTACGGGTCACCTTTATGATTCCATTTCGCTTGCTGAAAGCAGAAGCAAGAGACATAATCTTTGCTCTAGCCTGGAGATGAAGCAAGAATCTGGAAGGGTCACAACCGGGGGCTCGCCAAAAATTTCTGGATGGAGAAATTTGATCGTCTGCACGGTTACTCGAACCCTGAACTCTGGTGTCCTGTCATCTGAAGCCCTGGACTCCGGCAACAGACGTGTGGGTGTACCGATGCTGTGCCACGAGGATAAGGCATGGCTGGCTGGTGTGGTGGACAAACGATATCCATTATTACCATTATTATTATTTTTGCCCATATATACCACAGACTCCGTACTCGGTATGTATGTGCATGCACGGCCCCTGGATCCGTCATCTTCCCTGTCGGATTTTCAGTTTTAACCATCATAGGTATGGCGTACGGTTTCTGCAAGTATGGAGTTCGGAGTCGCAACCTTCACTTCTTTATCACTCTATTCGATTATTGGCTTCACACCTTTCACCTCCTTTTGGGCATTGTTTCGCAGAAAATTGTGTTCTAGTTCGACGGTTTAAACTGCAGCGAAAAGCCATTGCAAATCAAGCTGCGGATCGCACAGATGTAACATTATTGTGGCGGGAAGAGTTTTTGTGCATATTTTTAGGCGAACTTGCAGATACAGGATTGATAAGGAGTACTGATATATCATCTATAGGTACTAGGTACTTTCGAGGAGATCAATTGTCTGAAGCAGCGAGGATGTCAACATTGCCAAATCCGTCGCCCACATGGTTGATGCTGTCCAACGTTCTGCTCATAATAATGGAGTTGGTATGCAGTACCACGCCGGCATTGTCATGACACATGGATGCATGGGACCTTGAGCTTCAATTGAACACCACTCTAGCCCAGTGCTGTTATAAAAATAGATCCCTTGCAGTCGGGTTCAACTATTTGGGAAATGTGATGGTTGATTGAAGAGTTACATATACTCGAAGGGAAATCTCGCGCATGAAGCTCATGCACTTTCAGTCAGAAATTTCGCTACCAGCTTGCTAACCAATTATATCCGATGGCCTCCTGCTTAGATGAAAGAAGGATCAAATGCAGCGTCGTTTCGCTACTCAGAAGATCAGCACAGTGAGGACGGAACACATTAAATTACTGTGATTACGGCTGCAATTCATCTCCTGCAACTTGAAACCTGCAACAACCACAACAGCAGAAGTGACCGTGAATAATGAGCTGCGTGGTAACTATCCGATCCTCCGCATTACAAGCCCTCTCAACCTACCGTGGACCGTGGAGCATTGGCTCCCGGATTCGCTTCCCTGTATTTGCACCACTAGCGCTTCTATGTTTAGATCATGGTTGGCTGCTGTGGTGCGAATGTTAGAGATTGCGGCCTGGACTCCAGGGATTTGATATTCAGGTCTGGTGTTCAAAGTGCATATTCACACTTAAAAGACGAAATGAATGCTTATTAGCTAACTCGTCTCGATTCTGCGACCATGATCGCCGATGCAACGAGTTATAACTACTAGTGCCTTGAAGCGTTCGAAGGATCAATAAGAACTTCGGTCATAATAACCATAATCTTGAAAACATTCTGGAGATATCATCGACTTTCTTGCGAGCCGCTTTTTCAGGACGCGAAAAGTGTCATTCAATCTGCGCGATGACTTCACGCAATTGCATGACTAACTATATTATCAGCAAGGATCAGGAAATCATGCACTCCAAACCCCCGTCTGCTGACCTGCATTCACACCCGACGAGGAGTCAGAGGCCAGGACTTTTTCATCCATGCTTTATTTCCGTTTTCCATTCTCCCGTTGCGGATGTCTAGACTCAATCAATATCCAGAAGGGTTTTACAGAGGACATATCGCTTATAACTGAAGGCGGTTATTTCGGTCCCTCTAGTTCTAGGGCAAATTCTGGGTTCGTCGATACTTGCTCTCCTTCTGGCCTTCAACGGGCTCACATTAGCAACCAATATTATTAACCCTTGTCTCATGGAAAAATGCCCAAGCTCTCGTGCGCATGACTCTGGAAACCCCTTGTATTCTGCCGGCCCCAGCCAGAATCGGAGAATGAACATGGAACAATGATCCCTCGTCCTTCGGCTGGTGTGTTATATGTTAGAGGGAGGAGAGGCCTGTGCAGCCACCCCTGTGCCAGCAGGCATACAGACCAGCTCCGCATCAAGCGCAGCGGCGGGCCATTCCGCCTGATATTTTCTTTAACTACCTGCAAGCATTTTGTGCAGTGCTGTATGCAGAAATCCTTGTCCCTTGCGACATGAGCGGACAGGCGTTTGAGAACAACCGATTTGAATGACTTGCGATGAGAAAAACCAGAAATGCACAAGCGACGTCGAAATACATATAATCGCTTCGCTTTTCAAATGTCGATGCCAGCTCCTGCAGGGTCCCGCAGTCGATTTTTGAACGACACGTGCTTTCTTTGAAGCACCATGCTTTGCAAACTCCTGTTCCTAGCTTTCTGGAGAACGATCTGGTGGAAAGATGAGAATGACCTCAACTTGCACCAGGCCTTCGACGCTGATGTTTGACTTGCACTTCGACCAACGGTCTGTCAGCTTTTCAGGCCATGCGTTAGAGCTAATGCATCCCTCCCGTGGTCGTTCTCAGACGACTGGTGGAATACAGAGCAGCGCGAGCGAAATTACATTTTAGAATGGAATTTACTTTGCCCGTTCTAGACGAACTCACTTACTCAACGGGCTACTGTACGCAGTAATTAAGCTTTGTGCAGATCGCGCAGACATCGAGATGCAGGAGCCTATCTAAAAAGTTGACCTTTTCCGTCTGCGAGTAGCTCGCTGCGAGCTCGTTTCACGATGGCACTTGCAAGTCGGTGGCTTGCCTGCGAAAGCCCTTTTTCCAACTATTGCCTATCAGAAGCAGCAAGCCGGTGACAAGGGGTGCTGATGGCTTAGATGAACTTGGGGATCAAGCGGCATCTGTAGCCAAAATACTTTGCATGCAGTCACGCTGAAATTTGCTAGGCCGCCATGATAGGTTGCATTTTTGTGACTATTGAACGTTTTAATTGCGGTGCAAGTCAAGACTGGGGATTGAAGATGAGATTTCGTCTTTGAAACTTGAAACGGGATCGCCGATGATTGCTTGTGCAGTCTGGACGAATCATCTAACCATAACTAACATCACATACCTGGTACGTAACTACGTGTGTTCTGGAGTTGAGGCTGACATCCGCTGAATATCCTGATTGCTGTGCTGGGCGCTCAGCAATTCTTCCTGTCGCGGTACTATATTTTGGTTTGCCGGTACAAACTCCATAATAAACATTACTGTATGCACATACTCATACATACCTTGAAGTTGTCGGGGTGTCAAGATATCCTTGAAGTTGGGCCACTGGAATGTAGCTCCGTCTCCCCGCCCCTCCCTGGTCCGGATGCTTGTGATGGTTACACACGGATTCGTTCCATGTCATCATCGTCAAATACCTTTGATTATGTGAACTGTTTGCGTTGCACATCCCTGAGCGGCTTTGGCCGTGGTGGCGGTGAATCCCAAGCTGTCCCCCCCCCCCCCCCACCCCGTGTCTGGTTGTCCAAGTGCCTGTGTCTGTGTGTGTCTGTGTGTTTGTGCACGGTTGTTTCCAGACGTCATTGCGAGAGTACATATGTACCTATCGAGGACTTTATGTTTCTATTTTGCGACGACGGATGATAATTCAGCTGCTTTGTTCTTCTGGAGGTTGCAGCTCACCACGAGTCGTGTTTTGGTGACATGTGGCGCTCATGCGTATATTGATGGTTCTTCGAAAACGGGCGTGAATGTCAGCGAATTCGGTGCAACTAATATCGGTTTTTATTGACGCTGTGGCAGGATGAGTCTCTATGGCGAGGTTCCCTTTGATATCGACTGGCTTCGAGTAGACTAACTAAATATCGAAAACCATGACAGTGAACATCAAGTGTTGGAACTTGGAACATGAGGCTTCAATGCTTGCGACATTGCCCGCAATGCTGGATAATTTCATTGCTTTTTTTCTTTCTGTCTAGTCTTATTATGGATAATGGACTAATTCGAAATGTGCAGTTTTTCCCAACTATCAACGTGCTGAGCGTCCTACCTGTCAACGTTGGTTGTGACAGTCTGGACTCCTGGGATCAATTACCGACGTTTTCCGAAGTCGCTCGACATTTCGTTTTTCTGGATCAAACGGCGCGTGTATCTTGAAGGTATCAAACGCCCGTACGTCTGGACAGTATATATGTACATACATACAGTACAAGGGACAAACAAAACTTCGTGCAATGTCTCGTTGTGTTGGAGAGGGCACTGCGCTGGCTTTTCTGACATCGCGGGATGAGCACAACACCCAGATGCAGGCCATATGACAATCAAGAGCTGGAGCCCAGCTGAATGGGAGTCACGCCGCCCTTCCTTTGTCAGCAATAGATTTGATACTCGTCACATATCTATTCAGCCCAATGTGTAACAGCTTGGATCATTTGTAGGGGGTTGTGATCCGAGGCACGATGTGTCTAATTGTTGCGCAAGACATGACATAATGCGCTCTCATAGCTGAGAACGGACTGATGCTGCCAATAATACCACTACTTCTAGCTCTTCAAGTTAGGGAATTGAATCGGAGCAGCAGATTCATTGCTTTGGCTGACTCAATACCTTTGGGGCTGAATACATCAGGTAGGGTTAGTGACACCTCGTGGATGGCTTGGGCCCGCTGAAGCAATCTGATTCAGGGAACTCGGTTGAAGCTACTTACTCCACAGCGACAATGACGAGAAGAAACTGGCAAGCTACTACAGGCATGTATGTATAGTATGTACAGTACATACACCCGTGCTTGAAATCTTAAACGTCTTTTGCATCAGCAAAGACACTTTTGGTTGACCCGTCAGCTAGAGGAGAGTTGCTCCTGATCTATTGGGACAAAATCAGTTGTTATATTAGAAAAGCACCAGAGATCCGAATCAAAATTTGCGCAGCGGAACTGTCAAGTTCTGCTCTCCAATGTCAAAAACGTTTGGCTTTTAGATAATAACCATAAAAGCCTCGAGATCCAATAAGGTGAGAGGACGCCAATAACACTCGAAGCTCAGATGATGCTCTAGTGATAACTTGACAAGATCCTAAATTCCATCGTTGATACCTTTGCATACCGAGAGTGACCCAAAGCGACTTGATCGGTATTGATTCCGTCAAGTGTCTGATATGTGATCATATCATCATCCTGTTGTCTTTGGGTTCTCGCATGGAAGGGCAAAACTTGTCAGCACTTCCGCGAATGATCGTTGCAAGGCATGACACCTGCCATTATTATCCAGAACAGCGGGTGGTTCCAGCTCAGAAAACACTGCCGTTCCCCAGGACTACGCAGGCATATCACAACTAAAACCAGACTCAACTTGGTTCGCACCAACGAGGGCGACTAGAATTGGGAGTTCCTCGCACTATTCAATCCAGGTGTAGATGCACCCGCTTCCAGGATTCAGAAGAATTTGATATCGTCGGCACATATCTGCACTGCGATGGTGAACAATATGGCTGTTCAAAAAGGGTATTCTCTTTGAGAAGCCTGCTGATTTGTAGGTTTTCCACGCCCACAGGAGTCCGGAAATGGACTACTCTGTTGCCCTGCGCTATGTCTGATGATGGGAGAAACAGGAAACGCAGCAACTGCTTAAGAGCACTACAGTTGCTCACGGGTTATCTTTGCATAAAACGCATGTGTGTTTTATCTTGTGCTTGGACCTCCGTTCGCTCCAGGACTGCGCGATGACAGCAAATTCAACCAACCGCGGATTCTTTCATGAAAACGTTGACGATCACAAGCTCGTATATTTAAGAAAAGTGCAATCATCTCTGATTGTTGGTCGTCCTGGAGTCTTGGAATCGGAACGGATCTAACATCTGGAACTTTATGCCAACAAAGGCGGCCACCAAAGAAACAGCCGTGATGGGTTTCCTTTGTGAATTTGGGTCTTAAAAGTACGGAGTATGCAGTGTCTGATAGTCCTGACTTCTGATATGGACGGCGATGGAGTATTCCAGCCTTTGGGTGGTGAGGGAGACGTCGTCGTTCGAAGGTTCCGCAAGAAACGCCTTTCCTCCCATCATCCAATCAGAAGCCCAGAACAAAACTCGGCTAATTATTTTGCCACCTTGACTCACCGCCTCAGGGTATAAATACCGCGTCCCTCCCGCCTCTTTTTCACTCTTTTTTTCTTTTCTTCTCCAGCTCTCTTTGCCATTATGGCTTAGATCAAGTGTAGTATCTGTTCTTTTCAGTTTAATCTCTGAAAGTATTCTAAGGAATACAACATTGATTAATCTTATTTTTGCACCTCGCGAGGGGACCTCTGTGCTTGCGCACGTTCCTTTGCACTGTGTCATCGGTCTTACACTACCACCGATTGACGCGAAACACTTTTTTTTCATCAATATCATTGACTTGATCAATGATTTGGAGAAGAAATTGAAAAGTTGTACGAGAGCAGACGTGTCTTTTGTGGCCTCTTATCAACGGGAGTTCGTGTACTCCGTACGCGAGGACTTTTATATAACTGAACCCTGATATGACCGCGAAAGTGAGGATATCACATCAATACCAACGGAGCAGTCATCTGTTTGCAGCAGATTGTCACCCTAACTTTGCTCACCCTGCAATCGGAAACCTTTTGTTTCAAGGCGATCGCAAGAGTTGCAGTTAACTGGAGGGCCTTTGTATGTAGTCAACGTCCCAGTGAGTATAGATGGTTGAAGCACTAAAATTCGAGATGGCGAGTATCGCGTCCAGACCAGGCGCAACGACCTTGCCAATACCATCAAAAATTCCCCGAATAAACTCCCTGGTCTCGAAAGCACTGTGGCGGAGTGGTTAACGCGTCGGTTTTGGATCTCAATGGTGTCGTGTTAATCATCGCTTTTTGCTGAACCTGCATCCTCCGCAGTACGGGCCTACAATTCTTCTTGCCGTAATTATCTGTACCGCCTTACTCCGTGCTACTCTACGGAGCTCCCCGTCGCCTTGTTATTAGCTTTCTTTCATGATATCCTTGCCCTGTTTGAAGGTTGTTGTTGGGTTCTGAATATCAGATTCCAGCCCCGCCATCGTCGCCACCTCATAAAAGATTAATTATGTCGCCGTTTCTGCCCGAACATCGGGAGCATTAACTACCGGGGCACCAGCCCCCACTTCATGCAGGATTTGGATTTTCTTGGCCCTCGACCTCTCAAGCAATCAAGGCACTATGGCGGAGTGGTTATCGCGTCAGCCTAGAAAGCTGATCCCTTCGGGGGCCTGAGTTCGAATCTCAGTGGTGTCGCTTATAACATGAAGTTCAAGTTTCTTTTTTGGTTCTTTTTTTTTTGTCTCCTCGTATGTCTGGAATGCGGACGGGCAACGCCTTTTTTTGACGTTATCTGGCTGAATACTACGGGCTTACTATTCTGATTGCTTGTCTTTATGGTCAAGTAGAAGAAGTTTATCATTTAACTATGGAGTTTGGAGCTATAAAAGACAGTTATATGGCTAAACAAACATGACGACAGGATTGTACGGACTTTCACCAAAGGGAACCAAGAGTATAGGTCAGTTGACAAGAAAGTAGTGGGGGTTTCCATACTAAATCAATCCGGGCCACGAAACACTTCACTCGACGGATTTTCAGGCCATTCAGTCAGTTGCAAGCTTCTGGTTGAACATGGCTTGTAGAGCACTGCGCCGACCAGCACATGGGTTGATGGATCAATAGTTGATAATCCGCTTCCTGATATGCGTGACCATATCTGCCGGCAACTCCTCCTCCTTGATTAACCCTAGCGCCAACAAGTCGGACCAGAAAAATAACGCACGATCTTGCGCATACGCCAGATAATCGAATTCATCGGCTGCTTCCTCGGCTTCGACTTCTTGCAACACTTGCTCATGATTGAGACTCTGGGTGCTATCCGCAGACTGTAACTCAGGCGCAACGGGACGTTCAAAGGGCGTCGAGGATTCGGATGTTGGAGTATTCGCACCGTTTGACTTTTCCTCTGCTAGCGCTTTCTTCATACCTGGGACGTGAGCTTGCACAATCCCCCACGCAACCCATTGTGCCGAGTTGGCTACGCGCCATAGACGCGTTTCATGTAGAAGTTTCTGCAGTTCCGCTTCTTGCACAGGATCACGGAAATCCGGTTCTGACAGAGGCGGGTGAAGCCCAGGAACATAGCTGTCAAGAAGGAAAGGAGGTACACGCGGGCTGCTAACATAGGTAGGTCGGTGGGCTGGCGTCGGCATTTGGCTTTCAGGCTGTGAGCTCGGAACAGAGGCGTTTACTGCCGTTGAACGGGATTGATGCTTCAGATATGACCGAATAAAGCGCTCCTGCTCCTCTACAGAGGGGTACCAATTTGTGCGACACGCCCATGGCCGATCGGAATCGTGGTAATCATAGCACCATTCCGTCTAAAATAACAGACTCTGTTAGCATACAAAGCTCCACGCGGAGATTTGAGTCGCATAGTGAAAAGTCTTACAAAGTGGTTTGCAAATTCCACACCTCGCATATTGGCCGATGCATATTCGAAATCAATAACCACCAGCTGCTTATGCTCGTTTGCAGGGAGTAATAGCGGCGACTCTTCACTAGGTTGCAGCCGGAGTAGATTGCCATATTGCGTCTGTCGGTCCCAGAATTAGTAAAGAATCACAGCGACCCAGACGAATGCACTCACATCATTATGCGCAAAGATCAAACGTCTCGAAATCTCATTTTTGCCAAAATGCGTCTCCAGCCATTTTCTATATCTGTCAACCGCAGTTTTGAAGCTTGACCATGGGACGCAGCACACGAAACCCCGCGTCCTCCATGGTTCATAGGCGGCTTTTACATCATTACACTCAGACAAGATCTCTTGATCTAACCAAGTAGTCACCTTCTCACAACGACCGACCCATTTATCCCAATTCTTCCAGAGATTGGGCCCAGCTTCTCGCTCTTCTGGTAGTAGCTCGATGCCATCGTGCAGCTCCCTCATACGCTTTGCAATTTGCTTGGACGTTTCAGGAATACGCATTTCACGAGAGGTCAGGGTTTTGGCATGGAAATATTGTTCAAAGCGGCCGTTTTTGAACGTGCCCAAGACACGCGGTCCTATATTCTTCTTGCCTAGCCGACGTAGGATCTGAAGCTCCCGTTCTCTATCAATAAGGTGTTCGACCTGAGGCCCATATACGCGAAGAAGCAACTTCCTAGAACGATTTTATTTAGTAGCTAGCCTTGAGCCGAAAGAATTGATTGAAACAACTTACGGAGGAGGTTTTTTCGGTATAGAAAGGAGTGACGAATCCGATATTTGAGCACTTGGGATATTTTTAGGCGGAGAAACGACGTAGACAGCATTTGTAAGTGCTCCACTAAGACGAATGACTTCTATTTCACCGCCAGCCTCCAAAGGAACTCTTCTCCAGCCTTTAAGACCTAGCGTATGCGCCAAGCGAAGAATTTCAGATTTGAACTTGAGCCAATTCTCGCGGTCCTTAGCAGACGGTTTGTCCGCTCCTAGAACATCGACATCGCTATCTGCTTCGCCACCCGAATAAAGGAGTGTCTTGGAATTATCCAATGCTACATCAGCGCTGGGTACGGCCTGATCCGTGTCTGTATAATCAGAATCGGATAGGGATCCTCGTCGTAGTCCCCTAAGCACCATTGAACGCTGTCTCGGTGTCATCGCACCTCTTGGGCGAATGTTCTCTCGTGAACTAGAGTATTGTGCAAGTATACGTTCTAGCTGATCAAGGGACAGCTCCATATCGTCGTTCCAGGACTCAAGAGTAGCCAAATCCAGAGGTCCAGCAGCCGAATGGTCATCGCTGGTCTTCCGTCTTTTTGTAGCCAGCTTCTTCTTCTCATGCCTCAACCAACTGGATACTTGCAGAAAAAGCGAATGTTGGCCTTGACGAGTTTCATCGAGACTCCGCGGGTTTAGATCTGGCTCTTCGAGACCTGCGCTGGTGACGTCAGGCCTTGAGTTGACCTTCTGACTGCTAAGGGAGTTCAGAGATGACGAAGAAGCGTGAGGCAATGTTCGCGTTATTACCTTCTTCCCACTATTGCTAGCCCGGCGTTGTCTTATTTGTCGACCATCCGATGTGGTGTCAACAATTTCCGTGCATGTTGTCGAAACATGGGTGCCAGTTGAGGTTGCAGGCATCTTCACATCGTTAATTGCTACTCATGAGTTAGCTTGAATAATAATCAAAAGCTACAGAAATTCAGATATAGCCAAACTCGTGCAACACATAATGAGATGATTGTTTCGTAGTGATGAATCCTTGTCCCACCACTTCTGACAATCCTCATGTTGATGGTATACCGAAGCAGGTGCCCAGGGAATATGGGAATACATAGCTTGACCAGATAGCCGGTACATCCCATTGTCTTCAAAGTTCAGACCAAACAGAGTAGCAAGATAGAAGATAAAGATACTAGCAGTCTCAGTGGGACAACTCACTCGTTATTCCTGCGTCTGCCTGCCCAGTAGGGCCCCCGTTAACGGACCCGCCATTCATTTTTGCACATATAACAGAGAAATGCAGGCTCTAGTCAAGGAAGACGAACCACCTTGCTTTATTTTTATTTTTTCGGTACAAAAGTGGACTTGCTCTAGGTACTCGGCATATAATATCAAAAGCGAAATATAGAGAGCAAAATCGATCTATCGATATATGACCCTCTCAATCTGAATGCGTTGTATATACACCCAAACGCACTGCCTGGCTATTGCACAAGTGGTATCTTTTTGGCCTTCGGGTTCATATATTCTGGTTGTCGTTGAATTATTAGGTTTGGGCGTGGGGTGAGAACCAAGCAGACAAGAGAAATTCTGTGTTGCTTAAATGGGCTGCGGAGCAAGAACTGAAATGTCCAAAATGTTATATGCAATTCTTGGAGAAATAAAGATAAATATGTGGAAAAAGGGAAGATAGGATGATGGCGAAAGAGGAGAAGCGAGGGAGAAACGAGACGAAGAAAAAGACGAACTTCTGGACCGAGCAGGAGTGATTAGGGCTGCATTTCGTTGTTCACGTCACATGCCTTTGGTTCGGTAGGCGGGGTCTTGGCAGCACAACGAAGCGTGATGGCGACTTGATGCTGAAGCAGTTGACTGCCAATACATAAGAAGCCCCTGGCTCGTGGTACAGTGAAGTCTACCGTCCTGACGTCTTGGGCACACAAGTGTAACTTGACCGCCCAGAGCAATGAAGATGATGATATTATGATTGAATCCCAGGCGGTCAATCAGGGCAGACTCCCTGCACGATCCGGCTCTCCCTGCAAAGCTTGGCATCAACTCTAAAATATCTAATCCGATATCATCAAATTCTCGCCAACTACAAACGCAGTACGGAGGTGTCAGCCAAAAGTAATAATCCCAGCCAGAATCTTATTCATGTTTTAACATTACCGCCCCGTACGTGCCTTGGATTGCTCAAGGGAAGACTAGGCCTTTTTCAGCCGTCAACAAGGCGGCTTTGGCCTTAAACTACCCCTAGCCTTCAGGGTATCAGTTCTGTTTTGCTGCGGTAAAGATTATGTGATTTACGTACGCTGATTTCGAGGGATCATTACGGACACCTCCATATTTGCATTGTCTATTTGTTGTGAGCAGCAAAGAGACAAAAGAAACATGAACGAGTGCTTTGTACGCTTTCGTGCTAATATCCGCCACGAGCATCTAACAGGTGCCTGTGAGCCTTTTGCCTACCTCAACCCAGTGAAGCTTGTCGTCGACCTGGGCAGGAAAATGAGCAGGTGACTCAGGGACAACATCATATTAACTCGCATCCGAACAAGCATACCTGAATGAAGCCTTCAATGGTGAAGCACGAGTACCAACACTCACGGGCACATCCATCGATAAGGCTTCGAGCATGCTTCCCAATCTCGTCCTCGGTGAGACAGAACTCACGACCATTCTCATCTTCCTAAGGATTGAAATATCAGCATCATGATTCTCTTCATTATCTTCAAGAATGAAGAATGCCTTTATCCTTTGACGTACCCAAGTCTGAATCCAGATACTAGCCAAACTATACTTCTCGCAAACGACACGAGTCCACCCCTTGTCGCCTTGCTGAGTACCGTCGTTCGAAACACACCACTCCTTATCGCTACCTCACAAACGGTCTGCAAGTGTACGAAGAGCACTCGCCGACACGTAGCCGGAATCTGGCGAGCGGCAAGAGATATCTTCCGGGCCACCAGTGGGATATCCAGCGGATCGCGCTGCGAGACGATTAAACGACATACTGGCATCGTCATTTGCCGGGATGATTTGTGCTACGGAAGAGAAGCAAAAGAGCTTATTCATATCAGTATATGGCAGCTATTTGTCTGGTACAGTGCGCCAAGGGAAAGGAAGCGACAAGGCCTACATACCACCATGAGATAGAAGAACCGGAGACGAGCCATGTTTCTTGAAGTCTCAATACCTAGCACCTCAACAAGCGTTCAACAAAAAGGATCATGTATCTGAAGTGACGCAGGTGTTGATAGTAAACGAATCCCGATGGGAACGTCAGGTCGGATTTGGGACGAAAACCCAGACGGTATCACGCCTTATATTTGCGGTCCGTGTTGAGTGAGCAAAGAGAAAATTTAATCCCGTTCTTTCGCATAAGAGAAATATACTCGCGGCATCGCTCTTACCATTCGCGTGGAGCCAGAAAGCAGATTCATTAGCCCCTTGCTGTCAACGGTCTGTATGCACATACAGTATGTACAACTGAAAGATGGGGCCACTGAACAAAGATACTCCATGGCAAACTAATATTACAGATTTAGATAGAGATCACCCACGCAAACATTCCTTAGTGCTCAAAGAAACACCCCTCCGGTTGAATAAAACACGTTTAACCAGAAAGAGTAGTCATGGTTGTCTCGGCTGCCATCAGGATCGGGCGGAAGCACCCAAGGAAAGACCCAGCGGAAGCACTCAGCCCAGGGGCTCAGCGGAAGCCACCAAGAACAACAGCGCCGCACACTATATCCAGATATCTAACTTAGGCGATATCAGCCCTTTCTCGTCGCCAATACCCTTATACTGAAGTTGCTTTTCCGCATCATTCAACTCTACACAGAGCGAAACATTCTCTCTATATATGCTTTATCTTGCCCGATACCGGGAGCACGGTTCAAGGAACTTATGCACCGAGATGGACAAACATGAATCTCTCCCCCAAAGCATTCTGACGACAATGTTCCTTCCGTCCCATGGTCCCATCCTCCAGGTCCGAAGAGCAGTTACTTCATCACAAATTGAAAATGGTTTCTTCCAATTATACGCCAGGGCTGAGAAGCAGGTTGAAGATACCCAGGTTGAGATGGGTGGGGGAAAAAGCGTTTGTCTCATTAAGATTAATCTATGGAGTATCATTTCGCTGTAACACATCTACTCGTCATATGCTTTTGGCGTCGAAGACGCATGCCATCGTAATACCCTCCCTCCCTGCAACGCAACAAACTCAATCGAGAAGCGTAGCAGCCAACACCCATGCTATCTTGCCCGATGTTGGCTGCCAAATGATTTCTCGGTGCTCCGTTATCGTGTCACTTGAAAGCCTTCACCGCATCCTCATTCCCTGGGGCCGGGCCGCCATTTTCTGGGGACATGGAAGCGTCCAGTGTAGTGATGTCCCCAATAGGGTCACGCAGCGCTAAGCAGATGTATAGCCCAAGCAGCTTGCTCGCGGCGGTCACACAAAGCTGAGTAGCGACCCACACGAAAAGCTCCAGAACCGTCACCGCCATGATCGAGGTATACACCAGCGTCCCAGCAATGTACCAAATCGCCCACGAGAGCTGCACAGGCCACGCCTCGTCGACACCCTGCACCGCAGAAGGCCTGCCCGATTTGGTTTGCCCGGTTACATCCTTCCGTCGTCGCCAGCTCTCAAACAAGGTGTGCACCACCGCCGGGAACACGCCCACAATGCACCAAGTCACCGCGAAGAGAGGATAAGTACAGCCCAGCGCGCTGCCCTTGGAATACAACTCCACCACTGCAAGTACCCCATACGTCACGAGCAGCATCGTAAAGGAGAGTGCAAGCAGCAATCTCATCGCCGCCTTCGATTGCAACCCAACCCGGGCAGCCCAGCTGCCGTGTACCCATGTCATCCACCGCTGCACATCCTCCTCTCCCCAAGTCGCCATCTCACCCCGAACCATAGGATCCAACCCCAAGGCCCTCACCACAATCGCCGCAGCCTTGGGCAACGGCGCAGAAACCACCACAATTCTCCGCTCCGGCCAGGCAATATCACGCAGCGTGAGCGGAAGCAGACCCATGACCAGCGCCGTGGCGCCAAACTGCTGTTTGCGCGCCTCATCAGCCGGCTCTAGCGTGCAGATGGCTGCTTTCCAGCAAAATGATGCACGTTCGCCGCCAGAGTAGAAGTGAAACCAGGGGCGGAAGGGGGAGTAGACGATGTCATCTGGATCAGGGCATGGAGCGGTATCGTTGGCCGGGATTCGCTCATATGCAGAAGCTAGGGGAAGGCCGAAGCCTAGTAGGAATGGAACGAAGGAGCTGAGGCGCATTGTTGTCGGGTTCGCCTTTGCGGTATAAAAAGTGAGAATGAAGTGGTAAAACTAGGGAGCAAGTCCTAGGCTAGGATCGTGATTCCGAGCACAGCAATAATACTGATAACGAAGATGAACAAGAGAGAGAGACGAAAGGGAAATAAAGCACATCATCTCCATAAGAGATACGAGGAGCTTTTTAAGTCCATTTCCGATGTGCATAATTTCCGTGGCCTTGTGGCCGCATTCCTTCGGGTCTCTCCCCTGCAGGGCTAGCCCACTGTTGGGTACCCAAAATATTGAAGTGATTGGGTATCTTGTCATCCCTCACATCACCATCATCCCTGTTAGCGGGTTGTGGTTTGGGGGCCGTATGCGGCACGGGCGCCCTGAAAGGCTGAACGGCCCGCGAAGTTGTGACCAAGTGGGGGACAAGCCATTTACTTCGAACGGAGTACTCCGGACATAGCTTGAAACGGTTAGTACACTCCTGGCAAATGACTCGCGTTTTTACGATAGTCAGGAGCCAAATGATGTCTCAACCTCCGCATGCTCAGCTAGTTGATATCCGGTTGGGCAACGTTGAAGTATGTGGGGAGTGATATTGAGCTGAGGGAGCTCAGCGATAACGGTTTGTTTGACAAGGATTGCGGCTCTGGGCAATGAATGACTAATTAGAATTACTAAGCCGCTTTTGCTGACTCGACCTTGTAATTATTACGCGTCTCAATAGCACGAGCACGTGCCCGAAACTCAAAACTCTCGCGCTTCCACATGACATCATTTGGTCACCAGCGTTAATCGGCGACCCAAAAGCTACGGACGTACCTCGCAGTGATAGCCAACAGGTTAATTACCATGCGCTCAAAGCTTCGACCTGCGGCAGCTTCAACGACACTATTTCTGTCTTTACGCAAAGAATACGCGCGGAAGAAGGTTTCGAGAATGCGATATCGAATGGATTGCAAGTCAATATCGACATTTGCTGTGACACCAGACTAGATTAGACGAGCAAGAAGCTCGCGTCGACGATAAGAATACCGGCCGTTACTGTTGCCTCAGGGCCTTTGCAGCCATGTCCTCGTCTCCAGAGGCTTCTGGCCGCCGGCCAGATTACGCTAATTCCCGTCCTCTGAGTCCTCTCGAGGAAGATGTTCCGCCTCCCTTCTACAGTGACAAGTATGGTCAAATGGATATACACCATATAGGATTTGGCACAAATGCACGAGTTGTAGGTATGTGTCGACCTTGAAATGGCGGATCAGAGTGCACGCATCGCTGACAGCTGCCATAGATGATGGAAGAATCGATGTCAATATCACGGAAAAGAAGCGGAAATTATCGAATATGCTGGGTCCTACGCTGCAGCCCAGCGAAGACCTCGAGAAGCGGCCATCTATCCCGTCGTATCTCCTTGGAGCAGGCAAGGGCCCGGTACCCCTAATGAATATCGTAATACAAACTGTCGGCTCAAGAGGCGATGTTCAGCCGTTTGTGGCTCTTGGTCAAGTTCTAAAGAATGAATGCGGTCACCGCGTGAGAATTGCGACACACCCTGTTTTCAGGGACTTCGTGGAGGAGCACGGCCTCGAATTCTTTAGTATCGGCGTTGACCCAACGGTTCTCATGGCCTTCATGGTTAGAAATCCTGGGCTCATGCCGGGCTTGGAGTCCCTGAAGAATGGAGATGTCGGGAAACGCCGGAAGGACATCGCGGAAATAATCTCTGGGTGCTGGCGGTCCTGTTTTGAGGCCGGGGATGGCACTGGGACGCCTGTGGCAGACCTAGATTCGCTTACGAGGTGTATGGGCGATGCACAACCGTTTGTTGCTGATGCGATCATCGCAAACCCACCCAGCTTCGCTCATATACATTGCGCAGAAAAGCTTGAGATTCCCCTTCATCTCATGTTCACGTAAGCATATAATGCGGCCTTTGGACGTGTGTTTGGCTTATTGAGAAAACTAGGATGCCGTGGTCACCGACGCAAGCGTTTCCGCATCCGCTCGTAAACATCCAATTCTCTAATGCAGAAAAGGGTGTAGCCAATTTCGTTTCGTACGCCCTTGTCGAGATGCTGACCTGGCAGGGACTGGGAGATATAATAAATCGATTCAGAGCACGAAGCTTGGGTTTAGAACCGATTAGCGTGATGTGGGGTCCAGGAATGATCCCTCGATTAAGGGTTCCATACACATACTGCTGGTAGGTATACGTCTCTTTCGTAGAGACTATAGATCAAATGTGCTGATTAGAATAGGTCTCCCACGCTTCTCCCTAAACCTAGGGACTGGGGCCCTCAAATCGACATTTCCGGGTTCTTTTTCCTCAAATCGCCGTCAATTTACTCGCCTCCACCTGATCTCATCAAATTTCTGGCGGCTGGTCCACCTCCGGTGTATATCGGATTTGGGTCTATCGTCATCGACGACCCAGATGGAATGACAACGTTGATATTCAAGGCAGTCAAGGAAACGGGCCAGCGAGCTCTAATATCTAAAGGCTGGGGCGGAATTGGTGCTGATAAACTGGGAGTGCCGGAGGGTGTGTTTATGATGGGCAGTTGCCCTCATGACTGGCTATTTCCGCAAGTATCCTGTGTAGTCCACCATGGAGGCGCGGGAACGACAGCCATCGGCATTGCGTGTGGCAAGCCAACAATCATCGTGCCTTTCTTTGGGGACCAGCCGTTCTGGGGCTCGATTGTCTTCAAGGCGGGAGCTGGACCACGTCCCATTCCTCATAAGCAGTTGACAGTGGAGAGCTTGGCTGCAGCAATCAGATCAGCCCTTGAACCAGAAATGCAAATCAAAGCAGAAGGCTTGGGCGATGAAATTCGAAAGGAACCCAGTCTCAAACACGGCGTTGAATCATTCAATAAACAGCTACGTCCTGAAACCGTTCGTTGTATGCTTTCTCCAGGGCGGGCCGCTGTGTGGCGTGTAAAAGATACGAAAATTCGTCTAAGCGCATTCGCGGTTGCCCTTCTAACGAACGAAGGTATCCTGGATGTGCGGGATCTAAAATTGTATGAACAATCCCCCTCTCATCGGCTGAAACGGTGACTTGCTGACAATGTCTATCTAAAGATACCGTCCGAGAGAATATGACCTCGAGCCTGGGCCCCGTGATCCGATCAGTGGCGGAGCGGCGGCACTACTAGAGAGCTTGGTTGACTTCACGATAGGATTCGCGGATATACCAGCTAGTATCCTTCGCCCAATTCCACGTTTGCATCGCCGTATAAGATCAAGACGTCGGCGAAGATCGACTTCTCCACCACTCCCCCACCTTCCACGTTCAACTTCGCGCGGCAGCACTGATGGGCGACCGGTATCTTGTGACCGAGAGCATTTTGGCATTCACCACAAGCGTTCTGGCGCTGTTAAACGCCCCCATCTGCCCCTACATTTA
This sequence comes from Chrysosporium keratinophilum, assembly GCA_029850275.1. Classification (NCBI taxonomy): domain Eukaryota; kingdom Fungi; phylum Ascomycota; class Eurotiomycetes; order Onygenales; family Onygenaceae; genus Chrysosporium; species Chrysosporium keratinophilum. The sequence goes on from JARBIX010000008.1 coordinate 3,075,582, forward strand.
AACCGAAATAAAACGGATACAGAGTTGAACCATGCGAAAGAGGAAGATGGCTGTTCTGTTGCCAGCTCTGAAAGTAAAACTAGGTTAGTCTTTTTTTGGTTATTTGGTAAATGTCTGTCCATACTTTGAGACTAACGTTGCTTGGGGATGTGACAGCTACAAGGAGGCCGCTTCTCAAGTATCAAAGCTCACTGCAGAAGAGGTCATAGGTGCGGGGCGTGCGGCTACTAAGATGATAACGGCTGGAGTAATGTCACCCTTAAACTTTGCTCTTGGTGTAGCCAAAGGGTTTCACAACGCTCCAAAGTTGTATGGTGACGATACCGTAAGAGAGCAGGAGAAGGTTACGGGCTTTGAGAGTGGGCTGAGGGCTGGTGGAAAGGTATGTTGTTCTTCGAGGTAGGTTACGGAGTGTATGTGTCTAATTCGGAAGGTAGGCTTTCGGCTACGGATTTTATGACGGAATAACCGGCCTCGTCACTCAGCCGCTTCGTGGGCGTAAGGAGGGACCAAAAGGAGTCATCAAAGGAATTGGAAAAGGTGTTGGTGGATTGATTCTTAAGCCTGGTGCTGGTGCGTGTTCTCATCCAGTCTAAATCATGGGGCTTTGATGCTAATAAACTGCCAGGAGTTTTCGGTCTTGCGGGCTATCCTCTGAGTGGCATCCACAAGGAATTCCAAAAGCTATGGGGTACCAGCGTTGACTGTTATATCATGGCCTGTCGGACTAAACAGGGCTTTGATGAATGGAACCATTCAACCAAGGAGGAAAGACAAGAAGTCCTTAATGGGTGGTACTCCCTTGGTGCAGATCTTGAATCAAAGGCCCTTCGCTCCCCCTTTGCCGCAGAATGGGAGGCCATTTCACGAATTCTGTTTGATCCGACGAGGCGACATGAGTTACGTCACGAAACGGAGCCTGTTACTGTCGAGCCCTCAGGGATCGAGAAACTCGCACCTGATAATTTCCGCGAAGCTATACGTAGCGCAACCCATCTCATTTCCAGCCTTGTGAATCGATACAGAAGCGAACCGGAAGCACCAGATAAACGGCAAACGCAGGTTGCCGAACAATATGCAGAACTTGAGTCCCCAGATGATGAAGAGCAACACCAGATGATTGAACGTGCGCTACAGGCAAGTATCGCTGAGCTGGACGAGGCCCAGGCATGTGGAGATCATCGACATGCTGGAGACCGAGCCCTTCAAGCATGTGTTAACGAAGCACGGCGTGCCCAAGAGGAAAGGGAGGCGAAGAAAAGCACGTCACCCCAGACGGATACAACGTCTCATCACAAAAAACTCCCATTTCATCATGCTGAAGATAGGGGCAGGATGCGCGAGATTGAACCTCGTCCCACCGAGAAACGAAAACTGACCAAGGAAGGCCTCGATGCTGTCGCGGAGTTCGCTATATGGAAAACACTCACGGAGCATAGAAATTCTGCAAGTACACAAGAATCTCCCAACAAAATTCTCTCGCAAATTGATGAATTGAATGAGAAAGAGGGCCAGAGTGAGGGACATTGAAGGAGTTTATCGCCGCATTTTTATTGAGAGTCTCCAAGATTACCAGTTTGCGCAGCCGAACTAGAGTACCCAGCATCCGCGGTCATGTCTATCCCGAACATCTGATGTGCATTTACATTTCTCACTTGTAGTAGTACCGTTAATTGGATTCTTGCATAATGTGTCATCCATTTTTTTTACATCGATAACTACTAGGCTTTGTCCCGCTGGGCGGCTTGAATCAGCTCCAAGAACGGCTGAGCGTACGTAACCTTACCTTACCTACCTCAGAGGTGTACAGACCGAGACTCATTCACCCGCCCGATCCGAGTTGACCTTCAAAGAGTATCTACGCAGTAGACCACGGAGTATGCAGTCTAGGTCTGCTTAGCATTCCGTACGATCCGTATACTCCGGAACTTAACGTAACTGCTCCGTACTGCGGACTGGTCTGTCGACTAACTACTTTGTATATCAAATCGTGTCAGCTCTTCACTATATGCCCGAGACTCATGTATGTCATAGAGCGACAATTCGGAAAGAATTACCATGGAACGGAAGTTACCAGAAAAAGAGGCCAGTGACTCATTCCTGACTTGTCTGAGCAAAACATCCTGCTAATATAAAATACAGCAACGCGTCTCCCATTCCTTCACCTTTTTTCTTCTTCCAACCTCCTCAAGTGTCTTTCTACTTTGCAAATCTCTTTTCAGTTTATCTTATTTACCCAATAATTATATACGCTGCACACGATGGATACCTCCCCCGAGAGTGCAACGACGGGAACCCAACGGTCATGCGAAGAGGCCTATGCGGGACCGGCCACAGAAACCTCTTCAGCACCATCAGTGATGTCAGGAGGGAGTAAACGCTCAGGACGAACCCAAGGCTCGTCTGAAGATAGCACTGACGATGTTCCGCTACAAGCACAAGAGTACCGCGTCGGAGGCCCGTTTCTCCCCCCTCTGGGGACTGGTCTGAGGCCTCTCCCAGAACAGTCACAACTTCACCAATTCTGGGAGTCGAGATTGGAGCCTAGTGTCCGGGAGATTCTCACTCGTCACGGCATAACCGACATGTCTCTGATCATTGGTGTCTATGAGTCTCCAAGCCCGTCACATTCACACGGCCCAGAAGATTTCCCAACAATCCAAATCCGGGCAGTCGCAACGGATAATGAGCAAGAATCTATTCCGATCGTCACTGCTATTCGTCGTTACTGCAAATTCTTGGGACATTCAGACATAAACGTTGAAATGTACGACGAACGAGTGCACCTGAAGACGGAATCATTCCCCGTGCATTCTTCTGAGCAGGTGGTCACAGTTTGGCCACCGTTGATGGAAAGGATCATTCCTATCTTGAGGGGGAAAGATTGGAGTTCTCTTTCCTTGTTACGACGAGGAAAGCGGACGTGCCCGAAGCGACTAACCGTCGTCTTAACAGTATCACCAACCTCTGTTGACAACTGGGCATTCGTACGAGATTCTATCGTCGGTATTCTTGACCAGGCCCAGTTACAAAATGTTGCCGTCGAGATTCTGAGAAGTCCCCTACTATATGGCACTTCAGATAGACAGATTCTCGCAAAGGACGATTTTGATATCAAGATGAAAATCGGTCGAAGTATCGGCCCGCGGAACAACACAAAACACGCGTCTACCTTCGGTGGCTTTGTTCAGTTGAAGTGCAACGGAGCATGGCACACTTTCGGGCTTACCTGCTTCCACAGTGTGGCTCCATCTAGCATCAAACACCAGAAGCTTCCAGAGTGGCAGAAACACGGCATACCAGTGGAAGACGGTTTGAAGAGAGACCTGAAAATGGACTCGCCGAGTTGTGGAGACGCCGAAGAGACGGTTCGCAATATTGAAACCTTCAAAGAAGAGCTGAAAACTGACAGATTCAATGACATCGAACGCCGGCGAAACATAGGAGAATCTGTAACACCTGGCGACGAAAATGTATACAAAATGACCAAGCAGCTACTCGACGACTATGATAGGACCATCGCGAACTACAAGGACTTTTTCGCCCTGAATAAGCAATATCTTGGTGAAGTGTTTGCCGCCTCCGGGTTTCGATTGACCCCTTCACCACCGCGATTCGCTTTGGACTGGGCTCTCATCAACGTGGATAAGCACAGAATGGCCAAGAATGAAGTAAGTCCAGACTAAATCACATGTTGTATCTGAAAGAGGTATTACTAACACGATGGCTGTAAACAGCTGCCCCCCGCTGATCAAGCCCTTTCAGGGCGCAGCGCTTATGCACCGTTCACGGATCGGATAACAGGCCAAGCAAAGCTCGCCCGCGACATGAAGCTCTTCAAATTTGGTCGGTCCACCCAATTAACTGTCGGGACTTACAATGGCGCCAAAGAATCGACACTTCGCTCATGGTTCAGAGACTCGCATGGTAATATTGTGGAAGTAGTCTCAAGGGCGCATTGTGTGGTGCATGATCCTCATTATAGCACGAACTTCGGTACCGGTGGTGACTCGGGCTCTCTTGTGCTCTCGAGTCAGGGTGACGTTGTGGGTTTGTATTTCGCCAGCTCTGATATAGCTGGTGTGGGATATTTTACAAGAGTGGATGATCTGGTCGAGGACATCAAGTCCATCACCGGCGCTGTCGACGTGCGGTTTAGTATCGACTAACAAATTGGGACTGCACTATTAGGCCGTGTCAGAACAACTTACCACCAATCCCCCAGGCGTATTCATCGCCTCTTGCGAGCTGTTCCGCCTCGGCCAACACTTTTTTGGTCTCCTCATATGCCAGGCGCTCATTGAGCAAGCCCAAAATAGTCCAGTCAAAAATTTCGAGTCATGGTGGCCCGAAGAATTGTGCTGCAGAAGTTTGAAGTGAAGACCTACCTCTTGCTTCAACATCCATCACGCATTTTCTTCACCATTTCCAATCCTTGCTCTGCTTTCGAAATCCTCTGTTCTTGATTTCGTAGCTTAGCATGATAAGAAGCCTCTTCTCGTATGTACTAGACGATTGAGTAGAGCCATCTCCCTTTGTGCATGAATCGGCCATGCTTGTTTGATTTTTGTGTAGAGATCTGATCTGACAGATGTTGTGACTTCAAGGGTTGAGGTGGTTCGGAAGCGGGGTTGGCGCCTGGGTGCGCTTGTTTCCGGGTCCCCTGAGACTGCTAAAGATTTTTTCACCCAGGACAGTGGACATCGCCAACCACCGCGAAAGAATCGACATCAGTCACGGACACTTCTGACCATAATCGCTGCTTCACGGAATACAAAGACACTCACAAAGAGTTATAACTATTAAATTCTCATTGGATCTCTCCTTGATGATGACAGAGGCCATCTTCCCCTCTTTAAAAAGCCCGTACGGATTTGTGGAGGGACAATCAAAAACCGACACGATCCTCAAGATCCAGTCGTTGTACGATGCCGGTGTCCCACTCTTCACCAAAGAGGCCATTCGGGATGTTCACCAGCAGCTGAAAACAGCCTGTGAGAAGGCAAAAGCTCCCAGGGCAAAGGCAGAATGGCCCAGAGAGAAGAGGAAAAGTCCCCATGAGAACAAGCAACAAATCTCAGTACGCGGACTGGATGGTGAAATGGCTACATTCAACTTGGACATTGGATTCGCGTTCAAGAGATCAGACCAGGTCGAAGGTGTATTGTAGGTCTCGGCTTGTCGCCTCTTTATCTCTTGATTTTGTCCGCTGCCATGGCCCTGGTTCAAATACCTGTCAGATAGCCCATTCCAGGGTCATCATCCGACTGATACATAAATATAGCGAAAAGCCCTGTCTCGACTATGCGAGCATCCAAGAACTCACATTGTTCCCCGATTGGGAACTTATGTTCGAACACGGCCAAGCGTACTGCAGTATACGTATTCTCCACCGGTCTGTCTTGCGCAACACCATCACCAAAGAAATAATTCACCCTTTCCCTGTCCGGCCTCTCCAGGAAGTCAAGAGATTTTTCCAAACGTGCTTTGAGGAGTGGAAGGCCAGCGATCTATGGAGGCAATTACAGACATCTCTCATGTCGATAATGCTGGAGAAGAGCCCGGGCACGATCAACAGGATCCTTGGGTTCGGATGTGGTCCGATGTCACCAGATGATGGTGATGGTGACACCTTTGTTCGTCGTTCCGCATCTCAACACGCATTGCTCTTGACAATGCGGGATATTTTGTGCACAGCCACTAAAAAGAGTCCTGACACGATCAAGTGTTGTGTCCAGGACCCGGCATACAATGATGTGGATAGCTCGGTCCTTGTGGAAGCTGGTTTCACGATATTGGAGGACCCCGAGGCATTTCTAGAGGTAGACGATTCCACAGTGGTGTTTTCATGCGCACCTGACGTGCCGGTCCGTCAAGTGGTTGCTGAGCTTGCTCGTCCGGCAATCATGATATGGGGTAGAGTGGGAAGGAATAGCAATGGAGAGCAAAGTCGCAGGTGAGACTTTTCACTATTAGGGTCACTTGTTTTGCTGTTCATGTAACCTCAGCTAATCAGTTCATTGAAGCAGTACTGACCCAGACTCGCCTCGTCTTTGTCGAATGATTCACGATTTCTATGATACGTTTGAATTTCCAAGAGACCATGAGCTTTTCTCGGACCTTGCTATCTATGTCAGAAAGGCGGTCTTATCAACGGGGTAATTTCTCCGCGCGTGTTGAGCACTTTCTTGAATTCTTCAGCTTGACAACATCGCTGCATATGTCCAGGCTAAGCTAGACGAAAGTTCGTCACAAACATGTCATCCCCGCACACGAGGCCCTTTGTACACTCTATGGAACCTTCGGAAAATTCTGCGGTCTAGCCTGAAAGGTTACCTGTTGAGAGCATGTCGGGGACTACTTGCGGAGTATACGATATGTCATCGGACAAAAGGGTGCTGTTTGTTGAACGTTGCGTCGGAGACATTGAGGACCTGAGAACCTGGGGGAAAATCCCCCCGGAATTTCCAGAGCTTTGATACCCAGATGTCCTTTTACAAAGTAGGCATTTACCCGCCCAGATCAACAGGCAAGCGTTCTGTCATTGGACCCAACACCAGAAAATATCCGGGGAAAACCAGTGGTGACGGCAATTTACGGTGCCCCCGTGGGGACGCAGCGGAAATGACAGTGCTCCATTTTTGGCCCTGGACCGCTCTATCACCGTCATACCTTGGAAATTACGCCCGGAGCATCGAGGATGGGGCTGTCTGGGTCTCCCCGCCGTGATATGGGCGGAGAGGAGAAAAGAACCACTGATGTCGAAGTTGATAGTATGGATGTTCCCCGGGAATTTTCCCGCATTGGGAACTTTGAATATTAGTGTTGCCCATACAGTACTCCGTCCAGAGTGCAGCGTAAGCTTCAATTACCCCAGAGGCGTTCGGAGGGCGCGCAGGGTTCCTCCGCCCGCCGGCTGATTCCCCCATCCGACCAAAAGGTGTCGTAGGATATGTTCTTTCATAGGCTGGATCACCTCACGGCTATTTGTAATACGTGAATGCAAGAAGTTGTCACTTGTGTTTCCGGAACGAAGAATGTTCTATGGTCCTTCTGGCGCGAACTTAAGCCTCTGTTAACCTTTTGATATGGAGTAGTTCCACAACTCTCGACGAGGCAACTCTTGTATATGTGTCAGTGGCGCCGCCAGGTGATCACACTGATCGTCAAAAGCTTCAAATTGTGTGATGCTGATTCGTCGTTTCGCCGCCTAGATCGAAACGCTGATGAGGTAAAAAAATTCAAAGCGAAACAGTTGGGAGGGTGTCATCATATTTCGCAAGCCGATGCTGGAAGGCCACACACAGCTTGCTGTAAATTCAGGAGGTCATCCCACTGGCCCGTTCCCCCGAGGCCACCTCCAAATCCTGAAGAATCATGCCGTTGTGTGTAGTTAGGTCTGCATGAAGTTTTAGCCATAGTATCGTTTTGCAACTTCATCACTTTGATTAGCTGGGCAATGTCGGTTCCTTCTCGCATCCTGGGTATACGTACCGTACATCTCAGCAGCCCTCCTGTCCAAGTGCTCTCCATAATCATGGACCGGGTCGGGTTGGCCGTTTCCTTTGGGCCATGTTGGCTGGTCGGCGTTTGGCGATTCTGTCGTCGAAAGGTGGAGGCCCATCCAGCCACATAAGTTACCCAAACTAAGTTAACGTTAGCAGCGCAACAGCGCGCCCTGTGATCCATCGAGTCCACGCTGAAGCATTCTGGAAGGTTTTAGTCACTCCACAGCTGGCAGAGAATTCACTGCTCGTCCAAGGGTCGGCGCGGGGCGTGCGAAACCACCACCATGAATTGTCATCGTCGTGGGATGAATGTCAGCGACGAAGGATTGATTTTTTGGCTTAAAAACACTCCTCGTTAACTAGTTAGCGGGGAGACAGGTTCGTTTGGAGACGAAACTGACTAGCCATCTCCAAAGATCCAAAGGAACAACTCCATGCCGACTAATCCTGGTGAGCAGGGATCCAGCGGACTCTGGAACCGAAATCTCCAATCATGGGGCAGACAAGATGCTAAGTTTTGGGCATTTTACGAGATTGCGGGAGGACTGGGGCTTGATGGCAACTTGATGCTGGAGAATACGGCCAAGAAGCCCGATCCCCCCCTGTGAAGCCGAGAAACGAGCTGGAGAGACTGATAAAGCTCATCCTCCATCCCACATCTCTACCATCTGCACATCGTCCTCTTCAGGCTCGTCGAGTCCCGTCATTCACTTGTCCGTTTATTCATTTTGTTTGTTCTTCTGGACGGATCACGTCGTACGGACCCTTGACCGTGTCTGTCCTACCATCTCCGCCGCACGCTGTGACCATGCAACGTTAACTAGCCTGGTATCGCCGTTGACCTCGATCTCTACAGACTATAGATACCATCCGCCAGTGACACGCCTGGCTGAACACGAATATAAGGAAAACCAATTTTAGACGGAAAGAATACATAATGGGCCAGATGGATGTTGAGCACAAGGCCGATGGCCGAATAATTGCCGACTCGGAGGCCATGCGCGTCGCATCGTGGGATGAGGGGCTCCAGAAGGAACCGAAAGGAAATATCGGACAGCGCATCGTCAACAGCTTCAAAAGGGATCCCAATGCGTTCATCTCGCAGCCTTTAGAGTCCAATAGGGGTGGATTTGATGCCGAGGGTGCAGCGGCCGCGACGGCGGCGTCGCCGTTGAAGCGCAAGTTGAAGTCTAGACACTTGCAGATGATTGCGATCGGAGGTTCGATCGGTACGTAATGTCTCTTTGCCGTGGGCAGTAGCAGTGTGTTTCCACATTCATTCCTAGACCAAGCAACTTACAAACCCCTTTAGGGACGGGTCTCTTCATCGGTTCGGGCAAGTCATTGGCGACTGGAGGACCGGCCTCCGTCGTCATTGCGTTTTGCTTGGTTGGACTCATGTTGTATGCCACGATCCATGCCCTTGGTGAATTGGCAGTCATGTACCCGGTTGCCGGAGCGTTCGCTCACTACTCGACTCGTTTCCTCGACCCTGCGTGGGGTTTTGCCATGGGCTGGAATTATGCGATTCTATGGCTGACTCTCCTCCCTCTCGAAATCGTTGCTGCTGCTATTACCGTTGGGTACTGGGAAGCCAATATATCACCGGCCGCTTGGGTTGCTATCTTCTACGTACTGATCGTGGTGATCAACTTGTTCGGCGTTCTGGGATACGGTGAGGCCGAGTTTGTCTTTTCGATAATCAAGGTCGTCGCCGTTATAGGATTCATGTGAGAACCTCAACTCTTCTATTATTAGCCCTTTGGTATAGGACAAGACTAACTGTGGTCCAAAGTATCCTAGGTATTGTCTTGAATTGCGGCGGCGGTCCGAACGGCGACTATATAGGCGGGAAGTTTTGGAAAGATCCTGGTGCATTTCACAATGGATTCAAAGGTCTCTGCAGTGTGTTTGTTACGGCTGCATTTACCTTTGGCGGAGGAGAACTTGTGGGATTGGCCGCAGCGGAAACGGCAAATCCAAGAAAATCCATCCCAACCGCGGTGAAGCAAGTGTTTTGGCGTATCGTCCTGTTCTACATCGTCTCGATGGTGATCGTTGGACTGCTGGTGCCGTACACGGAGAAGAGATTGCTGGATGGCTCTGGGTCCACTGATATCAAAGCATCCCCCTTTGTCATTGCCATCAACAATGCTGGCATCAAAGGTCTTGACTCGGTGATGAACGCAGTCATCATGATTTCCGTGCTGTCCGTTGGCAACGCTGCCATTTACGGTTCTTCGCGTACCTTGGCCGCTTTGGCTGAGCAGGGTCAAGCTCCCGCCATCCTGGCCTATATTGACCGAAAGGGCCGTCCGCTCATGGCCATCTTGGTCGCTTCTTGCTTTGGTCTCCTCGGATTCCTCGCGGCGACACCCAAACAGCAGGACGCGTTCATGTGGATGTTGGCCATCTCTGGCCTTTCCTCTGTCTTCACCTGGGCCTCCATCTGTCTGGCTCACATTCGATTCCGCCGCGGCTGGAAGCTACAGGGCCACAGTCTCGACGAACTCCCGTTCCAAGCGCAGGGTGGTGTGGTCACCTCCTGGATCGGATTCGGCATCAATTGCATTGTCCTCGTGGCGCAGTTCTGGACCGGCGTTGCCCCCATCGGCTACGGTGAGATGACTTCGTCCGAACGAACAAAGTACTTTTTCTCGACGTACCTCGCCGCACCGATTGTGCTTGCGTTCTACATTATATATAAAGTGATTTACCGCACATCCATTGTCCGTGCAAAGGATATGGATCTCATGACGGGCCGACGAGACCTCAATCTGCAGCATTTGATCGCAGAAGAGAAAGCGGAGCGGGAGAGCTGGCCTCGGTGGAAGAAGATATACAAACTCTTCTGCTGAATGCCGGTTCCCGATGATATTCAGGATGTGAATGGAGTGTGCTGTACTATATACCCTGCTTATAACGGTCATTCCGGCGTTATTACCTCGTGGTTCGAGCTGGGTTTCAATAATAAAAAGGAACTTGTATCTAGTGATCTGTGATGTATTTATTCTCGTTAATTGCTAACTTCTAGTTGACTGCATTCAATGAATTTGACGGCTGTTGCTTCAAGTAAAGTCCTTGGGGATGTTGTGAATTATTCGGACCAGCGTGCTCTTCACTAGCGGTCATTTAAATGATTTCACAGGAATCTTGAAGGCTGTGTCCACGCCCTTCAAGCCGTACTATGTATGTAGATGTGTCTGTCACCCGCTTCGCAATGCTGGTTCTGGAGTTCCTGTTAGCAATCCCGACTCGGTGATCTGCGATGACCGGGACTGTGACTAATGACCACAATCGCCGCCGGACTCGCCTCGGGGCGACATACGAACAGCTTCATCACGTTGAATTATTTCTTAGTCGTGCAGTTTAGAGAAGCCTAGAATGGTCTTTCTGAGATATTTCAAGACGACACCGGCCATCGCTGGCTGACCTCGTTCTCTCCATCACCATGATGTGCTACTCGACTGCGTCACGGCGACTCGTGCGGGGTGGCTCGACCCTGTCGTCGATACGATGGAAACAACCACGACGGAATCGAAGCATCGCCGCGACAGGTAGCAACAAAAGCAACACCAGCAATATCGAGTCTGTCTCGTCTCAACCCTCATACCCTCCGCCACTACAACCATCGTCGTCCCCAGACCCCCCGTTGCCGCCCGCACCGCAACCCTCCCCTCGAGCAGCCAGACTCAAAGAAGCAAAGCCCTTCTCCGCATTCCTCACCGACACATTCAACCGTCAACATGACTACCTGCGCATCAGCATCACCGAACGCTGCAATCTACGATGTCTCTACTGCATGCCCGAAGAAGGCGTCCCCCTGTCTCCGGCAGCTCACATCCTCACCACGCCGGAAATCGTCTACCTCTCCACCCTCTTCGTATCGCAAGGCGTGACCAAAATCCGATTAACGGGCGGAGAACCGACGGTGCGAAAGGATATCATACCAATGATGCAGCAGATTGGCAATCTACGACGAGATGGCCTGCGAGAGCTATGTCTCACTACGAACGGGATTTCGCTGCATAGAAAGCTCGATAGCATGGTTGAAGCAGGGCTCACGGGTGTGAATCTGAGTCTCGACACGCTTGACCCGTTTCAGTTCCAACTGATGACGCGACGGAAGGGTTTGGAGGCGGTGTTGAAGAGTATTGATCGGATTCTTGAAATGAATCGGCTCGGTGCGGGGATCAGGTTGAAAGTGAACTGTGTGGTTATGCGAGGCCTGAACGATCGAGAGATTGTACCGTTTGTGGAAATGGGACGTAATCAGCCGATTGAAGTGCGGTTTATTGAATATATGCCGTTCGATGGCAACAAATGGAGTCAGGGGAAGATGCTCCCGTATAAAGAGATGCTGGGCATCATACGGGAGAAATACCCGAATCTGGAGAAAGTTGCAGACCACAAGAATGATACCAGCAAAACATATCAAGTGCCTGGCTTTGCAGGGCGGGTTGGCTTCATTACCAGCATGACGCATAATTTCTGCGGGACTTGTAACCGTCTTCGAATCACGAGTGACGGGAACTTGAAGGTCTGTCTGTTTGGCAACGCTGAAGTGTCGCTGCGGGATATGATTCGAAAGGCAAACGACGGACAGCCTGTCGACGACCAGGCTATGCTGGACCTTGGTCTTTTACAAGCTGCTCGAGCCTCAGCACAAGCAGAACGGGAAGGACGTGTCGTTCCTGAGAGAGAGCAAGAATTGCTGAATATCATCGGTGCAGCTGTGCAGCGGAAAAAGGCAAAGCACGCGGGCATGGGAGAGTTGAAGAATATGAAGAATCGGCCTATGATATTGATTGGTGGGTAGGTTTATATTTACTTCTCTGGCACATGTTATCACATACTGGGTTTTGTTGGCGCAGAGAGCATTCTGGCGTATATGGGTGTCATTGGATAATGAGCTTTATGAGCGTGTTTAACGAATGATGACGGTTATCTATCAATAGAACTGGTTTATCTGCCATGCTGCAATCTTCGTTGAAAACAGTCATACTGATTTTTCTGATTAGATGAACCTCCACGTACCATATATGCTTCCACTACGTGCTATACAACAGCCAGAAGAGACAAACGCGGAGGCAGTCCTGGACTACGCGAACCATGGGCACGCATTCCAGCGTATATGCTACCAACCCTCATCTCCTCAACAGCACACCGCGCCTATTACTCGACCAAACGTGCAATCAACAGTCCTAAACCCACTACTACCACCACCCCGGACCTCCCCACAGCCTCCCATCCAACCCTACCACACCTCACCCCCCAAGAAACCGTACACATGACCTCCATCGCCCACAAGCCCGAAACCACCCGCCTCGCCACCGCCGTCTGCCGCATCACCTTCTCCAACGACGCAGCCTACTCACTCCTAACGACAGAGCACGGCTACACGAAGAAGGGCGACGTGATGTCTGTGGCGCGCATCGCGGGCATCATGGCTGCCAAGCGGACGGCGGATATTGTGCCGTTGGCGCATCCGGGGCTGGGGATTACGGGTGTTGAGGTTGATGTGCGGGTTTGTGCGCCGAATGGCGATGGGGTGACAGGGGAGGGAGAGAGTGAAGATGGGGGTGTTGGCGGTGGTATGTATGGGAGTGTTTTGGTTACGTCGACGGTGCATTGTCATGGGCGGACTGGGGTTGAGATGGAGGCGTTGACGTCTGTGCTTGGAGCGGCGTTGACGGTATTTGATATGTGCAAGGCTGTGGATAAGGGGATGGTTATTGGGGAGGCGAGGGTTGTGCGGAAAAGGGGTGGGAAGAGTGGAAATTGGGAGGAAGGGAAGAGAGTTTAAGACTCTAGTAGTGCTGAGAGTGCATAGATATTAGTTATTAGATGAGTTCTTTGAACTGTTGAAATAGTTCTGGAAATTCACGATCAGATCAAATTTCTATCAATCTTAAAACAAAACATCCTACTACTAGCCCCAACCCGTCACAGATCCTAGATATTCCTCCTCTTTTCAGACTTTCAATCAAATTTAAATGTAGAACATAGTGTCCTCCAGATTGTCATGCACATTCCCTACCCAGGGTGAACGACTTTCATCGTATTGTCCAGACATGGAGTTGTTGAACACAGAGTGCAAATAGAATCTGCCACGTTCGCATACGATATCAGCATAGTATGCTGGGGTAGCGATAGAGACTGCGCGCGAGGCACGGCCGTATACATAGGTGAGATCATGAGTCTATCAACGGAGCAGTCAGGTTAGCTACTATAATGGAATCTGGAGTTTGAATCACACAAAGGAAACTGGAAAAAGCGAAAACTTACAATTGCCTGGAGTGCGTTTGCGCCGAATTTGTTTTCATCGTAGAGCACCACATAATGCGCTGGACGGCTGGTACCCTGGATACCGGCGTGAGAGACCATGAAGAAGTCAAAGTTGCGTTCCATCGTGCAGTAGCGGTCGACAACGGTACCGGGAGCGACGTTTCCATTGTGAAGCGTGCCGCTGTTGGGATCGTTACGGGTTAGAGGATAAAATCTAGACGATGAGATGGTTAGATGAATCTAAGCAAAGGGAATTGAATGAGAAGGTGACGTACCTGGTATGGTGTCTCTTGCCAACGATGAGGAGAGTGATCTTTGGCATGCTTCTTCCCTCGTAGTGTATCTTGACAGCCTCCTGGATCTGCCTAAGTTCAGTGTTCAGAACCTCCTGATACTGACTCTCAGAGACACCGTCACGATACACCATGATCTGTTTTGGCAGATATCTTTGATTCTTCCACTTTTCAAGTCGGGCGAGCACCATGTTTCGTAGATTCGTCTCCAGCATCTCCTTGCGGTGTTCTTGGGTAACCACATCTGCCGGCCATTGAGCAAGAGTGTGATCATTGTTGGCCACAACGGCAGCGATGCTAGGGGCGTTGGCCTGAGACTCTGTGCCAGTTGGGTGAGTAACATCAATCCCAATGAACATGGTCGACCGCATAATATCGCGAATCTCCGGGCGACTCTCAATCTCATGATTGACACCTCCCAGCTTCAGGTTGACCTTGAGCGCAATGTTTCGAAGAGTGCCTTCATCATCCTTCAAGCCGTATCCGCCATCCCTTAGTGGCTTTTCGACGACGCAGACGGTTGGAACTCCCGTCAAGATATCTCCGCAATACTTCACCCAGGAGTACCACTGCGGGTCATGTTTCGGGAATATCGCCACTACAAACGGTGTTCCCATCCGTTGAAACTCTGCGAATGCCTCTTTGAAGGAGTCTTCTTTTCTGTTGCTGCCATATTTGATATCGACCTCAAGGGCCTGGTCGTCTCTCCAGTTGATACCACATTGCCGAAGAGTTTGTGACAAGCCCGCCTTGAAGCGGCCAGGGTTACTCCTCAGACTATTGATAATTAAATAGCCAATAGGGTTTCTTCCCGGTAGCACACCAGGTCGCTTGAAAGCGTAGCCCGAAAAGTTCCAAGCTCCGTTGAGCGAGCGGGGTCCCTGCTCGGCCTGGTACTTTAACCGTGGTGGCTGAAGAATCTTGCCCTTGACGGCAAGCAGCTCCGGTGCGAATTCAATTCCGAACTTGTGTTCCTGTATATCATATCTTAATCAACCGACCAAAATACGCATGCGCAAACTCGTGGGGACAGCTTACCGGCCCTCCTTGTTTGTTAACTCCCATCAGGCCCAGCCCGCTGGTGGAAATATCAAGGGCGTTGTTGCCAGGCGGGCGGCAGGCAACCCTGATCATTTTGCTAGTTTGCTCTGACCCAAGTTTCTGGCGTGCAACCTGGCCTTCGAGCACGGAACAAAACTCTGCAGGAAGATAGCATGGCTTATCATAAGATCCAATGTTGACTACAAGCTGCTGCTCAGCGACGATCACGTTGTATTCTAAAGGAAATCGATTATGTTAGCAGAATTGGATTGAACTTGTTTAGGGGCTGCCTCTTGGGTAACCCACGCTGCCTGAAGTAATCCTTAACGGTAACGTTTCTTGCCGGTGCTCCCTCTGCCCACCAGAACTTAACCTGTGAAGGTAACGCAGCCACGCCGGAGGGCATTCTCGCAATTTCAGTGATAGTCCTGGTCCGAGGCGTCCTTCCATGTGTCGTCGAGATACAGACTTTTCTAAAGAACCTATCGAGCATACGGGCCTCTTTCTCCTGCGCAATTGCAATTTTGATAGGGACCACCTCCTCAGCCACGTCAATTAGGCGTCCTGCACGGTAAAACGCTGCAGTGGATACATTCAGATTCAGTAAAAGTCGACCTGTAGATGGTTTGACCGAATGGAAGAATCCCCGTCGGGCTTCCAATCCACCGCCTAGCCGTAGATTCTCGCCGTAAGTGTCGAGGAAGAAATGACGGCTTTGGCCAACGAACTGGATTCTTTTGGCAAAGTTCGGGAATCGTGCCACAGCCATGTTCAAGGCCTGGATCGCCATGTTTCTCTCGTCCTTTTGGTATGTCTCGACCGGGGACTGGAGGTCTGATAGCAGGTCGCCAATCTGGTGAATGCGGTTATGCTGAAGCACGATCTGGTACACACGGCTGACCGACTCATTTTCCTCATAGTACTTGACGGAAAGTTCGAGTTGCTTGGCCTCTTTGGCACAAATTAGTTTATCCACGTAGTTTGTCGCTACAGCTTCGTCGAGGAACGGTGGCTGTTGTAGGAGGAGCGTGAAAATTCGACGCTTGACCCGAAGAGAGATATTATCGTCGAAAAAATGCACGATATATTCATCGAGCACAAGTTTGTCCACGCCGCTGATCTCGAAATAATTGGCGAACAGATCCACGTCCCTGCCCTGGTCTCCGTAATTAGGTCTCAAGGGTAGCGCGAGTTGGCTCTCGTCGAGCCTCAGGCCTCCGAGTTTCTTTGTCAGGCTCTTTTCTCCGCAATTCGCAACAATGTTATCCTCTAGCGTTTTGATCTTCTGGGACGGAGTATGTAAAACCTTGTCTTCCTTATTCAACTTTTCCTTCTGCTCTCTAAAAAGGGAATTTTGGTCAGCGTTTCGGGTATCATGTGCTGTTGTTTGCAAAAACATACTTGTATAGTGGTGAGGGAGGGATTCCACCCCCTCCTCCACCGCCTCTTTGATGACCGGAGGGTCTATTATCACCACCATATCGTTGATCACCAGCTGGTCGCTGCCCGAAGTTGCCCCCTCGCCCTCCTCCCCTTCCACGACTGTGGCTATCTCCCCTATAGCCGGTATTACCCTGAGGCGCCCCGCGACCTCTAGAGTCTTGATACTCCTGCCTGCCACCTCCCATATGGGGTGCATTTCCTCGTCCGCCTTGATTGTTTCCCGGAGGAAGTCCATTGTAGCCTCCACGGCTCTGCTGCTGCTGCTGCTGCTGCGGGTTCCGACTCCGCCGATTGGTTTGAACAGTCGTGAATCCGTCTTCGTCAACTCCAGGCTGTTGTGGATCTGGATTCGCCGCCGAACTAGGATTGTCCCGAACTACCTGAGCAAAGGATCGTCCTTGGCCCCATGCGCCACCGCGATTGTTGTTTCCTCCCCTACCGGAAGACATCTTGGAATTTGCACTGGTTTGCTGTTGCTGGTATGAATGCCTAGAATCGACGATGATACTGTCTTCCGCAATTTGGGCTCGGAGGGCAGGGGGGATTTATAAACCAGCGTACGGCGAGGGTATATCCCCCGTAGAATAAGAAAACAACATATTTGCCAATGAAGGCAAATACCGATACAAAGGCGAACAGGCAGCAAGCAGACAAAGTGAGGGTTGTTTTCAGTGGCTCATAGAGACTTGTGCTCTAATTGGACAGACAAACCACAAAGACGACACCCCTGGTCAAAGGGAAGATCAAGGAGCACCAAAGCTCGCATTGCGACAATGGCCTTACAAGTCCAAAAACACAGTATATCTGCGAAAATAAAGGAGTTGATTCATCTTGTCTGTAGACGGGCCAAAAGACCGTTTTCCCATGGAGTTCCTGGCCGCGGCGAGCAAACACACGGCGGCAAGACGGAAAGCGGCTTTGAATGAACACGACACACGACGTCGCGAGGCTTTCTTTGAAGGCGAACAAGCGTATTTCTTTTCATTGAGTTCGAGATGTCATTAATGAATCACTAGATTTTCTTTCCGGGTTAGCAAGAAACAGTCAGCGACGCAGATTGAATGTATGTACAAGACAATTTCATTGAACCTGCTCCCATCACTATTCTAACAACACTGAAACAGTAGCACACCTACGAAGAGGCATCGCTTAGTTCCTCATCCTCGCTGCCGTCATCCGCCATTGCTTGATCGACCTCATCATCGCTTTTTTCCGCTTTTCTTTGGCGTTCTTCCCTCTGGCTTCTCTCAAGGATTTTTGCTCGCTCGGTTCTCTGCGCTCTTTGGGTTTTGACAAAGGCGCCCAACGGTGTTGACTCCCATTCAACATCTTTCAGGAACCCTTCCACCTCTGTACGATTTTTCGGCGTGAATGTAACCTTTGAGCGTCGCTCTTCAATCCACCGACTGTTGGCCTCCACTTTTTGCACCAACAACACAAACATTTGATTGATCTTAACATTCTTATTTCCCAACGAGCGCGACGAGACCTCTTTCAACCATCGCTTAAGCATTACCACGACCGGTAGAGAGAGCTCAGGGAAAGCAATGTTCTTGCACCACAGGATAAAGAACTCTGACAACAGTTCTAAAACTTCATCTGCAATACCATCCTGGTAAACACGGGTTCGCAGATAAGCTTTTGGTGCACGGATACAGGTCGAAAAATCAAGTGACTTCAGCGTGCTTGGCCTTGGGGGTGACTTCATTTCTGCTGAGTTGAGTACCTCCAGTAACATTGAGGCCAGAGGGATGTATGTGCCCGTTGCGAGCGACAAGCGAAGGAGAGCACGCGTCAGTTGGAATCGGAGAGGAAAGTATTGCGCGGTAGGAATTAGGCGCATAGCTCCGATAGTAATTTGCACGACGGGATAGATCAGAGGGCGCAGCGCAGATTGCTTACCCGCTTTGGCCTCGGCCATTGAATCGCAGTGCGCAGACAAAACGCGAGACCAGAAGTCTAGCGAATGAACGTACTGCCAGTTATAAACTGTCTTGTATGAGTCCTTTGTGGGGTTGGTAATGCTGCTTCGTAGGTGAATTGCGAGTTGGCGGATCGACGTGAATCCCGTCGTGTATGCGATATTCTGATCCAATCCCCAAAGTTCTGCGGCGGAATTCTTCATCAAATTAATTCCAGCGAGGGTATGCACAGTCGTGCTTCTGCTGCCTTTCACAATCCCTTCGTATGTCGCTTTCAGAACAGTCTCTCGAATTCCGGCGTCTCCAATCACCATTAACCGACGAAGTACCAAAAATGCCGATATTCTCGTCGCTTCTGAGTTGGAGGAATCAGACCAATGTCCAACAACGGCTTTGATCATAACCTTCAAGAGCTTTCTGAATTGTAGGAGGTATGGTAGCATTGGCGAAATCGAGGAGAGGGTCGATCGCAATGCAGCAGCATCGGATAAGTTCGTCAGCAGTTGATGGATCGACGACGTATGAGACTTGATGAGAGGAGTGAGAGTCTTGAACTTCTTCGAGTCCAGAGACAACCTGATTTTTCCACTTGCTGTCTCTTTGATAGGCAGATGATGATTTAGAACTTTTGGGACGTATTCGAGGACCGTAACAAGCACTTGATGATATACGTCTGGATCGGATATAGAGAATTTGCGATCCTCTGAGTCTTCCTCGTCGACATAAGCGGCTGTTCGAAATGCCAATACAGCTTGTCGGGTTGCTCTCAACGAGTAGGTCTCTGACATCGATTTCTGCCATTTCTGGACGGTGGAGAGTCGCAGGATCTTGTCCGATTTAGTCTCTTTGGCCTTTTCTGTCTTCTTTTTCTTCCGTGGCGCCTGCTCTTCCTCGTCGCTCTCACTAAGCGCGTCCACCTCAGCAAGATCACCGTGATCACCAAACTCGAGGAGCTCTGCGTCATTTTCCTTCAAGTATTTGTAGAATTCCGGGTCCTTCTCTTTGAGAGCCTCGAGTTGACCCATGTGAGTCTCGAGGTCTTCCATTTCACTTTCTGATCCGCTGCCACTCGCACCGTCGCCAGCCTCGGCCTCGGCCTCTTCCTTTTCGCTTCCAGCAGACGGTTCTTCATTTTGAACTTGTTCTACCCGCTTTCGCTTTCCGGTTTTGGGGGGAACGTCTTTCTTGTGTGACTGTTTCTTTGCGCCCGGTTCTGGGATATCGAAACCTCCGGCGAAGAAATCGTCCACATCCATCGCTGCGAATGCATCTTGCTTCCCTGTTTCGGTATTCCCAGCGTGATTTTCGTCCACTTCGGCAACTTGTTTCGCCGCATTTTTGGCCTTCCGTTTATCATTTACTTGATGTCTCTGCTTGATTTTGGCGAACTCTTTCCGGCGTTCAATGGTGTCTTTGAGGTGGTTTTTGCCGAATTTCTTCGTCGCTTTTTTCGAGGGGCCTCCCATATTTGTAAGTCAGTCCGTTCTGTCTGTTATTCGGCGCAGTTGTGTTCCAATGGACGACCCGAACCAGAGTGCGGTCGAGGTCGAGTTTTGCTGCTTTTCTCACGCTCGAAATTTTGTCTAGCAGCGTGCACGGACCAGATTTATATTTTAAGCTTTCATAAAAATGCGCAAATTGACACTTCGTACCCCGTAAACACAGCACCGTCGCTACGGGGTACGGAGTACGCTAAGGGGCCGATCAAATAGGACAAACACCCAAAGCTTCAACCACCATGACCACATCGTGATCGACGACAACACTTGCGTTTCCCATCATCTATTCAACCTTCATCCAAAAGGCATGATGCATTTCAAAGGCCATTGGCAGATACGCCAATTCCCCACAGTCATATTGCTAATATAGGGCTATTGGCATTCATAAACCTAGACGACGCAAGGGAGCAGGGCTCTTTGGTCTTCGTTGCTCCAATGACTGCCCGTCCTGACTTCGCATTCTAATAAATCAAGCTTCCGTCTACACCTGCAGAATGGGATCTCTAGGAATCTCTTGCGAATATATACAGCATAATTTTACGCTCAATGGCCAGAAAAATGCATACATAAAAGATGCCGTTATAGAGTTGGAGATCCGGAGACATGTGTTAAGCTTGACGCAGTACAGACACAGCCTTAGCGATGAACTCGTTGTTAATGGGTTGGTGGGCCTGAACACCCCAAAGCCCCTTTAGGGCGTGAGTGATTACTACTTATGACAGTCTTTGCAGACTTAAGTACTGATACATCTATAGTCGGAGTGCCCACGGACCACTGAACGGCCTCGGATCGGATTCCCGCAACTGTTGGGCAACTCTCGCTCAAGCCAGCTCAAGTTACTGCAGCGGGCTCAGCTTCTGGATGGCTTTATACTTGCAGCGAGAGAAATATATCATATTTCTTCATGCGTTGAAACTCTACAAGGCATCCAAAGACAGTCTGGAACGTCTGTTTCGGAGCCAGTCAATGAAGTGACTGACCGGATTTTCGAGAACACGAACAAACGAAAAATAACTCAGTAGCTTACTACTCTTGACCACATGAGAGCTCACGAAGGAGTTACCCGAAAACCAAGCTCGGAACCTGAATTTGACATTGGACAAGCTATCAAGGTTTAAGGCCACACTGGGCGAGGCGGCAGACCTGGGAAGCTGTGTGTATCACAGTAGCCATGGAAGCCTATAATCTCAGGAAATCAAAGCAAATCGGCATCTTCTCTTGTTATTCCTTTCCCGTATATCAGGGGCTCGTCGCAGCGTGGGCGGGGCCAGCCATGCAGATAAGGTTTGCTATGTCCGCACGGACCACTTTCTCCGGCCGGCATCAAAAACTTCTCTTCGCCGCCTGCAAAATTCTCCTAGCCGTCTTTCGCTTCAATTACTGTCTCAATTGTGTGAAGAGGTGCTAGATAACCCGTCGCTGGACGAAATATCTAGATAGCTTCTTATGAATCTTCGAGGATTTCCAATCGCTTCAACCTTTGACTATTATGGACGGTGACATGCACCCCGTACATGGTACATTTTGGCCCGCTCTGACGACATGCCTATTTCTCTATAAAGATAAGCTAACACTGTGTTTTCCTTAGTTTTTGATCTTCCTCAGTTGTACACGAAGCCATCCGCAGTGGAGATACTACAAGCACTTGAGGGTCTGGCACTTCAACCTCACACTTTCGTCAGAGAAGGCAGTTCAACACGGAAATTCCAGTCAATTCCTCTTGCCGACGTTGCACGATATCTTACAAATGTAATCTCAAGTACCCTTTCTTGGCTCGACTCTGATGAATCACGGGAGGCCATATGGGATGCAGCTAGCACCAGGCTTTGTGAACGTTCCGGAAGAACAGGTGAGTTGTAATCTCGTATAGACTGGGTAATTCTCATGAGATACCCTATCTAATTCTATTTGCTCAGCCATGCCATCAATCTCTCGGGTATTCAATATTCCCATGACCGAGTGCACAGAATTCCCTGTAACCCTGCATGAACCTTCCCTCACATCAGACAATTTGGGCATGAAAACCTGGGTATCATCGTTTCTTCTCGCGAAAAGGCTCAGTAAACTTCTACTACCATCATCGAAGCTACTTCCTTCCACACACAAAGACAACCGACCCCTCCGTGCCCTTGAACTGGGTGCTGGGACCGGTCTTGTTGGCATTTCGTTCGCCTCATTATGCGGATCTACTGCCTCTGTTCATCTTACAGACCTTCCAGGGATTGTCAAAAATTTGGCGCATAACGTGTCTTTGAATGAACAGCTACTGTTAAGAACGCGATCGTCTGTGTCTACTGGTGTATTGGATTGGTCTATCCAGGCTACAAACACAGTCGAGGATCACGAGAAGTGCGAAATTATACTTGCAGCAGATCCCCTCTACTCGTCGGACCATCCGCGGTGGCTAGCTCAAACCATTCAATGCTGGCTAAGCCACGATAAGGACTCGAGGGTTGTACTTGAGATGCCACTAAGGGATGCGTACTTGTCTCAAGTGAGCGAGTTGCGAAAAAGGATGCGCAAAATCGGACTGACAGTCTTGAAAGAAGGAGAAGAAATTGGACACGATGATTGGGAAAGCAAGGACGGCTCACCTCTTGAAGTACGCTGCTGGTGGTCTGTATGGGCTTGGGACTCGAAGAAACCGAACCAGGATTAGACATGCCCAACGAGATACGAATGTTACGATGATGATTTGCAAACAATAGACAATAGAACGATAGAATGATAGCGTCAGGAATAGAATGATCTTTGTTTTTGACAAAAGCCGGTAAAATAGTCTTTTTATAGTATTTATCGGAGACGACCGTTCAGTCCTCAATGCCGTTCCAAGCATCGTCATCATCCGCCTCATTCGACCTTTCCCTCGTTTTCCGATCCTGGCTTCCCTTAACCGCGCCTTTTCGTTTATTTTCCATCCGCCTGTCAAAGCCACTCTTTGTGCTAATTCTCGTTTTCTTACCTGCTTTGGCGTCACCGCCCAAGGCAGAAGGCCTCCTAGCTTTGACACCATACTTTTTCAAATCTTTCTTGTCGTTCTTCGAAAGACTGGGCAACGCATCAAGCAGCCATTTCGGGATACGCTCACCCTCCTCCGTGCCGCGTAATTTCTCACTCGCAGAAATCACATTTGCGATATTCTTAACGTATGGGATATCGTCTTTGGTGTAAAACGTCACAGCGACGCCGCCTTCGCGACCAGCACGGCCCGTTCTCCCAACGCGATGGATGTACGCGGCACTGGTGTTGGGGATGTCGTAGTTTACGACACCATTAATTCCTCTAAAATCGACTCCGCGAGCTAATAAATCTGTAGTGATCAGTATCCAAATTTCGCCCTTTCGGAATCCAGCCATGACGTCTGAGCGTTTGGAGTCTGAGAGTTCTGAGTGGAGAACTGCGATGCGTGCTGAGCCTCCTGCTTCTGGTGGAATGTCGTACATGAGTTCAGAATGCAGTGCTACTGCTCGTGCTATGGTCTGGGTGAAAACTAGGAACGGAGGGCGTAGGCGGACAATAGACCCGCTTGCTGCCGTCGGATGGAGTAATTGGCGAAGACCAAGCAGTTTTCCTTGTTCCGTTGCAGCATAAATGAGTTTGTGTGTGATGTTGGGGATGGCAGTGTCTTTTAGTCCAACAACGAGTCGGATAAGGAAGGATTCTTCTCTTATTCCTAGGACATCCTGACGGTCTTTTATTGTTGATTTTGAGAGCTCTTCAATGTTAGAGCCCATCGTCGCGGACCACAAATTGACTCGTAGCCGAGGGCTTGTGCATGCTTTCCAAACGTCGAGCGTCTGTTCTCGAAACAGAGGATCAAGAAGCACGTCTGCTTCATCCAAGACCAGTGTCTGCACTGATGGCAATGGGCATATATCCTTCTTCTCGTTATCTGATAATGCGTGGGCGAGGACCAGAGGAGTAGATACCAAAATATCACTTTTTGTCAGAGGAATTTCTTTTAATCGCTTCTCTCCGTTTGCCTGATTCTCATCATCACTGGATTCAGAAGAGTCGTTGTCGTCACTGTCGTCTTGCTTCGCGCCTTCACCTCGACCTCTTTCCTCTACAACACGCATCCCTTTGCGCATCGCAGTCACTCGGACTCCAGTACCCGCCGTCAGCTTCCGTCCTTCATTCACAATCTGTGCGACAAGCTCTTTAGTGGGAGCAAGCACAATCGCAAAAATGCCTTTGAGCTCCGGTTCATCATGGTGGTGCTTCATTATCTTATTGATCAAAGGGATCATGAACGCAAGAGTCTTCCCGCTTCCGGTGGGCGCCACGACGAGTAGATCAGGCTCTTGGACTGACTGTTTCTTGGGGGCCCCATCCTTTGTAGCTTGCCCTTCCAGGTCAGGTGCACCCCCGAGTAGTAATGGTAAAGAGCCGAGTTGAACTTCCGTAGGAACGGTGTACCCTTGGTTGGCGATATTCTCACAGACCCGTCTCGAGATCTGGTATTTCGTTCTAAGCTGACCAAAGGACGTTAATGGCTCAGGATACAGCCTTTGGGCAGCCTTTTTTTGCTTCCGCGTCAAGGTAGCTGGAGGCGTTTCAACTTTTCGTTTCTTTCTTTTGGACTTCTTCCCGCCGCTGTCTTCTTCAGCAGCGGCAACTGGAGGTACTCGTAAATCGGTAATTTTGATTCTATGCGAGTTCAGAATTGATCTGCGTTCCTCCTCAGTCATGTAGGTATTTTCGAGAGGGACCTGGTCGCTCGAATCGGCCTCCTCCGTCACCCTTTTCTTCTTCCGCTCGGCTTTCGTTGACTTGACAGATGTGCCCGATGCCGCAGGTCCAGAGCCAAAGAAGTTTGGGACTTCATCGTCACTCAAGTGCAAGCTCTCCTCTCCAGATATTCTCTTTCTTTTTGTCCCGCGAGTTCCATCTTCCTCCGAAACGACCTTTTTTCCGGGGAACAATTGCGGCGTGTCCGCTTCTCCGGCGGAGGGCAGGGTGTTCGCACCTGGTTGGGAGGTCGTTTTCAGCCTGGTCGATCTGGTTAAAAGCCTGAATGCGTCCATCTGAAGTAGGCCGCTAGCGAGAAGCTTTGGCGATTTTCAATTCCCACACCTATCGTTGATGATAGAGAATTGACCGTTCGCAAGCTTTGCAATCAAAAAATCATCAATCCAGTCACGTGACATATCCATAAAAATCGCTTTCCGTCCAAACATGATGACGGCGGAGAGGATGAACACGAATTGCTGTGTGACTACGGAGTACTCCACGAGATTTTTACTATTGCAAGTGGGAGTCACTTTTGCTCTGTCCAAAAAAACGAATATATTAACAAGACACGTCCGTTTCCAAGGAGATAGATAGTCATGTTGGAGACAACACGCTTTTAATTGCATCGTCTATTGTACAAGGAATATGAAAGGACGGAGTAAAAGTGTTTGAGAGAAAACATATTCGCGGCTTTTTCTCTTAGTGCGCATGGGCTGGCTCTCCTCTATATCCGACAATCTTCATTCTGCCCAACATCTCACCGACGGAGAAGAACCCAATCACCTCGGCCGCAGTCACGCCCACAAAAGCGAGCTGCTTCCGATCCATGTTCCTGACACGGCTAATGTAAGGTTGGATGTTGAGTTTGGAGGACAAGGTGGAGGGCTGGCGGAGGGATGCAATGATGGGTTGCCAGTACGCCTGGAATGTCGCGAGATTTCTGTGTGTGAAAGGCGCTGTCAGCAATTGTTTCCACGTCTGATTAGCTGGATTCTGAGCTTACGGAGGAGCCATCTTCTGGGATCGGAACACAATCTTGGAGACTTCAAAAGCCACGCGAGAGTAGTAAATGGTAGGAGGTATTAAAGCTGTATCAAGAGTCAGTATGCCTCCCGTAAATGTCACGTCGTTGCGATTCGATTTGAAGACTGTTCAGCAAAGCTTCTCTGCAAGCCAGCCATCGATCGCTTGAGTATTCGCTGGGGTCCAGTCTTACATTCAACGAAAGAAATCACTCTGCCGGTTCGTCCTCCAATTCTCTTCAATGCACCCATTGCCCCCGCCAATGCAGGTCCCGCGGCAGATGTCATCTTCGACAAACCCTCTGAGGCCTTTGCCGCCGTCGAAGTAGCAGCATCTTTAGCCTTTGAAGCGGCTTCGGATGTTGTCGAGTTCTGTCTGAAGGCAGGTCTTCGGATCAGCAACCGCGATTGCCGGAGGGCAAGACGAGACGCAGCGACCGGCATTGTGACGATGGAGTATCGCAAAAACGGCGGATTGTGGAAGAAGCGCAAAACGAATGGCCCTGGGCGCGGGACAGGACTGTCAATTGCGGGTAAAACGGTCGAGTCTGAGGGTGTCCTTCTCGCAAGTCCGGGTTCACGATCGCTCTCGGGAAGTTAAGGGAAAAAAGTCATTCCTGGCTGGTGTATCACGTGATATTGACCCCAAGTTCCAAATCATCGCACATTATTTTGTGCTATCTCTCTTTCCAATGCCCATTTAGACAAATCTCAGTATTGGTTGTCTCTGGCCAAGGTTCTAGCTTTTATTGATACTATTTATGAATAGCTACGCTATCAATTCGTACTTGTGATGGTGCAAATCATCAGACCAGATGCTTCATTTCAACTCACCCTGAAGCGATTGAATGGCAAATTGACAATCAACCTCAGCATTGAAGCTGAAGGCTAAGGCCGTATGGCTACCAGTTCTGTTCGGAAACTCTCTTGGATTTGTTGTTTATGTGCTACAAAGCCATTCCGGGTAGAGGTTTGTCACAGGGTAACACCAAGTAACATCGGGTTTTCATGGAGCTTGACACTTTGCTTCCTGGAATCGCTCGACGATACGGTTTATTTGGAGCAAAGCAATATCTCGAACTTGCTTCAACTTGTTACTACCGGAATCAATTCAAAAACCAAAATTATCTTTCAGAAAGCGAAGTGGTCTTTACAATTTGCAACCCGAATCTGCTTGCGACATTACTTCCATACCACTTTACGACGAACAATCTGCGATTAACTGGTCATGTTTGAAGGCGAAGGCTATTATTGGTGATTTGGCAGACAACTCTTCTAGCCCGCGTCAAATAACAGAAAGCGACAGTGGCTGCTGAAGATGTATGATCATCCTGGATGCCGGGAATTCCGGCTCCTGCATCTCTTGATCTCCGATACGATTGATAAGCACTATGTGATTTCCTGTTGAGTGATCCCACACATCCCAATCTTTGGCCCGAGGAAATTTTAACTACTTGTTTTCGAGGTTTGTGGACGAAGAAGTAGTCACACTAGGTACTCTTGGCCAGGTGCAAACCTAGTCTCGAGCTGAGGCGCGGAGCTTTCAAACGACTTACAGGTTGACTAGCTGGACTATGAGAAGCTGAAATTCTACCAGACCTCTTTGTACTGTACGTACGGTTGATCTGAAGTCCCATCCTTAAAGCTAACACCACACGCTTAGAATGCTGCGTTAATTGAAGATACAGCTGTCATTAACGGAAGGAAGATGCGAAGAAAACATGTAGGCATCAAAATAAAGATCGTATACGGAGGTCGCTACCAAAAGTATTGGTTCCCTCAACAATATCGGCACGGAATTGGGCATATGCGGGCTTAGACTTAAGGCTGCTCGGGGTAGCGGGGTTTTTCTTCATCGAGGCTAAAGACTGGGACAGCTAAGCAGCCACTAAGGCCTTGATGGAGAGCCCCGTAACGAAGTTCATAACTTATGGCGGAGACCTCCGTACTTCGCATACATAGGCTGACTTTTACAGTTTTACTATGCGCGAGCACACTTCCTCTCTACGATTTTGTTCGAAACGTCGACAAAAGGAGATTCCTCTAATCTCCGCTAAAGTGCTTGGCGTTTTAAGCTTGTCTCGACTTTTAGTCTTGGCGCGAGCGCGTTAATCTACGAGCGACACTACGCGTCTAACAGTTTTGACAAAATACGTTAATCTTTTGCTTGGCTGAGCAGCACGGTTGACATTCCTTTAAAACGCAAAAAAGGCTCTCTGAAGGTTTGTAAGCTGACATACTCTACAATAAGACAATTAAATGAAATCTTTTAGGTCGCTAATCCTTGAAATAGAAGCCTTCGATTTGGGCTCGTGAAGGTGATGATCAACACAGCGTATGCGTCCCGACAGAGACCATTGGGAATATTCTGCGGTTGACAGCTAGCAAGTAAAAGCAGGGCAAGGGCGGGGTGATTGATACTGATGCAGGACAGCTTTTGGGATAACTTCAACTCAAGTCGGGCCAGTCGAATATTACACGCTAAATGACTTCTCGCAAAACAAATTGGTCACGAACTTAGCACAGCAAGGCTTTGAAAAAGGCCTCTCACTCCATGGCTGATGAGACTTGTTGATATGATACTCGTTCCTGGATTCAGGTGACGGGAACTGGTTCCGGAGGAACCAGCGGAAGCATTAACATGTTGTGGTTCTTCAATTACAGTGCTTTTTGGTATCGAGCGACTGCTAATGCATGAGTATTCAGGAACAAGTCGGCACAGCTGTTCAGTAATGAATCTAGCTTCTCTACTGCGGGTTTTAAATGGAAATAACTGGGACCACCCTTAAAGTCTACTTCAACGAAGCTGAGCACTTCCGGCTCCCTTAGTATAACGAGAAAAAGTGCCTTAGACGCACCGCCCATCCCATACCCCCCCAAGTCATATCAATTGTAGGTAACATCTATAGTTACTTTCTAGCCTAGCCTTGCAGTGTGATATTTTTCAGTCGGTGAGCGCGCCGCTTTAACCACGCTATCAAACTCTAAGCGATGAGGCCTCCCTCAATGGACAGCAATGGCACAAGACTAGATGGACTAGTCATGGTGAGGTCAAAAAGAAGCAATCGTGAATTGAATTTGCTGCTGAGGTAGGGTATGGGTTTGCAGCCACCCTGTCCGCAGCACATCAACTTGAATTCTCAAGGTTTGATGCTAGAGTGTCTTCGTAACATGCGGGAGGTCTCTTTCAGCAGTCGATGGCCACTACGGGATTCAATCCGCTCACTTCTCGTCAACTTCATTCTCTTGGTGTCTTACCAGAATGGTGATTACGCCCAATGGCAAATGAGATGAAGCCCTTTGAGGCTTCCACGACGTTGAGGACCGGGATCATGCTCCATAAGGCAAAGACATGACGTCGTGAATCACTGAGCCTTCCAATTGAGGGGTTTCTGACTGTCTAATTATCCGACGGAGCACGCAAAACGCGTGGTGAATGCATTTTCAAAAACCTGCTTTGTGAGCGTAGAATCTGGCCCTTTCCTCCCCAGTCCAGCAATGACATCCCGCCAGGCCAGAACGTCAGAGGCTCGGATGAGCCCTGCACCTTGGCATTACGGAGCACAGAATGGACAGTTTCCGCGACTGCATGCAAAAGTTGGCCTGGCTCCGTTGCTTGTAGTGAATGCGAAACGTGCCAGTGTCGTAATCCTGATGTCGTGGCCCCATGATGCCAAGAAATATCATGTTTGCAAGCGTCAGGGGAAGGAGCGTGCCCCCCCTGACGTCACTCACAACCTCACCTTTCACAATAATGACGAGCAGCTTAAACCTGTTTGATGCATTCCGATTTGGGCTCTCTCATAGATATATAAGAAGAGCAGAGGGCGAGGTTGTCAAACTTCTTCTCTCCAGACACAACTCTACAAATCAACAAGACTCTTCTCGATTACCACTTTGAATACTACCAACAACCTCACTTTGACTTTGCTTTTAACTTATACTTCAATTGAGCCACTATCAAACCGCAACCATGAGCTACAACAATACCGGAAACGTCAACCCCTTGAGCAACGACCCGACGCAGCGCGACCAGTTCGGCAACATGCCATCAACCACTGGTGGCCCTCACTCTTCAGCTGCTGCAAACAAGCTCGATCCCACAGTCCACAGCACAACCAGCACCACAGGTCACACTGCTGGCCCTCACTCTTCAAACCTCGCCAACAAGTTAGACCCTCGTGTCGACAGTGATACTGGACGCACAACTCATGCTACCGGCGGTACTACCGGCGCTCACACCTCTGGCGCTCACACCTCTGGCCTCGCCAACAAGCTTGATCCCACAGTTAACAGCGGAACCGGGCTCGGCTCACACACAATGGGAAGCACAACTCATGGAACCACAGGCGCTTATGGTACCACTGGCACTCATGGCACTCATGGCACCCACGGCACTCACGGTACCCATGGTACCAGCGACACTTTCGGCACCCTTGGTTCTACCAGCGGTACCACTGCTGGCCCTTACTCCTCCAACCTTGGAAACAAACTAGACCCACGCGTTGATAGCGACACGGGCCGCACCACTACCCATTCCTCCGGCAACCATGGTCCCCACGATTCAAAAATTGCCAACAAGCTAGACCCAACTGTCGACAGTGACACTGGACGATCTCGCACTGCAGGAACCACTGCTGGTCACCACAACACCACTGGCGGATATGGATCAACTGGTGGTGCTTTCGGTACAACCGGCACAACAACTGGCCATACCGCTGGTCCTCACGATTCCAAACTCGCCAACAAGCTCGATCCAACCGTCGATAGCACCACTGGAGCCCATCGTACTGGAGGTACTACTGGCACTACCGGTCATCACAGCACCACCGGACATGGAACAACTGGCGGTGCTTTTGGCACCACAACTGGTGGAATGACTGGCCATACTGCCGGTCCTCACGGTACCAACATGGGTAACAAGCTCGACCCCCTCGTCGACAGCAACACTGGCAGACACACTCATGGCACTGACAACCGTGGCCCTCACGACTCCAAGATTGCCAACAAGCTTGACCCCACTGTCGATAGCACCACTGGAGCCCATCGTACTGGAGGTACTACTGGCACTACCGGTCATCACAGCACCACCGGACATGGAACAACTGGCGGTGCTTTTGGCACCACAACTGGTGGAATGACTGGCCATACTGCCGGTCCTCACGGTACCAACATGGGCAACAAGCTCGACCCCCTCGTCGACAGCAACACTGGCAGACACACTCATGGCACTGACAACCGTGGCCCTCACGACTCCAAGATTGCCAACAAGCTTGACCCCACTGTCGATAGCACCACTGGAGCCCATCGTACTGGAGGTACTACTGGCACTACCGGTCATCACAGCACCACCGGACATGGAACAACTGGCGGTGCTTTTGGCACCACAACTGGTGGAATGACTGGCCATACTGCCGGTCCTCACGGTACCAACATGGGCAACAAGCTCGACCCCCTCGTCGACAGCAACACTGGCAGACACACTCATGGCACTGACAACCGTGGTCCTCGCGACTCCAAGATTGCCAACAAGCTTGATCCCTCTGTCGATAGCACCACTGGAGCTCATAAGACTGCTGGCACTACCGGTCCTTATTCCAGCACCACACATGGAGCTACTCACGGAACCACTCACGGCACTACTCACGGCACTACTCACGGAACCACTCACGGAACCACTCACGGAACCACTGACACATCCAACAAATCGGGTGGCGCAACCGGTGCTTTGAAGAGTGTTGCAGCAGGTATTCATGTAAGTTGAAAAATCCCCCTTCCACAATTTATCACGTAGAAGACAGCCTTCTAACTCTTCTCCAGGGTATGGGTGAAAAGATCCGCGGAGCTGCCGGTGCGGCCATTGATAAGGCGACCAACGACCCTGAAGGCCGAGTCAAGAACGAGGCTATCAAGAGAGAGGGTGAGAGAGAGATGCGCACTGGTGAATTCTCCAAGACTACCAAGGAACGTGAAGGTCTTCATCACACTCCCGGAGGTAACATCTAAACGTTGACGAACACTCACCTTTTGATTGCTTGATCGCTTTTTTCCACTTCCAGAATGTATACCCAAGGTTGTTTCTATGATACCTTCTTAACATGAAGCGCATGAATGTATTTTATGACTATCAGAATGAGACATGATATTAACTTAATTCCTCGAACAAAAGTAATCGTGATAATAGTAAAAATCGTTGAAGCCGGTTGAAAATGACGTTGACTATCCTCGAATCTGATTGGGCAAGAACAGAAACCGCCAATGACCACAAACATTGCAAAGCGTGCAAACATCTTGGCTTAACGAGGTGGGGTTAATGCGGAGATCCCGACACCTTAGTTTTCAGTAGCTTCCAAGTCATCACTGAAAGCCTGCAATCTGATACAGGTCGAAGATGTATATCAGTCGCGCCTCCTCGTAAGTGCCATCACATCGCTTGTGAGTAATGGGGAGCAGAAATCAAAGTTTTTCATTGTCGCCAACTGCATGTGCATCACATCGAACTGTTTCGCCATCTCTATTCCATGAGCTGCCAATAACCACGGACCGACGCTCTTGCACTTGATATCCAGCCCACTTGCCAAGCGGTCCACCCATCTTCTCGAAATATATGAGCGGATATGTAACAGCGATATCATAGTATGGATTCACAGTCAACATTTCTGCACGGAGCGCTGTCATCCGCCCAGAATCATATTTGGTAGCAATGTGTCGAAGAGCGATGAGCGAGATTTCTGCCAAACTGACGAAGATAACAAGCCAGCACGTTGTCAAGAGACTGAGATTGATTATGAGGGTTGTGAAGTTGAGAACAGCAGTCCACGATTGTGCGTCTTGGAGGATCCTCGCGGCAGAAAAGGTAGGCTCAGCGTCAAGGATAAGGAACATCACTGCGTCAAAGACGAAGCTGATAGCGATAAACAGAAAAGCCCAAAACGTGCCACCAAGAAGGAAGCGAAAGACGGTGGTGATGGCGAGCTTGGCTCTTTTCTGGATTTCGGCCATGGCCGGCAGCGAGCGCGAATTCTGGTGATGACATTGTCACGTCAGCAAAATGGAATAAAATATGCAAGCCCATTGTTGAAGATTACCTTTTTACTGTGACAAAACTTTTGATACTACCAGAGTTATCGGGAGCTTCTCCGAACGCTGGCAATTTCCGTGATGTCTGCGTGGAGGTTTTTGGGAGTGCTCAGAGCTGGGGCTTTGTGGTTCTGGCAGATAAACAAACAGCGTGGGATGTGGGCAGGATCTATATAGGTAGGTAGTAGCTACCGGCAGAGCAGGAGAGCGTAAATGGATTAAACCTGCCGTCGAAACTCCGATATAAGAACCTCGATTACACAATGTATTGAGCTAATGCAGGAGTCGCGAAGATGCAACAACGGAATGGAAGGGGAGACGAAGCTCGAAGTCGTGGTTGTGGTCGATGGTTATAAAAGTAAGTTAACAACCAGGAAATGCCGCCCAGCAGTTCAACCCCCGTGACCAATATTCCGATATCTACACTCCAGATAAAACAAAACACACTGTATATCTTGTCAAATTTCAGGATATGACATGCCTCTTCCCTTCGATCATAATAAACGTATATTCTTGAAATGTAATGTACGGCGAAGGTATAAAAGGGAATTTTTCATGTTCGCGTGTCAGGCATATAATGATGATGGGCCCAAGAAAGTGAATATCTAAGCTAACTGGCACCCGATGATAAAGATTATTCATATGTTTCAGTTAGTTAAGAAATGAAAGTCGTCTCCGCTATAATTGATATGTAAGCTGAAGCCTTCGTGCGGTGTGGGGCGGTAATGACGAGAGGAACGAGTTGAAATCGGGTATTAAACTCTTATAGCCTTGGAGCACCTGTACGTATATTTTCATTAGATGGATGATACAAGAACATTCGGCATGGACTGATGAAATACCTGCTGGAAAGAATGCTGTATATCACCGTACTCCGGTAGACTCATCGACTTCGCAGGGAACTTGGCGATCTCATGAAAATAGTCCCCAAGGCATCGCTCCATCGCTTGCGGATTTTGTTGAACGACCTGATTAAATCCTAAAAACGAACTCGTTTTCTCTCGTGTGAAATCTATCTTGGCCATCGAGCGGAGAAACATTTCGGCAAACTGTACGAGGTGAGGAGCAAGTTGTTCCGCACAACCGGACCCAAGACGTCCAAGGGCGATAGCTGCATTTTCATTCACCGATTCGGGAACCTCCTCGTTGCTCATAATGATGACGAGGGCCTGATATAAATTCTCCAGATACGGTCCTATGCCCGCTTTGGCGTTTATTGCAATTTCACCACACGCCCAACACGCATTGTTAATCACACTGAGACCGCTCGTCGAATCAACGTCCCGTATTAAATCCAAGTCAAGTTGTTTGATGAGAATAGGCATAATTGTAGGGAGGAACGGCTGGAGGTGGGGGAAAAGGTTGATGGCGCAATCTCCAAGAAGCGCGTAAGATGAGAGTCGAACTTCAGCATTGGGATCCTGCAAGCAGTAGCAGAGAAGGTCGAAGAACCGAGGCTGCGAGGTCGCCACAAGTTCTCCGCTCCTCTGTGGATTGATGGCCTGGATGATAGAACTGATAAGATCTAGACTGGTCACCAAAAAGTCCTTGTCTGGTTCGTCTCCAGTTTTGTTGTTGACAGCATTGAGATAATCTTGGATATTCTGGTATAAAATTTTGATGCATCTCGCAAATATTGCGGGAGCAAATGGAGAGAAAGCATCCCCATACGCGGAAGCAACGTAGCCTAAACACTCAAGAAGCGGGAAAAGCTCTCTGGATTGATCTGATACTTGGTTCCATCGTTGAATAAGAGCCGGCATCAAAATGTCGACGAGTTCAGGTTTGGCAAGTTCCGACATCACGCCCTCGGCTAGGGTTTGTACGCAGTCGTAAAGCACGTACATATTTCGATCTTTGTACTTCTGGAAGCACAGGACAAACTGGCGGAGAATGGGTTCGCAGTATGGTATCAGGTTTGCATCGGATTTTTCTTCCAAACTGGTAAAAGCAGAGGCAGCCGCCTCTTGGACTTTCTTGTTGTTGTCCAACATCCGGTGAAGAATGCCTTCCATCATCGGCTCGAAATAACGAGCCTTTTCACTGGGTTCCAAATGTGCTGCCCATTCAGAATACCGTCCCAAACACCAGCAGGTTATCTTTCTCACGATAGGCTCCGCATCAGACAAAAGGGAAATAAGGTAGGGAATGAGCTCCGGGAGATGGGGCGTCACTGAATCCATGCAACCATCAGCAATAGCTCCTAGAGCAAGGACTGCCGCTTCTCTGTTGGTCCAGCTTGCGTGCTTCAAATTATCTCTCAGATAAGGTAATATGATCTCAAAGATTGGCTGATGGTAAACAGTGGCGAAAACGTCGAGAGCGGCAGCTGAGCATTTTCTAACGGTCCATTCATCCTCAGGGTCTTCCTCGCCAAATTCCGAGTCATCCTCAATTTCACCTTCGCTGAGCTCACCCTCCTCCTCGCGGGGTTTGCCATCACCGTTAGGCTGATCGACAGCCTTAGCGCCAGGTAATCTTGCGCCTTTTGTCTTCGCAAATTGTGGCCTTAGATCTTCTTCTTTGTCCTCAACATCAGCATCGTCAGCTTCCCCTGCCAGGAGTGCTGCATCGTCCTCGTCGTATATCATGCTGCGGAGTAAAACTGGAACCACCTTGCTGAGATGTGGTACCAAGGATGGCTGCAATTGCTTCTGCTCTCCGACTGTGAGCCAAAATTCGGCCGCGTCCAGGGCCAATTCCGGGTCTTCGGTATTATTCTGCTGCATGATGATGTAATTTACCAACCCTTCCATGTGAGGAGCTAGTTTGTCAGGGGCAACATCGACGAGCTGCACAATTGCCTGGCATACCGTTTTCCGGACATCCGTGTCGGGATCATTGGCCAGCTTGAAAAGTTCATGAAGAAAAGTATCCAATGCACCCATAAGGACATCTGGCCTGGAGGCAATGAACATCTGGACGGTAGATAGGGCCATGGAGCGGACCTTGGGGCTCGGGCTGGCAGTAAACTCCATCAATTTGGGAAAAATTATATTCAGTGGACGCTGGCCCTGGTAGTCCTTATCCAGCGTTTTCCGGTTATCCTCACAAACCTTCTGCAGCGCCGACATGGCGGACTCTTGAGTAACCACTGGTACAGACCCTGTTGAATTTGATACCAGCGACAAAAGCTCCTCAAAAAGCGTTGGCCAGGATAGAACTCCACCTTGCTTCACAAGTTCTGCTATTACT
The DNA here is from genome assembly GCA_029850275.1 of Chrysosporium keratinophilum. Classification (NCBI taxonomy): domain Eukaryota; kingdom Fungi; phylum Ascomycota; class Eurotiomycetes; order Onygenales; family Onygenaceae; genus Chrysosporium; species Chrysosporium keratinophilum. Next base: position 3,111,607 of record JARBIX010000008.1, read on the forward strand.
GTGCCGGAGGCGTTCCGGACCGGGGTTGCGGGGTCTTGCAATGCGATCATGGTAGAGGAGCGAAGATATCCTAGACTTTCCGGTGTAATCGTTTGGTATGCCATTCCCAGTTTAATCTTCAAATTCATTGCCGCAGCCACCCGAATTATCGCATATTGATTTGCATCGAATCCGATCGTCGGTGGAGGTTGGGACGTCACAAGGAGGTAGGAAAGGTAGTTCACAAAATCTGGAGACGATGTCGCTTGCTCGAGCATCTATGTAAAAAGCAAATATTTCGTTATCCACTGCGCGATAAGGAGCTAGGGGCCTTCATCAAGACCCTCGGGAAGGTGTCGCGGGGACTCAGCATACCTGCTCGGCATGTTTCTGCGCAGCACGATCATATGCAGTCAAGGAGTCGTTGAGAAATCCGGCCAACTGCCTCAATTGCCCCTCTTCTGGCTGCCACGCCATTGTGACGATAGCTTATCTGATTATCCCAAGCACTAGGAGGGGGTCCAGGGCGGATGAACGGGCGCGGAGAAATGCCAACTGAGGAGACAACCTGTTTATATATTTGAAAACATTCAGTTGTTAGCAACTGAGGACTTGTAGGTAACTTTATGTGAGAGAAGAATCCGTTTTGTCGTACCTTTCTGTCTGAATGTTAGAGGGAGTCTCTAGTCTCACTCGGGAGTTCTGGAGGGGCTTTTTAGCTCAAGAGAGCCCAAACAAGTTCTGAAACAAAAAAAAGCACAGTCAATTGACACCTGGGCTAAAAAGGTCAAAGACTATGGAGAATGTGATGTTGAGAAATCAGCCAAATAAAAACACCCAGATTGTAAAGGAGAGGATCTCTGTTGCTGGTGTGAGTGAATTAAATGGTATAGTTAGATGGAGCACCGTAAGGAGGGTTGGTGAGAGTGGCACGCCAATTGCCAAATGCGTCTAGAGCGGTCACCCCAGGCAGAATCCTCAACTACATATACATCTCGACGACTTTTCTCCTCGAGCTCAACTCGACTTCAACCACCTCATTATCTGCTTTCTCCCACTTACTAGGGTGATCGGGGTGCTTATAATGGATTTTTCTATTGAACAGGATATTAATTGTAATCACCAGAAGCAAAAGCGTTGAATTACTTTCATAAGATACTGGTTGGTATCCTCCCTTCCTCTCACTTTCAAGGTCTGTAACTCCACACATAACATACAAATAGGCAGTTCCGCAAAAAAAAAGAATATCTAGTCAAGCTGAGGGTATCCACCTGTCTTTCGTGCCAATATGCAAAACAAACGCTTCAGCGTCAAGCCCACACAAGCTTCTTAATATCAAAGACCAAATGCTCGAAATATCCAGTCCGTTTTTTCGCATCAGCAAGCGAGATGATCTGCGTCTCCTCGACGAACGACAACTCCTCTGGGTGATTTGATTCTCGAGATTTCCTAGCAGTCCGTTCAATGTCATCGCAGATTGTGCGCGCAGCGTCCAGCTCGCTGACCGTGACTTTCTTGGGATTCGTGAGCGCGACGGACGTTGTTTGGGGTATTTTAAAAGCGACGTAACGATCAGAGACTTGATTAGAGCTCTTGAGGAATGATGCTAGGTTCCATTCTGAGGATTCCTTTTTGTCCTCTGGTTGCGTTGGTTCGCTAAGACTTTGGAGGGAGCGTGTGTTCACCCGAAGAATACTTTTTCGTCCGGGCGTATAAGTGATTACTATGCCGACATTTCGCTTTTCGTCCATCTGGGCATCGGTTAGGGTGGACGTGATATACGTTCCATACTTTATGTTGGTGATAGCGTCAAGATCGATGCGCTCAAACGAAGTGACCTTCTCCGTATTCCAGTCAAATCGACAGCAATACACAGCCGCGTTAGTGAGCAAGAGCACGGATTGCTCAAAAGGCAAAGACCTCAACGTGTTTGGTTGGCGAGGACTCAGCATGGTCCAACCTCCAACGAGCTCCTCCTTATCGTCACCAATCACGATCTGACAACTCGTTTCAATCGCATTCTGCTGCATCTTTTCCATCGAGATACCAGGGTCTGTGCTTGCCAGCTCCATTTCAAATTCATCGAAAACCGCCGTCGTAACGTGCCCAAGCAAATAGTCGATACATGCTTGAGAAAAGTAATCGTTTACAATGTTGTTGTAATACCGAGACAGTGTCAGCCCAAAATCATTGAGAGCCCCACGATAGTCACGTTTCCGTGTACGGGTATAATCCCCCTTCAAGGCTGCAGTGGAGGAGTATTGCCTAGAAATGGCATCCCCGTTATCCGCCCACAGAATATTGAACCACTGAGTGGTAGTGCTAGTTTTTAAGTCAATAGTAAAGCCTTCCTGCTCAAGTTGCTGCTCCAAGGCTCGTTGTCCAAAGGCACATTGTGTGACGCCGGTACGGTCCAAGCAGTCCATGCAGTTAGTTCTGACAATCCCCGTTTGTGCTTTAAGGACTTGGTTGTTCTGCACGACTGTATCGCCGTAGTCATCCAGAGTATCCGCCAGGGTATCGACAAGCCGTTTTACATTTTCAAATTTCATGCCTCGGCACTCTGAGTGGAAATCAAACCATTCGTATCCGACTGGCTGACCATCCAAGCCCCCGTGCTGGTTAAATGTATCAAGGTACTTCCCGTAGGCCTCTCCAATGTTGACTTCCCCTCCATGTTTGTCAAGAAGACAAACGACCTGGGCTTTGCCGTATCTTCTCCCAATGTCATGAAAGTGTTTATCAAACGAAAGTTGATTCGTTGCATTGGAATGGCGGAGCACAGGAACTGGTTTGAAGGTATAAGGGGACTGTGAAAAATATATTGGGATTGATCCACGTAACTGTAGCAAGGAGTATACCCTGTCGGCAGGGTTCCAGGATGGCCGAGAGAGTATCTGTTCTGTCTCAACAGCATTGGCAGAATTTCCTTCATCATCGACGCCTCGTCGAAGATATCGGACCCCGGATCTCTTGACAGAACGACGAGATATCAAAGTAAGAAGAAATCCGTCATCCTGTTTTGCCAGCTCTGTGGCCTGAGCTTCTTCAGCCTTATCAATGGATATGGTGTCTTGTTCCTTGGCAGGACTGCCACTTGGAGCCGAAAGAGACTCGGCAGTGAATTCCTGCTGGCCAACGAACCCTTGCACGATAGGGAGGGCGAACTCATGCTGACCGCTTTCGATAAAGGGTGACAGCAAATACCTATTCCAAAAAAACTGCTTGCTAATTAGCCACTGCGATAACAGACTTCAGCAAAGGGATGAAGTACCAGCGGATCAGCTCTAGTTGATAGAGGCAATCGAGACACCTGAGCGTCTTGAGGCCCAAAGCGTCTAGAGATATCATAATCATATGAAAAGTAGAAGCTTCGTGACCCGAAAAACATCTTCGTATATCGCAAGAGCTTTGGCATCAGTTCATGAGTGCGAACCTCATCCTCAATAGAGCCAGGTGACTTGGGAAGCGGAGCCAGCCTCCTGCCCGTAGAGTCAACATCATCCAGTTCCATCGAATCGTCTGATTTTCGCCTTTGGGAGTCATCATCATCCTGCCTCCCTCGAGCCGCTGGGTCACTCAGCCTCCTCGAATCTGCGTCCACGGGCGCTTTACCTTCGCCTTGCCATATCTTATCAAAGAACCATTGACTTGCAAACCTGCGATAACGGCCCCTTTTCTTTATAACATCCTCAGCGATATGGCTTTCACCGCTGGTGTCAGCGAGGGCCGTTTGCCCTTCTTGCTCAACAGCAAGGGGCAAGGCATCTGGATTCGAGTCTGCCTGTTCCGAATCCAGTGCTTCGGAGTTATCAGTCTCGCTATCCAACGCACCATCGATTCTAGAGGTAATTTCTTTCTCATCCTGCAATGAACGCTGTGCTTGCAAGATTGCCTTGGACGCGTCTGTTTGCGACGACAATGGTATGACTGCCACACCAGTTATTACGAATATCGGCTTGCCCAAGATTTGCGCAACTTGTTCTCGTTTAGTTACAGAGATCAGGAAGGAGTATGAAGCGACCGAGAGGAGTCCTGGAGAAACAAACGGACCAAGTCAGCAACAGATCAAGTTTGAGCAGTCAAGACGTCGAAACTTACCAACAACTCCATGAGCCTCTAGCCGTTCATCGTTTTTACTGTAGCAGTCACCCCCTAGAGGTAGTGACTGGACTCTCCGCGTTTTATACTCGATGCGCAGAGGGGAGAAGCCCCCGCTGCCATTGTTGCGCGTCCCATATGGTTGCAGGACCAACCCGTCAACCGCCGCGATAATCAGCAATTTTCTCACCAACCCGGGCATTATCTTTGAATCTAGAAAACCATCAAGCTCCCATGCATCGTATTAGAATGTGTGAGCACGAAGGTCTTTATCAAGAGTACGCAGGTTTGAGAGCGGTTTCAAGACAACTTCCTGCCTTCAACTGTTATGACCTCAGCTTGCAGTCCACGTGACAAGCGGTTAAATCCATAGACTAGCGGATGGACAGAACTTCACTGCGCTCCAAACAGCTGAAAAGGCATGGGAGGCGATTTTGTGTATATCCCTTCATATATCATTTATATGAGAAACTAAGCAGCTTGTTTGTATGAATGCAGACGCTGAAACAATGTACGGCCCGCTGAGAAAATGTACTGGATGCTGTATTGTACGTCGAAACCATGCATATGTATGTATGTATGTCCAGATTGCGAATATAAGGCATCCAAGCTATCGATCCTCCTCAACCTTCTCCCACTCACTGTCCGTACTCACGTAGCCTGAGCTGTCATTGGTAGGGTGTCGCTGCCTCAACGTCCCCTGGCCGCCTTGAGAGACAACCTGAGCCGATGGCTGGTTCGACGCAGCCGGTGTAGACTCCCTCCTTAGCAACGCCGGAGGCGGCTTTCGCGTCGCCGCCGTCGTCGTCGTCGTCGTCGTCGATGTCGACAACCTCGTGTCTCCAGCGCCCTTCAAACTCTCCGTCTCCGTCTCGCTATCCGTCGTATCCATCCCGCCGGGTGGTCGCATCAAGGGCTCCTTGACAGCAACGGCAGGCTGCTCAAAGCGTTGACCTTTCTGTGTCTCCTTCGCCTTCCCGGCGTTGAGTTCGGCCACGAACCAATTTATCGCCCACCACAACGCGCCGCACAGGCCAGAAAGGATAACAAAGTGAATGCTGTGCGTAGCGTAGAGGAGCGCTAACAGGACGACCTGAAGGGCCGCAAACGACGCGTTCGTCGCGACGAGGAGGGTGGGTGTCGCTCCCGGAGTGAAAACGCTGGACCAAAGGTCCGTAAGGAAGGAAGCCATGAGGAAAACGATTGCTTTTGCGATCAGAGTGGGGTGAAGCCGGGGTTAGTTATGAGACGTGCGGAGTATTGTCGTTGCCAACAGGGACGAGTTCCCAATCCTCCGTCGTCGCGCGTAAGAATGGAGAGAGAAATGAGGATTGGCGAGGATGTCTTTCTTTGTACGGATCTTTTTCTTTAAATCAGTTGACGCAGCGTCATTGTTCGCGTGTCTCAGGGTGTATAGGTTGTTGGGCAACCACACCAACAGACTGACGCAAACAGGTGACAGGTGACTTGCCGACCACTTGGCGCTAAGTGTATTGCTGTACGTAATGAACCGTACGGATTGGACCCACTTAGCCCAGCTGTTACGTGAAATTTTGAAATACGGCTGTATTTTGCAAGCGAGCCGGCGAGTATCTTACCACTAGGGGTCGGCAAGATAGAGACACCCTGGACACCCCGCAAAACAGCTGATCGACCACAATTGGAACGTCAACAACTGGATGATGGCATCTTGGTTGAATCACCAGGTTCGTAACATATCATTTTCATCGAGCATATGCTTTGTACAGTTACAAATCAGGCTGCGAGCCGGGGACATACACGTTCGCATAACCAACGACAAGGCTTGATGGGTGTCAATCTCAACACTCATCCTTCAGATAGGAACAGCGCGCCCGACCCAGACCCAGCAAACAAAGTTACTTGACGATGATAGACGAGGCCAAAAATTGTCGAACAGGTATAGCTTGAAGCTCAACTGGTGAAGCAAGCTGAATCGGTCGAGAGTCCAGCAGCGCCGGGTATTCGTTGACGGAGTATGGCCTGGGGAACATGACAGCCTCGTCCTCTGTTGGCTCCAATTTTGGTTCCGGGGCAAATATTTCTTCCTTCTTCAAGGCTTTCGATTTCCGTCGGCGGAAATAATATATACAGAACACGAGAACTAACGCGAGGGAGAAAATGGGTACCACTGTTGCTATGACGATCTTGATACGACGGCTCTCCTCCTTTCTGGCAAACGCTTCGCTAGGGTCCGTATAAAAGGGGTAAGTGGGAATGGCTATTGTGCCGCTTGGTCGCATACACGCCGCGAGATCGGTGATAAGTTTGACGTTGGCATCGGTGCAAGTATTGTTGACAAGTTTATCAGCCACTTAATTCAGAGAGCCTGTCAGTTTTAAAACGATGGCAGCATGTCCAAAGAATCAGAACATACCTTTCCAATCCTCCATGGGACAGTGCATCACGGCGCAACAGGCGATGAAGCTGTAAAGCTGGGACGACCCGCAGATACATTCGTCATGGCTATCGAAGCGTGAACATTCCGATCCAAGCCCATCATCCACACAACCCTTCTAGAAAGATAATTAGTTTACTAACGAAAATGAATAGGCGCTGGAAAAGAAACAAAAGTCGACGACGAATGCGAGTCAAGCAAATCAGAACACAGACGTCGAAAAGTGCATTTTTTTTCCTGCAAGGAGAGACAGAAACAACAACTGATACATACCGCGCAGTTAGATATTCCCGTTTCATCCCACGATACGACAGCGCCAATTAGGCCGACAAAGGCAATGGCTACGCCCCAGATCTTCATCGTGCATCTGGAGAGCCATAAGCCCTAAGAGCAAGAAAATAGTAATAAGGCCCCATGAGGACGGATGGAATGGGAAAAGGCATGCAAAGCCATTTAACTAATTGATTGTTCTGGCTTCTCATCCACGGGGGGGCGTCTAACCCATACTGCATACTTCTATAGTTGGGCGGAATAGCCCCATCAGGGCCCAAAGACCTTGTCCTTAACAGGGGTCAGAACGAACAACCAATTTAGACAGCTAAGCAGCCCCTACATAAGGCCTTGATGATGGGAGAGCCCCGTGACGAAGGATCAAAACTTATGGCGGAGATCTCTGTAGAGGGAATCACACAATTCTCTTTCGTGTCATGTTTTGAATCTGTAACTTGGGGGGAGGCTTGGAAACGTCAACTAATGTAAAAGAATATTTTGGTTGCAAAACAGCCAAAGGCAGCATGGGCTCGCTTCAAGTCTTTTGATTTCTTGCCCTGGCGAATGACACCCCGCAACTGCATAGATATGCAAAGTATGGAGTAATCAATAATAATATGGAGTACTCCGTGCACTCAGCACTGTAGTTACGATGTGACAAGGGTCGCATTCGGGCCAGGGATGATGGGTGCCTTTTCCAGTCGACTTGGCAGCAAGGAAGATGCATCAAACTGGCTCGTCGTGGCCTTAGCTTTCCTCGCTCGGTTAAAGTAAAATCGATAGTTTGAGCAAAGTCCATGCCTAATTGACATGGGAGGTAATAATAAATAAGTCAGCTTATCTCGCATCGATGGAACGTGGATTTGTCGAACCCTGGACGAAGACCTCGAGTTTCGCGTAAAGTGTCGTTTTCTCCTGACGGATTTTTCACTCTCAGATAACTTATCTATGCTGGAATTCACATCACGCTATTTCACAGCCATATTTTCCACAGAAAGAGACGCGCACGATTGCAGCGGCAGACTATGTACAGTACATACATACATCCATGAAAATATCAGGGCCGCGAACAATCAGGATCGAAAGATTGATTAAGCAAGGCTGTTGGGTCTGGGCTCTGGCGAAGGACAGGGAAAGCTTTCAGGGGCCGCATGACATTGCCCTGGGATCGATCATTGCATTCGGGTAATCGACGCCCCTTGGAAAGACGCAGCATGGGTTACCATTCATCGCATCGCCCCAGTTAACCCGAGTGCGGATAATAGAAGAGCTTTCGAATGGTATTAGTAGTATTAGATGACTGACCAAGCTCCCCAAATTCTGTCCAAATATATGCCGGTTTAATCACAAGAAACACGCAGGCAGTGAGTATGTTTGCACTGCCAAATATCACACCTTTCATCCCTACTACCAACCCAAGACAACGTAGCTATTGATACAGCAGGTTAGAGGATCCCATGTTGGGTTGGTACCAATCCTTAAACCACCCAGAGCGCATCACCAAAGAAGAGAAAAAGGAAAACCGCCAGGGTTCGAATCAAAGGTCGTAATGCAGGCTCTGATCTAGTAAAGAGGAAAGGTATCTGGACTAACAAACGAGACAAACAGCCACAAAGGCCTATGACCGGCCAATCAAGCATGACCAAAGCCAAGTCTACATTCAAAGAGAACCAAAACAGGCAAAACCAACACTCAAGCATTCCACTTGGTGGTTTATCCAGCCGAAACACCGTTTATACATGCAGAGTGATACCGAAAAGAAACAGCGAAGAAGATAAAGGAGGGATGGAGACCACAACGAAAAGTCCTGGAGCAAGAAGAAAAAAGCCTGACCACCCAGTTCCCGTCAAGTTCCGAAAAGGTAGAAAGAGCACCGCAAGTAATATACTCCGTACCGCATGTCGAAGTCCAAGGTTCGTAAATCCACCACTGGTAAACCAGCAACAGAATCAAAATTCGTTAAATTTCATGCTCCATTCCATATTAGCCATGCGGGCTTTAATAAGTGTAATGCGGCCCAGTAATCACGCGAGATGGGCGTAGAGAAACTCAAGGGAAGAAGAATTGATGATGGGTTATGGTTCGCCGCTTTTTGGTGTTATATGCTGGCGATCAATATGCTCGCTTCTTTTGCGTGAAGAGCTATTTCGACCTTCATCATCGCTTTCTTCAGCCAAGTCTGATAAGCCGAATGCGCCAGCCTCGACATCGTAAGACCGCATGAGGCCTTCGCGGTCATTATGGCCGTGGAAATAGGTAATACTCGAGGAGCTTCGTCGATGGTCCATGCTCCGTCGGCTTTGAAGCGACCGACGCGTCTGTAAACTAGCAATTCCATCAGTCGGCACACCCCCCTCTTCGTCGGATTTGCCATTGAGCATCGTATGCCCGTCAGGGTCGGTGCGCGATATATTTAGCAGGTATACCCCCGCAAAAATAATAAGAAAGCCGCATAAAAGGGAGATGGTGTTAACACTATCTGTAGTGTTAAACCCGTGGAAGAGGATAAAGGAGGCGCAGAGAGTAGCTGTCGTAAAAGTGACGTAATATAAGGGATTAACACTGTGCACATGGTCAGTATTCTGCGGATATAAATGGGCCGGTTTAGACAGACATTGAAGTGGAAAATTGACTCAAAGCCTTATTGAAGTAATTCATCTGCGTGAGAATACAGCAGATGACGACGATGGCGAAAGCATAGGTCGAGGGGTGAGAAAATTGGTTATTTCCGTTTAGGGTGAGCTTCAGAGCGATACCGAATGCCTTGACCGACATGACGGATACTGAGCCGACAGTCGAGCAGATCGAAATATAGATCATAGGGTTCTTCTTTCCATATACGGGTGCCACACGGTAAATCATGACGGTGGAAAATATCGCGACAGCAAGACAGTAAAGGAGAAATCCTGCATGTGAGTGTAAGCGCGAAAATCTCTAAATCGAACATGCTATACGCACCAGGCTGAATCGCATAGCCCAAAATTTCATCAACGGTCTCTATCTCTTCATCTGGCGGTGCATGGAGCACAATGATGACAGAACCAAGGAGCGACAAAGCGCAACCAAGCTTCCCAAGTACTCCCAATCTTTCTTGTAAAAAGTATGACCCGAGGACAGCCCTAAATGTGGTTAGTTTATAAGAGACCTGGACGACGACGTGTGGCATCATCCACTCACCCAATTAGCACGCTGAGAGCCCCTAAAGGGGTGACAAGAATAGCCGGCGCGAACGCATAGGCTGCAAAGTTGGCGATTTCGCCAATGATTACTGGTAATAAATTAGTGTCTACAAGTCTTTCTCGATGTGCGATGAATGTCCGGAGCCCTACATGTAATAATGCCTGCCCACCATATGGGGCTTTTGAAGTACGAATAACCCTCGCCTTCGAATCCGTGTCTTTCTGAGGCTTCCATTAAGCCCTAGTATGCGTCAGTATATGTAACGACCCGATGCCGGCAGTTGAGAAAACTGACCCTTTTCGTAATAACGAAACTTGTGCCTAAAATCCAAGACTCGTGAGTGTGCGATTCCTTCGTTTGTTATAGAGCCTGGCCAGGGATTTCCACATACCAATCGCCATCGTCGAAAGGACGGCCAGAGCCAACCCGACATACCTATATCAACGCGTCAGAATATCCCCTTCCACCTGGCACTAAGTTGCAAACAGGATAACCATACTTGTCCGAAACCATTGTGCTGTATTCCTGTAGCCTCGCGCTCACAATCATCCCTCCCAAAATGTCTTAGATAGGCGCAAAGTCCAGCGAGTAATGTTCCGAAGCGTAGTAGAAGGATTGCAATGGCATGAACGGCAAGTTCCCGGTCAGAAATCGTGCCAGCAACTCGTGTACCGGGTGGGGGTGGACGACACTCGAGGGAAGCTTTCGATGCGGTGAACGGTTAAGAATACAAAACGTCAAAACGAGTGACAGCAGTTCGAGAAAAAAATAGTATCAGGTGTCGGTAGTAGTTGTTGAGGTCACTGAGTGCTCTGTCGAGTGGGTTGATCGAATGAGTAGCAAAGGACGGATGTGCGAAGCGGCGGAACCGGCAGAATGGGAGGCCCAGGCTGGACTGAACGGAGAACAGCCATAGAACGAGATGATGAGAATGTGGACAGTAGTAGTAACAATAGTAGTTTGTGAGGTTCAGAATGTCGCAGTTATCGGATCGGAAACTGTCGCGCAGTCCAAAACCCACCCTCAAAGCCCGGAAGTGGTTCGTTCGTTCGTTCTGCTGTGAGGCCGACTGTCTGGCTGGCACTTCAGGCCAGATGGGAGGATGTTTCAGGGCGGCACTAGCGCCACCGGCTGCGCCTATCAGACAAGTTACGTAAGCTCGGCTAGGCCTCTGAGCCACTGGTTCGTTAGCCGCCAAGTGTGGACTGCAAGAAGACAAATCTTCCTTCAATCAGGAACGAAAGCGGAAAATTCTGGATCGTCAGCCAGTCGCGGAGAAAGGATCGGAGGGGCACGTGTGCGGTAAAAAATAAGAACCAGTAAAAAGAGAACTTTTTCTCCCGTAACGAGAATCGAACTCGTGGCTGCTGTGTGAGAGACAGCGATGTTAACCACTACACCATACGGGATGAATTGATATTTTCATTCAAATAAAGTCAATATGGGCTAACAAGAGATAAATAATGGAATCAATCGGTTTCCAATTTGTATTTGTATGGTTATCCCGTCCTCACATCATGAAGAAACGAGCCTCCGAGGGAGGAGAGCCCCCTAGACCGTTCATTTACTGGCACTCCAAGTTAGACCTTGTAAGGGGGGGACCGCAAAAACACCGCGAAGTGAGGTTTTGAGTATCAACAGCTCTTCTTGCGGTTACACGTCGTGAGTGCCTTAAAGTCCTACAGTAAGTAGCTGTCTGCACATTTCAAGAAAAGCAGAGTTGGTCGTCTAATAGGTATAGATCGCCTTCTGTACGCTGCAGAGAGGGAAAGAGTCTGTTCCGCGTTTTGCTCACAGTATATGTTGTATCCATCAAATATTTATAAAGTAGATTCGTAATATTTAATGCATTTCGGGTGCCAGTAAGACATCGCCTAGTGGTATCGCATTCGGACCTTTGTATGAGCCACGTCTCACAAACCACCATGCAGCCACAAAGAGAGACAGACCACCTGTGATCAAAGAAGTGTAGTTCATGGTCTGTGCATCCGTGGGGAGAGCATAAGGGAAGCAAAAGATGACGATAAAAACAATGATGTACGAACACGAGATTCCGTTAACGACAAAGCCGAGCATACCCTTCATGAAGAAGTACCCTGGCTTGAAACTTTTTCGGCCATTGAGAAGGTGTGGCAAAATGGCCGTAAGGTAGGAGAGCGAGGAGAGCACGGCAAACGAGCCGACAAAGGCATTGAACGCTGTTTTGGATCCGACGAAGATGCACCCCAAGGTGACGATTATGGCGCCGCAAGCCAGGGTAGCATTGAAAGGGTTGCGGAATGCAGGGTTGATGCGCGATATCCAAAAACTAAAGGGAGTGGCATTGTCACGGGCAAGGGTCCAAAGGGTGCGTCCTGCAGTCATATAACATCCAATGCAAGTCAAGAAAGTCGGGAGGAATACGACGATGAGAAGACCTAGAGCACCGGCCCGGGACCCCGTGGCCTGGTAATATATTTCGGCGAGAGGAAAACTGGAGTTGGTAGTCAATACGGATTCGAGGTCGTTGATTGCGTAGAAAAGGGCAATCATATACGGGATCGCAGTCATGAAGCCGATCGACATTTGGGCCAAGACGGCCTTGGGAATATTTCGGCTCGGCCTGGTGGAGGAGGTGTTATCAACTCGAGCCGAACAGATATACACCAGCGGATGAACATACCTTGGGATCTCCTCCGCCATATGGGAAGTGACGTCCACAGCTCCAACTGAGTATGCGCCATTCAACATACCAGCAACGAAAGCGAAACCATTGCTCGAATACCCGGTACCATTTTGCCAGTCTTTCCATACAAAACTATGTGACGCATATCCCACGCCATTGACATGGGGCATGATGGCACAGACCAGGATGCTGACAAGGACGCCTCCAATAATCAAAAAGGAGCCTAAATGGCCGGTATATGGGAGAATTCGATTCCCAAAAAGCACAGTAGCGCAGCACAGCATTGTGCAGAGGGTGTAGGCCACGAAGACATTCCATGGCTGCACTTGCAACTCCGGATGAAATAGCATGTACATTGAAACAAGCTGGTTTCCAAGAATAGACGAGATGGATGCCGCGCCAAAGATCCAGGCCAAACAGTTCCAGTACCCAGCGAAAAAACCAACTGGACGACCATGCTTCTTACCAGCAGTCACAGTTGCCCAATGGTATACTGAGACGGCATGTTAGTCGATGTGTTTCTTCCAATCTTCTTGTGACTCTTTCAGGCAGGATCAGCTAAACATACCTCCAGCAGCAGATGGTATTGCAGAAGCCAGTTCTGCGGTTGAGGCTGCGACGAACCAGTAGCAGACCGCAACGACGATACTAGGATACCTTCATCAAAACCGCTTTATGAAAAGGCCTAGCACAAACATGTTAGGAAGGGACTGCACTCACAATTCATAGATAACTCCGGGCGGTCCGCCATTGAAGATAGCCACAGTCTTGTCATCAACACCAGTCAACATGCTAGCCATCAGGGTACTATCTGTCTGGCCCGGCATAGGTCGAGAATAGTAAGAAGACAAAACATACGATACTACCACCCATAGCAATCCATGTATTCCCAGTGGTGATCCCGACACCACAAATGCTGAGCAGGCTGAAGTTCCGCTCTAGCTCCTGCTTATGACCTGAGGCGTTGATGACCACTTCCGCCGAGTCTAGCTGGTTGGTTTGGGGACGCCCGCCGTGTTTGTCCTCATACAATGGTGACGACTTGCCTGCCATGATTGCTTTCCTAATCGCTGGTCCTTTTTCGCAATTGACAAAATCTCACTGATCGTCAGAAGATTTGGGAGAATCGGCAGAAAAGACGCCGATTTTGAAGTTCGCAGCAAGTTGCTTCAGTGGACTCTTGGAATCCTTCCTGGACTGGTCCTTTAGGGTTAGCGACGCCTCAGGGGTGGCTTGAGCCAGCTGAAGCAACGCAGCAAGGGTAAGGATATGTAATCAATTATTCAGCAAAGATCATTCATGCTTAACTACATATCCAAGGAGCATCTGGCTGTGAGACAGATGCCAGAGGATGTCGTTCTCTTTTCCATGCTTCTCTTGATGTTCAAGCACGAACGTGATGAAGAAAACATTTGCGCAACGATAGGCATGCTGACTAGGCCCGAAAAGCCCGGCACTTAAATTAGCGCATTTTATTTTCCGAAGCCCTTTTGCAACTGTTTCCAGGTCGATCCTCGCACATGTAAACTCAAACGGCCATAGTTAGAGAAGTGCTGTACTACGACTTCTCCAGCTTGAGTCGCCGGTTTCAAAATATTTCAAGGCTGAAGCTCAAAAATTCTTGCAAATTAAGAACTATCTATTCTTTCCATTGTAGAGATACGGCCATGGAGAGCGAACAGTGTTGTCTCCGAGATGTGATGTCGACTGAGTGAGATTGCAGGGCACTGAAGCTCTGTGATTTGTTTCAAGGACATCGGGAGGAGGCCGCAACTTCAAACGATGAAACGCAAAAGATCATCAACTTCGCCCACATCCAACGTCAATAATGTCGAGAAATATCAAAACTCAACGTAAGTTTAGAATATCCTAAAAGCTATCGCTTGATTTATCATGTACTTGACTAAATTTCCAAAGATGTACTGCCCGTTGCGATATCTGAGGATGGCCGATATGTCGCTGTAGTGAATGATCGCCATTTCCTAGAGCTGCACCAGACTTCCGATGAGGATAATCAGCTTCGCTCAATTCCATTGCATGAAGATGTCAAAGGCCATCTGAGATTTTTGCAATGGTCCAAAACTGGTTGTGCCTCAAACGGCTTGAACACTTGCACTCGGCGTGTCCTCTGCGCGAGCCCTACTCACGTATCAGTCTTTGACGCCGCGGATGAAAGCTGGGCTGCTGAGATTGATGCAGGTGAAGGAACGAGTTTTGTCCACGTTGAATTTACACCCAGCGCTGACGAAGTTATCTGCTTCTTCGAATTTAATGCGCAGCTTATGATTTTCAATCTGAAGACTGGGGAGCAACGTGTGATCAAAACACCGAAGTTCTCCGGTCCGAATGGGTTTGCATTCCGCCCAAAATCCGGACATTTGGCACTGCTTCTGAAAGTAGACGGGAATGATGTTTTGTCCATTCATGAACCGCAGACATACGAGTGTATCACAACAGCTGCTCTGCAAATTGTCGATGTCCAGGGATTGAAGTGGAGTCCCAACGGTGCTTGGGTCGCAGTCTGGGGGACTGCACTCGTAGGAACAGCAGTGGCAATTTATACTGCGGATGGGCAATACTTCAGAACGTACACTGGAGCTGGAAACGAAATTGGGTTCGGAGTAAAAACTATTGAATGGAGTCCTGATTCTGGCGTTCTGGCCATTGGGAAACAAGGTGGCTCCGTTGAGCTGATTAACGGAAAGACAGTAAGCTGGTATCTTGTTCTTGATGCCCTCTCCCTGCTGATGATTATTTTGCAGTTTACATTAACCATGGTCCTCGGAGATCCGATGTCAGTGCCCATAGGCCGCGATGTCTACACTGAAAGTAATTCGGCTATTACGGAGCGAGAATATATTCTCGCACCGGAATCGCCGCTCTTTCCGTTCACGTATAGTGTCGCACCGGAAACCCGTACGATTTCAGCCATTTCGTTTAATCCAACTGGCACCATGGTCGCCACGATAGATCAAAGTCTTCCGCATATCATTTGGATGTGGCTGATCCAGGAGTCTACCCCACGGCTCGCTGGAGCCTTGGTGCAAAAGTCGAGTGTTAAGCAGCTCATTTGGAACGATGACAATCCAGAACTATTAATGACCACGAACGATGACGATGTTGCAACAGTGCATCAATGGATATGCGGCCGCCAACCCCGGATAGCTCGAATACCTCATGTAAGCGGCGGAAAATATAGTGCATCTTGGGTTACTGCCGGAAATACCGATGCAAATGGGCTGATTTGGTTTGGCTGGAGCGCTGGATACGTAATGGGATGCCTTTTGGGTACAGGATCATCAGCGGAGTTTAGGCAAATTAGGAGCCTGGAGGAGGAGCGGTGTGCATTGTCGTCTGAGGATTTCCCTTGCACCTAGCGATCTCCAGCGTTCGACCTGGCATGAAGAATTGCAAGTGAACAATCATCGTACAAACCCTCCGAGAACCAACCCCCAAACAGGAAGTAGAAAGGATGGGCTACTGAAGTCCGGAGATTAATCGCCGGCGACTGGTGTGGAATGGATGCCCGTGTTTTCGTCGCGACGACGCGTGACGCGGGGAAGTGGACATAGAGTTCACACTAGTCAAAATGTGGTTGACGAGGGCTTAGGGCAAGTCTCGCTTAGTCATACCCCACTCGCAATTTCGCAACATCCAACAAACTGCGAAGGTTGATCTTGAAGTTCCGTGTTGAACATTCCGTCGACAACTGCACCCCAAGTTCATCCATCATGGTTAGTATATCCATCTGTTGCATCAAGATTAATAGCTTAATATGATCCGCGTGAGCAAAATGTTGACATGACGTTCTTTTTTGACTAGGCACCCGCAGCAACCTCCGGCGGCAAGAAGCAGAAGAAGAAGTGGTCCAAGGGCAAAGGTACGACTTTTTCTCCCAAAAACGAAAACGGGAAACGAGGCTATCCCATTTCCATGCATGCCTGGCTCTTGCGTGATACATATTTCATTTCGAGCTCATACGGGCCCGCGAAAACGCTTTGCCACACATTCGTGATAATGGACTGACAAGATTTGCCTATGAACAGTCAAGGACAAGGCCAACCACGCCGTCATCCTCGACAAGACCACTTCGGAGAAACTCTACAAGGATGTGCAATCGTACCGTCTCATCACTGTTGCTACCCTCGTCGATCGCCTAAAGATCAACGGCAGCTTGGCCCGCAAGGCTTTGGCTGATTTGGAGGAGAAGGGTCAGATCAAGAAGGTCGTTGGACACTCAAAGATGAGCATCTACAGTACGTCGAAAACCCCCTTGGAAGGGCCTTGGAATAATATTATTTTTTGTGTGCGTGGATTAAGCTGACTGTTGATCGTACGATTAGCCCGCGCCGTCACCGCTACCGACTAAATTAGCCATCGTTGCGTCCATTTCCTTTGGCCTGGGTTTCCGATTCTGATGCGAGCGGTGTTTCGTTTTACCTGCCCTTGTTAAAAACAAGCATGTGTTTTATGGGTTAATGAATGGATTCCCTTTTGACTCTTCCTCCATCGTGACAAGACAAACCGGGTGTGGAAAAAAGGTGTTGCTCAGGCTGAAATGACTGGGCGGGCACTGCTGCGAAAGACATGGGGTCTTTGCGGAAATTGTTGGATTCCTCCTTGTAACTATTGAGGCAGGAGACAGCCATATCAAATATGATATACGGGGTCGCATCATACGCGGTCACGATCGAAGAGAATCAACCTGAGACACTTTCTCTCTGAACTCCATGGTAATTTTGAAGCCCTTTTCAGGCCACTTAACAAAATGTCTATTTGTTGAATGGGTATAGAATCGTATCAATCCATGTAGCTCAGCAAAATCATAGCCACGCCTTAGTCTTTTTTCACGTCATTGGCGGCTTTCTCCTTTTCTTCCCTCAACTTTGACCTCTTTGGCCTCTGCTTCTTCGCAGCCGCACACAACTCCAATTTCTTTCTCCCCTGCTCTCCCCCCTGGGACTGCTCAAGGACCACCACCCTCCCCACCGGAAAATACTTATCACTCTTCGCATAAAAGTCCACCCAATGCCTCACCTGCTCCTCCACCATCTTCCGCGCCTCTCTCCTCTCCCTCTCCCTCCGCACCTTCTTCTCCGCACGACTCATCCGCCTCTCCGCCTCGGAATCATCATCGTCCTCGATGGGGATGAACATTTCCTCCACGCCGGACACGTCCGAGGTCAGATCTTCTTTGAAGCAGCCCGTGATAAACGCGCGCGTCGCGTCGCGGCCGGCGAAGAAGGAGTACCCGCCGCCGGGGCCGTAGAGGTGAGGGGAGGCGGAGACGTCGTAGATGGTGTGGTTGATGGAGACGTAAATTGGGAGGGTGGGAAAGGTGCCATTGTATAGGGAGAGTTCGGAGGGGGTGAGGGTGATGGGGCCGCGCTGTAGAGATGTTTCAAGGTATTGGTTAGCGGAGTTGAGAGTCTTCTCAAGAGACGGAGCGGTAGTTATTATACGTACAAGTCGGCTAAGCAGGACTGGCCATCGAGAAAACCACGGTTTGAAACCCCATGTTAGTGAATCACCGGTCACGAAGTAGGATAAAGCCAACGAGGAAAAGAGGAGCAAAAATAGCAGCCGGATAAGATCTATAAGGCTGATCTTGTTGGATTCTTCATCGTAGCGCTTTATTTGCTGTGAGAGAGTTTCTGATGGTTCTTCCTTGCCGGAGCTGGGCTCTGCTGGTGAGCGAATCTTCGCTCGATGGCGGATATCGGACATTGTTCAGTTCAACTTATGACTTTTGTCGTCGAAGTAAACCCATGCATGATACGGGACGCTTGCGGTCGTGGATGAAAAACTAGGATGTTTTCTAAGTTACGTCGTGGTGGTTGAATCTACGGAATTCGGTATCCCCTGCATAGTTACTCTAATGACGCGCGACAGGCGGCGCCCTCTTCTTAGATACAGGCATGTTTGGACTCCATTCTTCGGCTGTAAGCTTCGACACGGCCATTTTGATAGCACTTAGACCACGGAGTTGCATCATTTGCTAAACATTGAGATACAAATCTTAAACCTGCAAATATCTATTGCATCCTCACTCCTGGTGTTTCGTCATGTCAACCACAAAAGCCGCCAGAATAGGTGAAGAGTAAGACCCCTTCCCCCAGTGCTTCTCGATTTCCATTTCCCATATTGACCTGACCTCTCGTGCTAACAATATGGCCCTTGGATAGAATATGGAAGTGAGTAAGATCTGCTCTCAAACGCCCTGAGCCTCCGCCTCCCCAAACCGCTGCCCCGCAAGCTATTGCCGTTCCCACCCCCCTGATCCAACCCAAGATGTCCCACGAATTAACATTTCTCATTTCGATAACGCAGGACAAAGGTCGACAAGGTCAATGCAGAGCTAGTCACTTTGACATACGGGACGATCGTTGCGCAGCTATGCAATGACTATGATAACGATTACGTCGAAGTCAACAGACAACTGGACAAGATGGGATACAACATCGGAATGCGCTTGATCGAAGATTTTTTAGCAAAATCCGGGGTTGGGAGATGTTCGAATTTCAAAGAGACGGCCGACATGATTTCCAAGGTCAGACAAAGGGGCCCCTCCGTATAGTCTACAAGG
The DNA here is from genome assembly GCA_029850275.1 of Chrysosporium keratinophilum. NCBI lineage: Eukaryota > Fungi > Ascomycota > Eurotiomycetes > Onygenales > Onygenaceae > Chrysosporium > Chrysosporium keratinophilum. The sequence continues at coordinate 3,130,804 of JARBIX010000008.1, forward strand.
CAGGATCGGAGATTTATATTTTGACCTTGGCGGAATAGGTTGGCTTCAAGATATTCCTGAACATCACGCCCATCGTGACGAATTGGACGAGCGATAATAAGCAATTTTCGCTCGTGTTTGAGGAAAATCCACTTGCGGATTTTGTGGAGTTACCTGATGATGGGCGGTCGCAGGACGAGTTGTGGTACTCCAACATCCTATGCGGCGTGCTGAGAGGCGCATTGGAGATGGTATTTGGCACCTGGACCCCCTGCTTGGCTGTTGCCGACGTTGCTAAATGGTTATATCATGCAGGTGCAAATGCAGGTGGAGGCTCATTTCGTGAGCGACGTTTTACGCGGAAACGATACGACAGAAATGCGTGTTTCTCTAGTCCGATATCTAGAGGATGAAATGCCACCAGATGACGAATGAAATGACAAAGGTCTGCATTTATTAGATTCAGGAGCTATCTTCATCTTCCACATATTAAATGTGTAAAGCTCGATGCTCAACATTGAATAACATAAATCAACGCAGAATTTCCTTTACGCCTGGCAAGGTCGAGCTCATTGTCCTCCGCTTTACATTGCTGGCGAGGCTGGTGATCTTCTGTCCACTGGTGTAGTTTACTATGCCTTGGTCGCCTATGGCTCCTGTTCCCATTTCCTGGCAAAGACCTCGTTCAAAGCATCCTGGAAAATTCGACAATTCATATCAATGAGGCCCTTCACTTCCTTTGCTTCCGGATTTTTGATCACGGAGACCAGGCACAAGTATCTACACCACTGTTAGCATCAGATGGCGATAGATTGATTGGGCGATGAATGATTTAAATCCACTTACTTATTCATCTCCATCAAGTGAATCATTGATCTATCATGCAAGATAACGTGACTTTCCGCTTCGGGGATCTGGGGTCCTAAAGGCTTGCGATCTGGATGCTCCCAAGAGTACAACTCGCTAATATCGACGATCACATCAATGTAATCAGAACACATCTCGTAGCATGCCATATCCACCGGGCGGGAGTCGGACGCGATGTAGATCTTGCTGAGAACGTCAAAAAGATACGCCTTTTCCATGCCACTATTGTTGGCAAGGATGTTGATAAGATTTTCAAGAGTCGAGAGCTGCGGAATAAGTTTCTGGATCACCTTGCTAAATGCCTCGAAGACGGAGTAGTCGTAAATAGACGTAAGGTAGAAGTGAACTGGGGCATTTTCGTAGCCAGCATCGCTAAGCTCATCAGTAATGTGCTGGACGATATCTTGGAAGATATCAGAGCGGAACTCCTCGGAGAGACCGTCAACCTTGTGGATGAAGACTTCAATGTTGATATGCGGATAGTATTGCTGAATCATTAAAATAGTCCTGTTCAGTCGGGAAACTGCATCCGAATAATCGTCTTGTGCGTCGATGACCCAAACAAGAGCTCCGAGGGTGCTGAATATCTCTTCGAGGTCAAACGAGGGTTCGAGATATTCGAGCTGTCCAGGAAAGTCCCAGATCTGGAAGTCCATGAAAGAGCTAGAGGTTGGTAGGAATGAGGTTAGAACTATCTTACCAGAACCTTACGGTCGAAGTGACACTCACTGGATAGAGTCTTTCTGGATACGCGTAGTCGACTCGAGAAAGAGAGTCTCAGTCGGTGGCATCTTGTGGAAAACAACACTCGAGATGGAAGATTTGCCGCTTCTGAAGTTGATATTAGAGACAGGAATTCAGATGTACATACACCAAGGAAAATGCTGTCCTTACCTGCGCAATCCCATTAACAGCAAACGAGGCTTCTCATCGCGGGCCTTGTTGCGAGGAGCTTCGGCTGGGCGGCTCGCGGCTGGCTGAGTCGACGACTGTCCTCCTTGTTGACCCTGTAAATTTGCCTCAAGGCTTAGCTGAGCTCGAGTCTTCATAATAGGTGCTTGTCCATGAAGAAGGCTGGTGTCAGAGTACACCAGGCGTTCCTGTCCAGGCTTGAGCGCTGCACGGTGACGCCTAGGCGTAACCCGGTCTTGAGACATAATTGCAAGGAAAAGAACTCCTTCAGAGTGGCTGCAAAGAATGGGATAGTGAGAGGCGCAGAGGGAGGAATAAATGAACGAAGATAGACGCGTTTGGGAGAACGAAAGAACAACGGTAGGTGCTCACGGAATCTGGCTGTGCGGAAACAGGTAAACAAAGCTTGGAACGATGGTGATTACATCTCTATCAAACAAGTTGCAGCGGAGAAAAAGGCATTATGAGGCTGGCTGGCGATAATTGGGGTAATCAGCTTGCTTTCGAGCTCTCGTCACTTCAAGCTGTCCATCACTCTGACGTGCTGGAATCTGATATCAGTCGACCCCCCGCCAAAGAGCTTCCCACAACGACGAAGGAGCCCAGACGGATTTCGTCGGCTTTTGATATCAGCAGACACAGTGTCTAGACACATGGGCAGCCCGGTATCATTGATTATTGCCGGCAAGCTCCCTCTCCAGTGCAATCCAGCCTCCTTTTGACAGATATTGCCAACGGAATCGTGCTCTCTTCACGGAGTTCACCGCGGGAATTGCTGGGCTGAAACAACACAACGACGAAAGAAGGAAGGGAGGATATCAACATATAAAGCAGACTCCCCACGGCGGATCCAGTGGGATACTTAAGTCTTTATTATAATGGGAGACAGGGAAGTGTCCGATGTACAGGTGGTGTCATCCATGTCGCGGCTCCTGTATGGCGAGGACGCTGGAGCGACGAACTGTCATCCACCTCTCGAAGTGAAAGGGATTCGGGCGTTTTAAGCCCATTGCAAGCCGCGAAAAAGAAATGGGAAAAGGGAAAAAAGTCCCTCTTCTGGCGGTCACCAGAGTCAAGGGACCGATATGGCCAGATGGGCTTCAGAAAAAGAGGATCAAAGGACAGCACAAGAGGCGAGACCCTGGGACAAGTTATGAAAGAGCGGCTTTCTTACCTCCATCACTGGTCGATTCGTGGCGGCTGTTCTTGACCGCAAGATTTCTTTTTTCCGCCGCTGAATCCTTTTTGGCTCCGGGTTGTTGTTGTTGTGAGCAGACCGATTGGCTGAACGCCTGAAAAGTCTAATGCTGCTGGTAAATGACCTGTTAGTTGTCCTATTATGGCCAGCATTGTCGTTGCCATTGTGCGTGCGTGCCTGGAGGAACAGGTAGACAGAATGGCTCTGGTGGAAGCACTCCTTTTCACCGTTCAACCATGGGCCTGGCCGTACTTACACATCCAAGAGTCGGGACAAGCCTAAATGCGGAAAACCCGGGGGGAGATTAGCCGCTTTCAGAGTGGAGAGCAAGGCGGCACAAGTAGGGATATCCTCCCTTATGAAAAGATCCATAACTTACCGAGATCTAGGGGTAGTCAATTGAGCGAGTGAAGGGGTGATATGGCCGTCCCTTAATTGGGCAGAACTGGGTGTCACTTGGGTGAATTGCTGTCAAATCGGCGTTGTTTCTTGTGAGAAAAGGCACGCCATGGGCCTTAGAGCACAGTCAGCGATGAGACCAACCTGAAATGGCGGTTTTGCAGTTCCTAGAAGGATGATGTTTGGAATTTTGAATCCCTTAACTGCCTTCCAACAAGCTTTCCGTCTGATAGTGCCGTTCCCTTGGCGCAAGGTGACAGGAAGGCCGAAGCAGCCAGTTTTCATCATGGAATCATTATTTAGGGCTGGTGAGCAAACCTATGGGGGTTCTGATAATGACAGGGAGGCACAACGACTAATGATTCATGAAGCAATAAGCATGAGGGTGGACGAATCGAGATCTGTGTTCCGCAAGAAGCAATGATGCTTGAGGAAATAAGTGGCCGGATCAAATCATACAAGGCGTCCCGAATCCATCAATCAACGCATGAGCCGACCGACCATGCGGCTATTTGACTATCCCGCGTAGTCGCAATCAGTGATTCCGAATTTTGGCGTCGAGGGTGGTCGTTTCTGTTCACTACGACTGAGCACTGCAGACAACGTACATAGTTAAGGCCAGAAGTGCCACCATGTCAAAGAATAGCATCTGCGGCTTCCTCTGGGCCACATGGAAACGACAAGGATATGAGATAACTACATACACACTTAACTAGTATGACCGTTACATAGGCAGGGACCGCATTGTTCTAAGGGTGACATACCGTCGAGGAGGAGCTTGCAACAATATCAGGCATTATCAGCCTTGTCTAGCTTGACATGTCCGAAGCCTCTCACTTTTCCATGAGGATGAGGAATAAATCTCAAAGATCTGATTATACACAGGGACGAGAGGAAAGGATACACCCCAATAGTTAAGGGACACAGGGACAAACGAAGCAGGGATCGAATGCATGCATAACTTCTCTGTTCAACTTTGAAACTCATTCCAACTAGAAGTTATACGCACTGACTAGTTGTTGGACCTCTCTGTCCACGACTATCAACTGGCAGATTCAGCGTTGGGCCCGGATGGAGAAAACAATTGTGATCTCTCACCACCTCGCCGTGATGGTGGTTTTGCTGTTCGGTCTGGTTTCGGAAGCGGGCAAACACAAGCAAACTCACAACAACGTCATGTCCTCGGTCACCGCAATTTGTCTCTTTAACAGCAAAGACGGGCCTGACAGGACCAGCGTTTGGGTAAACTGATCAGCCTGTACGACTCACTGAACTGCTCATCCATTGATCCGTTTTCTTTGGTTTGCATCCGGACACTAGCTGCAAATGACAACTCTAATCCCACGAGAACCGTATTCCAAGGAGGAGCTCGCGAAGCTCTATCCAAAGGGACTGGAGCTGCAGCTGGTTCAAGTGGTTCGTTTCGACCCCCATTGTCCTAAAGCATTGCTTGGTGTGTGATGCTGACATGCTGCATCTTGTGTCGATAGTTCTTACGGCACGGTAAGCACCCTGTGGCCAGAGCACTCCTGACGAACAGTGAATTCATGACTACCTAGGCGAAAGAACCCCGGTAGCCTCAAGATTCCAAAATGTACGTTCTTCGGCCGTATGTAATTCTTCTATGACTGACGATAGTCGCAGGCTGGACTGCACCCAAGTAGCTAAATCCATTCCTCCCAAATCGATCCTGAACCGTATCGCTGAACCTGATCACCTTAGACTGGTCGTATTGCAAGTTCGCCAAACGATTCGCATCGATAACTGCGATCAGCAGTGACCCTCAGGAACTGGACCAGTTTCATTGGCGTCGGAAGCTCGAGAGTTTTGGTGATAATGATCGGGCGTCGCTGTCCGTGGGGCCAGAGGGAGAAGGTGATGGCATCTGGCAAGTCAAAAATCAGAGAAAGAGGGGCATTGATATAAAGTCCATGATATTAACAGGTCGGTGTATAGTCAGCTTGGTGAGTTGACGGATAAAGGCCGCGAAACGACCCTCGCTTTAGGTCGCAGGTTGCGACATCTCTATGTGGATCAGCTAGGGTACATGCCTAAGATCATATCCAACGCCGACGAAATGTACCTTCGTGCAACCCCCATTCCGCGAGCCCTTGAGTCGCTCCAAGAAGCCTTCTGGGGGATGTACCCTGCCAGCGCCCGCACTGCCGATTTTGTTAACCCAACCATCGTCCAAAGAACACCAGCGGACGAGACCTTGTATCCAAACGAAGGGAACTGCCATCGGTTCCGGCAGTTGGCCAGATTGTTCGCCAAGCGTGCTGCTGATAGATGTATATTAAACACTCTTAAGGCATTCAATGACGGCTCGAGGCTAACTTTGTGCTTCTAGGGAACAAAACCGAACAAATGGACTATCTAAACTCTCTTTGGTCCAAATGGATGCCTCCCAGCTCGCCGCGAGTTGCGGTTGATTCCCGCCCACGTCTATCTGGTATTTTCGATACTATTAGCTCGACAATCGCCCATGGGCCCCAAACCCGTCTTCCACCAGAGTTCTACGATGTCAGAGGCCGTGAAATCGCAGACCAGATAGCAGTGGAAGAATGGTTCGCCGGGTATCGAGAGAGCAGGGAATATCGCAAACTGGGGATTGGTGCGTTGATGGGTGATATTGCAGATCGGCTTGTTGCAGCGAGTTTGAGCGGGGGTTGGTGGCCCACGACTGAGACGAAGCGGGATAATGCGCCGCCAGTCAAGTTTGCGATGAGCGGGTGTCATGACACCACTATTGCGGCTATCTTGACGAGTTTAGGAGCTTTTGACAAACAAAACTGGCCTCCTTACACCGCAAATATCTCAATTGAGCTATTCAAGGATGTGGAGGGACATCGTCGCAATGCTCGACCAGGAGATATTCTCGAAGAACTATCCAACCCACTGCCCGAAAATAACAACAATAACAACAACGACAAATCCTCCTCGTTTCTCTCTTTTCTTCGTCGCTCCGCTAAATCTGCAGGTGCTACTCCATCACACCCTCGGGACGTAGCCAGAACCCCTGTGTCCCAACTCCCGTCCCTACGCCACCACTACGTTCGCATCCGCTATAATGATCGGCCCGTTACTATCCCCGGCTGTGCGGCAAGGCCGGCGAACCATCTCCCCGGAGAACCTACGTTCTGTACGCTCGAGGCGTTTAAACAGATTGTGGATAAGTTTACGCCCAAGACCTGGAAACAGGAGTGTTCGTGGAACACGGATAAGGGGATGTTTGCAGAGGGCGAGGATAGGGCTGGTTATTAGCTTTCGTTTTTTTTTTGTTGTCCCTAGCTGTGATACGCCGTATTACGCTGTGCGTCTTTTGGGGCTTATTTGAGTGGCCTGGACAGAATTAAATTTGGAGAGAAAGGAGGAAGAGTGTGACCGTATAAATTAAACTTGATTGTTTTTATCTATCACCTATCGCTCTAATGCTATGTTGGTATTGGATATCATTGCAGACCCTCTGATGTGTGCACACACACGGACAACTGTCCCAGCCGCTCGGAAAACGCAATAAAAGCGGTCTATCCGTTTTTCATCTAAAACTCCACCTCAGACGTCGACAAATGCGCCTTCAACGCCGGCATATATGCCTCGGCATGCAAAGCATCTCCCAGACGAAGACGCATGTAGTCAAATGCAAGAATCACCGGAACATCATCACCCAATGTCTTTGGCGCAGCGGCCGCAACAGCAGTAGTAGCCTTGGACGCAAGATCATCCGCCGTATCAACCACATCAGGTACATCCACCATCGCTTCCTCCTCCGTGGCAGGAATATCACGCACCGCCGTAGTCACGTTCGACTTGCGAAGATTGAACCGCGGCACAAACCCGCTCGTCTTGGCCTTTTCGATGTTCGGCATCTCGCGGTACCGCTGGCTAAAGTGCGTCAGCACGATGATCTTGGCGCCCATCTCTCTGCCGACCATGAGTGCTTCGCTGAGGGTGGAGTGTTTTTTGGCTAGGGCGTCGGTGATCATGTCGTCTTCGAAGGTGGCTTCGTGAAGGAGGACGGTGGAGTCGCGGCCAATGTGGGTAAAGGCTTCGGAGGGGCGGCAGTCTCCTGAGTAGGAGACTTTGAGGCCTGATGGGAAGACGAAGGAGACGGCTTTGGAGCCTTGGCAGTGGGAGACGGGGGTGGTGAGGATGGATTTGAGGCCGGTGGCTGATTGGAAGAGGTTGGTGAAGTGGTGATCTGGAGAGTCGAAACTAATCCATTCGTTCGAGGTTCCTGTGAGCATGCCATTCCCGTCACGACGGTGGAGAGTGAGCGAGCTGGAGATATGACCTCCGGGGCGTTTTGATGAAGTTGCAGCCAGCGGGGTGATCTTGTCGTAGCCGAAATTTTCCACCTGCGCATACTCCGCTAGGAAGTCTAGCATGTGTACATGGGAAACTATACAGAGTCTGTCCTCTTTCAAGAACTGCCCAAGATTGGTTTCGAAGTCGGCCTTTTTGTTTGGAAGGGTACCGTAAACTTCCTCGTACCAGGCTTTGATCAATGATACCGTGCCCAGATGATGGTCAGCGTGCAGATGGCTGATCCAGATGACTTTCAGCTCCCGAAGCACCAGCTTTAACTCTTCAGGGGGAAAAACCCGCTTCAGTTGGCCCAGCGTGCCCTCCCCACAATCAAAGAGATAACTGCCGTGTCCAGGGACTCGCAACAATGTTGCGGACACGTTTCGATACATCGAGGGCAGGGAAGAGCCTGTGCCCAGCGTGATGATCTCCGCGTCACAGTTCGGAATTTTCCTTCTCATGCTTTCCACTTTCTGCTGGAAAGCAGGCGTATCGAATTTCTGGCGAACTGCATCAACATGTCCGCGAACTGTATCGCTAACATTCCCCCTTATCTGCGCCATATTAATCTTTCGTTCCGTTTCCGAGCTGTTGATACTAAACTGGGGCTCCAAGTCGACCACCATTCCAGGGCCTGCGACGCAGATATCAGGTTGCGTTGTATCCAAAGCAGCCGCATCGCTATGTTGCGGGACACTGTAACGCGTATTGTCGACTTCGGAGAACTCAATGGTCGACCGAGCAATAGCCCTAAAAGTAAGATCATTGGGAGAGTAATCCGGAGAAGCAAAAATATGTTCAACCTGCGATGTATTGGAGATAAACTCTTGCAGTCGTGAGTGCGAGCCTACCCCCTTTCCAAGAATCCATATAAAGGCAGTCATTCCTTTCATCACTTCGGCTGATTTCCACTCCGGTCTTAAGACCAAGTTCTCGACATAGTCCACGGTGGGTAGCTCAATGATGGCGACACCCTTGCCAATGCGAGTCTCTCCCAATACCATATCTGGGGTGATTGTCTCGCCGTTTTTCGACTGCACGCTCTGACCTTCTGTCAGTTTCCTATAATCAGGGCCTCGCTGCACGCCTAGAGCTTGAGCCTTTTTCGGGTCGAATCTTCCTCTGATGTCATGATTGCGAATGATATACGACATCGAGCATTGCGACGGCGATGTTGGGGGAAGGGATTCAACTAACGCTCCCGGCCAAGGCTTGCGGACCAGGACTTTGATATCAGGCAGTGGCTGATTGTCACCAGGTTTAGGGCCTGTATAGGGTTGGATCGCTTGGGTTTCAGAATTCCTCTCAAAGAGCGTTGCTGGGAGAGACACTTCTGCAAGTGGCATTTCTACCAAGGTGTCCAGACGCCAATCTGAATTGAACATTTCTGAGACAATCGCCTGGCAAGTGATTCGATTTTTATGGTCTTGGCTTGAGGTTGATGAATCTGATGACAGAATTCCCTCCTTGAATTCGTCATGGCTCCTTTTTCTCCTTCGGAGGCCGGAATCGGAGGAGGGCATAATTGGAAGGGCCCAGATTTTGACATGATCGTCGGACAAAGTAGGCTCTTCAGGTGCCTTTCCAATATTATTATCAGATGTGCCAGAAGCACCAGTGTTCTCATCAAATTCCCGAACACATATTGGCATGCCTCGCCGACAGATGAATCGCCTTCCCGTGGCAATGGTATGTGCCAAATTTGGACCTCCATTCAACGATAGCGTAGAGCGCGATTCTGCTAAACTTCCGATTTTGGACCTTTTCGCCCGGCATTTCTCCAGATTAGCTTCTGCTTGGGCTCGCACAGATGGGTTGGTCGCTTCGTCTCTCCGCTTTTCTAGTTCAGCAACCTTTACATCCACTGCTTCTTGAAGCGCTGTGGAGGAGCCTGCCAGGGCGTCAGCCAGTGTGAGCAACATGCCCATTATCCCACCGTGTGTAGACCATGCTGTTGGACCCGTAAGGAAGATATCCGAGACTCGCGCAAGCTTGATCCCTCGCTCCACACAAGCCCTCTGGGTGCCCTCGGCGAGGTTCCCAAAAATGTACCGCTTGTCATCGAAATGTAAGAGGATGGCGGTACCGGGCGTGTCGGCGGTAGGGATTGTAACGAACTGGACAAAGGCCTTCATTGGGAATACTTCGAACACGGCCTCGTGATTTCTGCGGGGGTAAAAGGACAGTTCGCTGCCGTCAAGAATCCAATAAGGAACGGGGGCGCCTGATTTATTCGCGCGAGACCTGCGTTCGCTAGTCGACACAGACCTACAAAAGGACCATGCAGCGGTCGCGCTGGGAGAATGGAACGGAGTGGAGAGTTTTCTGTTCAAGACAATGCCTCTGAAAAGCGTCCGCCTAGTGATCGAAAGCAAAGAGGCATTCGAATAATGAACACCAAAGGTCAAAGCCAGAGCTCGCCCCGGCAACTGTCCAGCAGCCAATTTGTCGGTTTGAGAGGATAGTCAAGATGAGGTGAAAGGTGGAGGGATAAAGCTGGTTAAATATTTCAAGTCATGCCAGCACAATGTTCCCTATGAGTCACCATATGTGTAAAACTGCAGCTCTCTCCACATCGTCGACTTGTCTGTTCTGACTGTTTTATCTCTCGATGCGGACTCCGATGTTCAACTTTTTTTCGAGGCGCTGCTTGCTGCTGAGTCATCCAGGGCTGGCCAGGCGCGGAGGGGTATATCAGGACATCAGTCGACGTCGCTCTTATGGGGCTATATCGGGTGACTTACAGCAATCGAATAGTCGGCGTGTGCAAGTTGTCTTACCATTAGTTAACCAGTATTAGAGACATTCTTCTCTATGGATAAGTGGTTCCCTACGAATCAAAAGGTACAACTGACCCTGCTTTTGCAAGGAGATCTCAGGCTACTCGCGCAACATATTTTATTCCAAAAAGACGTCAATCGACGATGACTCCTTCAGCGGGCACACTGGGAATTATCTTCCAGCTGCACGAGACTCTCGCATGTGCGCGAACCTTTCTTGCTTTTCTTGCTCCCTCCTCACCCTCCTCTTCTTTGCTTTCCTTCGAAATAGCAGTTGATAGATTTGGGGACCAAGGTCATTGTTCTGATTTTGGCAACACCGAGCCAGATGAGAACGGGTCCCTAAAATTGTACTATATTGGAATCCTTGTTTAATTCTGAAATACAAATACGTTTCCGCCCAGTAGTCACTCTGACTGAAAGGCATTAGAGCGTGCATTTCAAGTTTAAACCGAAAAACACCGTGATCATAACTTTCTTGTCGTGTGATAGTCCACAGTAATCCCTGTCTTGAAAGCAAAGTAGTTGACTATGCCACAGTTTTCGTTTCTCGTCCACATTGTATGTGAGACACCCGCTTGGGCAGTAGACTATATTGAGATTGATAGACATTTCAGGATATGTGAAATCGAAATAAAGATTCGCGAACACGCCGTACTGGCGACCGGAATCATTTGGCAACAAACAGCGGCTATGCTCTGAATCATCAAGGGAAAAGTAAATGCATTCCAGACAGCGGCTTCAAGGATGCCTGTGGATATGTTTGAACCATTGAGCTGAGAGGACCCCGGACTGGATTCGAGTCTCTGACCGGGCAAAAGTATAGCCAGGGTGGAGCTGGCAGGATATTCTTCAGTCTGTCGGCAAAGCGGAGGTGCTTGTAGCTATTTCTGGAAACAGGTGCATGTATCTTCCTCAGCTGGTTGTCAGAGCCAAGTGGATTCAGTAAAATATTGACCATTCCCTTCTCGAAACGGAGTTCAGGCGCCTCGGGCAGATCCATTAATGGTCATTATAAGAGATTAACGTCTGCGAGAAGCATGTAAGATTCCATGGAAGTCACTGGAGTATTTTTGAGAACCGGTACCTGAACTCTTCCGTGGTGGATGCAGCTGAGGACAGAGAAAGACATGCAAAGGTCAAGGACAGGCTCTCAGAAATGCCAGCACTGCAGCATATTACGTGCGTAATGCACAATGAGCCACAGATCCTATGTATATAAATCTCAACCTCTTCGTACGCTGCTCAACCTTCCTGTTCGGTGTTGTGTGTTTTAGCTGTTGGCTTTGACTCTCGGCTCAGCAGCAGCAAAGGACTTGGTTCGGCCTATCGGACGAGGCTGCGCTTCGCCCCTCGAGAACAGAACGGCCGCAAGCCTGTGGTTCTATGTGTGTTGTAAAGCTCATGCTGTTGTTAATCTGGATCTCTGGATCGCTGGCCTGATGGATCTCAATGCCCATTTCAGGTCGTTCTGCACAACTCGGGTGACCCGATTCTTCCAATCAGCCGATGGGCCGGCTACACCTAGCCAATACCAGCAGCAAGATGAGTTGCATGGTGTTGTCAACCAGAATTTCTAGAGCCCAGGCAATGCAAGCTTGTTATCGAGCGTCTTGTGAGAACGGACGGAGATGCGATGGATAAGCCAAATCAAGGAAAGCGTCGGCTTTGAACACTGGCCAGTCACAGTGCGCAATTCAGTGAGAGTGGAGCCTTCCGGGCTCAATGCCAACGCACAGCCTCAATCCTCAGCCTTAACCTGGTTAGCGCAGATTAATTACCGCGATCCCACACTCAATTGATATTCCACCAATAGCATGCTTGACACGGTTCTGAAACGCGCTCAATGTAACTTGAGCCAGCCAATGTAAATTCGACACCCGCGCGCACAATTATTATTCCCCCCATAATCCTGCTGCCTGTTACGCCATCGATACCACCATTGCACAGCCAAAACAAGCGTGCGGGTGGAGTTTGTGACAGCACGGATACAAGGGGCCACGTATGCACAGAAAGACTCCACAAGTGGGTGTGCTTGGCGCTTCTCTCCCTGAGGATCCCATCCATCACTCCCGTTCCATCCATCCTCTGGAACATCATCCGCCAACTCCATCTTCACAAACACACCTCCGACTTCTCCATCCTCACAACATCCCATCCCATCAACATCAACCTCATCAATTCCTCTTTCGAATCCTCACATCTATCCGGATCTACTGTGGTGTCAGTCGTCTTTCATTCTGGGTTCTCGCTCGTTCAACTACAATTCCTTCGTCTTGGTGACACCCTGTCGTTTCTGATCCGTCTCCCACGGATTTACTTCACCTCGCCGCCATGGCTGCCACGGGAGAACTTCCTTTGGCCATGTCTGCTCTCCCGACTACTCAGAATCTCAACGGCTGCTACGATACGAGTGAAATGGATGCGTATATCAATTTCGAGCCTATATACCCGTCACCGTCCCTCTCGCCCTCCGCTGATGCGAAATCTATGAACCCAAGTCCTTCGTCACAGCCATACCAACATTCACTCAAGACATCCCCGTCCCCAGGCTCAAACGCGACTGCCTACAGCTCGAATCCCCAACTTCCCCAACAAATTTCCTTTTCTGCACCAAGCCATCAGTATGCCTCCTACCAGCAACAGACGGGGCTACCAATGGGCGGTCTCGCCAATACCATCGCTCTCAACCCCAACACTGGCTTGAACTTGGGCTTCAACGATCCAGCCTTTGGAACCCCTGAAGGATTCGGCATTATAAATAGACCAGGCGAGATATTTAACGTGTCCCCAAATACAATGCCCCCATTCCCCATCGACTCAACAGATCTCGACCAGGAATCGGACCATGTCGGCTTGCCCCAAGGGACCATGCTGGCCTCGCAACCCTCGAAATCACAGTTTATTGATCCTAATGCCATTGGTGGTCAGGAACTGTCGCCAGTCGCTCCTCCACAAGTGGGAAGGGTATACCCCGGGATCCACCAGCAGCAAGCCGCCAGAGCGAGGGCTGCCCAGCAACAAAGACAGCAGGAGATGCTTCGACGGCAACAGCAACAACATCAGCTTGCGCAAGGCCAATCACAGCCACAAGCACCGCAAGGTCATGTCCGCCCTCCCAACCGACCTCAACAGAACAAAGTGAATCGGCCTGTGGACCCCCTGGTCGAGGAACGCATTTCACGCCTTCTCCAGCAAATGAGGCAAGGCAGCACGGCCTATCGGGACGATCAGCAAAACATGTCAAACACGCTGCCCCAGCCAGCCAGGCAGAAAAAAGATGAACAAGACATGGACGAGGACGAACGGCTACTGGCAAGCGAAGAGGGTAAGAAACTTAGCAGCAAGGAACGACGCCAGTTGCGCAACAAAGTATCCGCTCGTGCGTTTAGATCGCGAAGAAAAGGTCAGTATCCTCTATTTTAAATCGATAATATGCACAACTAACCCTTTTACAGAATACATCGGACAGTTGGAAGGCGAGTTAACCGCCAAAACCAACGAAACCAACGATCTCCGCCTACAGAACCGAGCACTGATGGAAGAGAATACCCGCCTCGCAGATCTCACCCGCATGCTCCTTTCCTCTCCTCACTTTAGCTCCTTTTTGAATGACATTTCCATGAATGGACTACCGACCCCGGTACAGCAACAATCTTCAACGCAACCGCCGGTTCCCGTTGATATTTCAAATGAGTCCAAACAAACCCAGATGCCCCAAGATGTTCAGATGCAGAACCCTCAGACCGCTCTGCCGAATCTTGTTGAAGAAGAGTTTGACTTCGCCTCATTCGAATCCGGGTTCAATTCTGGGATTGATGCCAACTTTTCTACCCACACTATTCTCGCTGTTATGGAAGTCCCAGAAGGCCCGTCCATTGACATCGCGGCCCTTTCCGGCAAGGGCTCGTTCTCTGCTGGGCCGATCTCTTCCGATGAAGTCAAAGATTTGTGTCCTTCTTTTTCACATCCTCTCATCGAGAACAACCTTTCAGAGAAAGCAAACCAACGCTCTTGTGACTCTGTGAAAGTTGACGTGGATGAAAACGACCCTTCCTTTGCGCTTTACCTTGACCAGCCCCAGGGGCAACCTTCCGACCCTGAGCCGTCTGAAGACATTTTTGGTGGCACCCCGTCGAAGAAAGTCTTTGCTCGATTTGACCTCGTGGTGGACGCTAACATTGGAAACTCCAACTGTTCTGACCTGGCCGTCATGCGACGGTTCGAAAGATTTTGCGCCAGCATTGAAGGATCATTCCAACGTGTTTCTCAGGTAACTTCTCACCTCGGGTGATTGAGGTTACCCCTTGCGCTTTTCTTGTGAAGAAAAATTATCATACTTGCATTCGTTTGACATTCGTGGAACATATATCTTGATGAGGCAACATACCCCCTTTTTAACGACCTACTTTGCACAATGCCTGTCTTTACTCAAATAGATTTTCCTTTTGGTTCTGGGGCTTGGGAGCGTTTGCATTGGCTCGGTTTACTAACATCGTCGGGTATCCCCCATATTTTCCTTATGCTTTCCTCCACTTTAGTTGTTATATGTATTCCCCTTTTTGTGATTCCGAGTGTTGGGATACTTCCCTTATGCTCATTACTACAGCTGTCAGAAGTTCTGTACTGTACGTACAGACTAGATATACTCCCGACGCTTCTTTTAAAATCCCCCTTTGACCGAGTAAATAGTTTGGCAATCTGAAAAGGATTTTTGATCACTTTTCATCTCAAGAAAGCAGCAATGACCGATGGCAGGCTCTCAAGACATCACAGAACTGACTCCTCCCGTACTAGAAAGGGACTCGTATTTACTCTGTGCTCCGTAAATTGCGCAGCTTGAAATCGTGCGTTCTTCTAGTCTAATATGCAGGATACCGCGACCACTCAACGCACCAGAACATTTCCTGTTCCCGTGACGAATGGCGTCGCAATATCCACTGTCCTCCTGTCTTGGGGTACAAGTTATTCTCCCTCACTATCGTCGCCTGTGGCGCGCACCAGTCTCTCAGCGTCGTGAAATCCGCATCAGCACGGCTCCACGGTTCACGTCGCCCTTGACGTTTCCACCAGTTGGAACCAGTGCAACCAACGTCGTCTCCGAAAAGATTGAAGAAGAGACGCTTCCGCTATACGATGCGAAGAATTACTATCCAGCTCGGATTGGCCAGATCTTCAAAGACAGGTATCAAATCGTGGGCAAGTTGGGGTTTGGGCGGTTTTCGAGTGTTTGGCTTTCGAGGGATTTGGAGTACGTGTCAAGTTCTGTTGCCAGTGGCACTCTACTACTTAAAGTATTATATGTCTGATCTGATTTGAACTGATCGAAATCCTTCAGAAAACTTGAACATGTTGTCTTGAAGCTTTGCATTGCTTCTGACGAGCCTAGCCGTGAGGTTGAGGTTTATCGACATCTGAATGCCGTGTACTCCCAGTCCGACCACCCAGGGAAAGATTATTGTCGAAAAATCTATGATTCGTTCGAACTGGCAGGTCCGCATGGCAGGCATACATGTCTGGTGCAGCAGCCCTTGGGGTTGAGTCTTGAGCAAATGCTTGATCTGCGTATGACGCGGACGTTGACTATAGATCTGTTGAAACCCCCATTGCGGCAGATACTGGGTGGCCTGGACTTTTTGCATTCGGCGAATATTGTGCATACAGGTAAGGACTATATTCGCTTAGCTACTATGCCTGTGCAGGTAATCGCAACCAACTCGATACTGATGATTGCTAATGTTTTGATAGACCTCCAACCCCGCAATATGCTCCTTGATATTGATGATCCTGGGGTATTTTCAATTTTTGAAAACTGTGAACTAGAAGAGCCTGCACCTCGAAAGGTTTTACATGATCGTATCATCTATAGAAGCCGAAGGATACCCAGAACGGGCTGTTTGCCCATCATCACCGATTTAGGTGAAGCTCGAATTGCTAACGGAAACTCGAAGCTCAAATGGCAGGAGATAATGCCAGACGTTTACAGGGCACCAGAAATCGTCCTGGAAATGCCTTGGGATGACAAGGTTGATATCTGGAGCATTGGGATGGTAGTAAGCTCCATTTTTCCTTTAGCCCTGTGTATTCTGGTGTACGGTTGATGCTCAACCGTGTGCTTCCATTTTCAGTTTTGGGACCTGGTTGCGGGTCGTACTCTCTTTCAGGCGAGGAACACTGAGCAACTCCTTGACGATTCGATACATCTGGCAGAGATGATTGCACTCATGGGACCGCCTCCACAAGACTTCCTTGAGCGAAGTAAGACATGCCGCATCTGGTGGGACGAAAATGGTATGTAACACATAGGAGTGATCAAAGATTTCGCTCTATATTTGGGTCCCATACTAATATGGCTCAACTATTCGAAGGGAAATGGAGGGGCTATGCTCCTATCCTAGACAGCTCGCTTGAGAAGCTTGTAGAGAAGGTAGGGGGCGGAGACAAGGAGGGCTTCTTAACATTCCTTCGACGGATTTTGCGGTGGCTGCCGGAAGAGCGGCCGACCTCCATGGAGCTTTTATACGATCCTTGGTTGATGAAGGGTCTGTTCTGAAAGCAATTTGAATTCCCATGACAACGACTTGCTTTTTCGAATGTATGCGCATTGGTCCAGGATTCGAGGATATTTATTGGGTGTACTTTCAACACAGTGCGTTGGTTTCTGATACCCAAGACCAACAGTTGTTCTATTGGTTGTTTCTTTTTTCGTCCTATTCCTACGCGATGCAGAGAGTATGAATAGAAACATAATCTCCCCCCATCCTGGCTCTGAACCATGGTTATACCGTAGTATGTTTTTCGACGATTTATTAGCTCAAACATGATTATCTTGACATATGACCAAACCCCCTTTCAACGACGTTATAACCGCATTCAAGGCATACTAGACGTAACATACGGCATCTCAGTCCACTGTATCGCAGCCTGCGCATCCAAACGCCGAACAATATCGCAAATCTCATCCGCAAAACCCTTCAACGAATTAAAGCAGTCCTGGCCATGAGACATTATCGTGACGACCAGCTCCTCTTTCGACAATGTTTCTATGGGCCTGATGACCACTCCGCCATAGTACCACACTTTAACGCTTTCACCGGCAACGGTGATCTCGTCCTCGTGGTCGTCGTCGAATTCAAAAACAAAGGCTTTGATTGCTTGCTGGATCTCAGAGCCTTTGGTTGTGGTGATGGTCGCGCGTAAGGGCGCGAGACGGCTCCGTTTGAGACGACCCTGCCAGTTGTAGTTTAATTCCCAGTGCTGCATTTTGATGCTGAAAATCTGTGACAAGTTATTAGTATGCTGGAAATATTTTGGATATAAGTAGCAACTTACCGGAGTCCTGAGGCTTCTCGTAAACGTCCTTAATTGGTTTGAATTCTTAGGATTAGTACTCGTAGTAAGTGCTGGGTTCTTCTCGCTTTTATAAGCAGAGGCCAAGGTCCTCCAGAAGTCCTTGTGGCAGAGAACTATCACATGTTGATACGCGTCCCTAGACTCACATCGAGGGTGGGATTTTCAATTCGTCTCAGTATGACTCAGATCCTAATGGATTCGATGCAACCAAATGTCAATATATCCTTGTCCGTTCGTCAGCCATGGTGCCTCTCTCATTTTCAATCTGTCATTTTCATCAGTGCATCACAGAATGGGCAAGCAGAGAGGAAGCCCAAGATGCAGTCCATCTACGGGTTGAGGTTGGCGGGAACTTTAACTAGAAGCTCACCTCGGTTGATTGTTGTTCCGAAGCACATCAAACTTCACGTCATCAACGCCGTGAAGATGAACTTTTTTTTTTCTTCGACATTTACTTACAAAAGACCCCAGCAATTTGCACATGCACCTAGGAACTATCATTAGACCTTTGGATTCAACAAAATAACAGTCCTGTCTTTGCTCCGTCTCCGTTCCCTCAAGCGGCTGTTGCGTGGGCTGCTGGGTGGGATGTCATCGGCGGCGCAAAATGGGGCGAAAACACCTGGCTCTGCGCCGAGCGGGAAAAAGCTCACCGGAAGGGAGTTTTATGAGAGCACAGGAAGCCCACGGATGGTCATCGCACCGATGGTAGACCGGTCGGAATTTGTAGGTGGCATTTTCAACACGGGCTACGCAGCATTTTTGAGGAACTTTTCGGCTGACAGGCATCCTCCGTATGCATCCATATAGGCATGGCGAATGTTGACTCGCTCCTTTATGAAAAACGAATCTTCAAAGCAACCTCTTGCCTACTCACCCATGCTACATGCGCGCCTGTTCAAGACGCGCCCCGCATACCGCAACCAACATTTCGAGCCGATTCGTCCCAGCACCGCAAAGGCCGATGCGCCCGTACCATATCTCGACGGGAACCCGGCCATCGACCGACCACTGATTGTCCAATTCTGCGCCAACGACCCAGATGACCTTCTCGACGCCGCTCGACAAGTGGAACCATATTGTGACGCCGTCGATCTAAATCTAGGATGTCCGCAGGGCATTGCGAAACGGGGTCGCTACGGCGCATTCTTACAAGAAGAGCCAGATTTGATCTATAAACTTATCAATAAACTCCACACGGGACTTTCGATTCCGGTCACGGCCAAATTTCGTATTCTAGAGACTAAGGAGCAGACGTTGGAGTATGCGAAAATGATATTATCTGCCGGCGCGAGTATCATTTCAGTGCACGGGCGGAGACGAGAGCAAAAGGGACATAACACTGGCCTAGCTGATTGGTCATATATTCGCTATCTCAGGGATAATTTACCGCCAGATACAGTGATTTTTGCGAATGGGAATATCTTAAACCATGGTGACATCCAAAAGTGCTTGGACGCTACAGGCGTTGACGGAGTTATGAGTGCGGAGGGAAACCTATCAGATCCAACGATTTTCAGCGAGCCACCTCCTGTGGGAGAAGAAGGGTGTGCGTACTGGAGAGGAAGAGACGGGAAAGGTGGATATCGGCTGGATTTTATCGTGAGAAGATACATGGATATCATCTATAAACATGTTCTGGAAACCGATCCGCCAGAGCGCAAACCACTTTTCAACCCCTCCGATCCCGCTCCTGAAGAGGAGGCTTCCGAAGAACCAGCGACAATCGCAACCAACCCTGAGCAGGACGAAGGTCCTCCAAAGAAGAAACAGAAAAAAGGAAAAGAACAGCGAGTGACCTCGCCCAACCTGAACTATATGCAAGGCCACATGTTCCAACTCCTGCGTCCACTTGTCTCAACACAAACCCACGTTCGTGATGCCCTCGCAAGAAGCAGACCCGGCGATATGGCTGCCTTTGAACATGTCGTGTCCCTAATCGACCAAGTTGTCAAACAAGGCATCCAGGAATACAACGCCAACCCAGAGGCATTCGAAACCGTTGAACAACCCGGCGACGAACCCTTGAGCGGCTCCAAAGCCACGATCGCTGAATACAAACGTCCGTGGTGGGTGTGTCAGCCGTACATCCGCCCTCTGCCTGAAGAAGCGTTGGAGAAAGGCGCGTTGCAGTTGAAGAAGAAGGCTCGCAATGAGGCAGAGACGGCGAAAAGCGACTCGACAGACAGCGAGCAGATGATCGTCAACGGGGTGGCGGTGGTTTCTTCATCAACAATCCCTTCTGCGAATGGTATTCAGGTAGAAGAGGAGATTGCCACTCCGAGGGACCAGTTGGTCAGTGGCTGATTATTTTGTTTTTTTTCTAAATAATAATAATGCATGCAAGTGCTGGCAGCTATGCAGCGCTAATTAGAGAAATCCGGGGTTCCAGCGGCGAATTCCGGAGATTACCCCACACGATGTCCAAGCGGGCACCGGTTTACCCAGTGTGTCGGGCCCAGCCCTACGGGGAGAGTACCAAAGGTGTGCTCCGCAACAAGTCGGGGGAATAAATCATAGAAGCTTCCAGTTGTCACCCCCGGACAAATGGAAAGACATATGCTCCTTAAGGTGTCCTTGTTGATATTTGAAGTACGGAGGCGTATATCCCCGAATTCACGGAAAACCGCGTCCATTCGGGTCAAGGCTTCTTAAACGTTTTGCTGCCGGGTCGTATTTTTGTGATTAGGATCTTAACCTCAAAGTTCAAAGCAGGAATGGTGATTGGGTGAGCAATGTGTGCTGTATGTAGTCCTTCATCACAGGTTCTACAGAGTATGTATGTACAGTGCGCGTGAATGAGACAGGAACGAACAACAAGCAAGTTCAGAATCCGCATTATCTGGAGGAACTTGTTTTGGCATGGGACCCCTATGCAGCACAGCACAGGGAGCAAACATCCCATATCCGCCGTTGCTGAGCTCCAGACAGTTCTCCTTTCTTCCATCGCCACAACGAACAGTATCAGCCGACTCATGCACTATGCGATTGAGCGAATCATGACACAGTGTTCGACTAATATTAGACTTTAAGCTCGTCCTCCAACCACAGACGCGTTCCCGCTCTCGGTCTAGCCTTAGATAACGTTAACGGGCTTTGCTTCTTTCCCGCCCTTATCTTCACGTGACCGATCTCGGCGCGCGCGGGCAGCGATTGCCTCGGAATCCCTGATAGCTCGCAACGGTCGAAGGGGAGTGTTTGCATCGGCCATCTTGAAATAATAATAATAGTTAATAAACCTGCTCCCGGGCGCTCGCATGACCATACAAGTTTTCCGGCTGTGCGCATCCTTTCGAGGAACAATTCGGGATTGCTCTCCGCCAGCTGCGTTTGCCCGCCAACCAAGCAAACTCTTGGCAAACCAGGTCGCTATGCCCAAAGGAGCCGCCATACGCTCCGTCCTTCCACACTCCACTCGGCTTTAGCGTTCCAGACGACTCCAAAAGCCGAGTCACGGTCCTCCCCCACAAGGCGGGGGAAATGCATCTTTCGAAGTCCTGATGAAAGAACTTTTTTATAAGCCATGCAGTTGTCGGATAGAGTATTTGACCCAGGACGCCAAAACAACTTCAACGAGCCTGATTATACCGCCTTGACGTCTTTGATTTCGTTCCCGATATCTCCATCTAACGCATAAGCGTTGAGAATCGCTGTTCATGTCCCGTGAGAGCTCAGACCAGTCACCCGTGAAGCGGCGCCGTTCGAAAGATGGCTGCCGTCCGTGTCGTGTCCGGAAGAAGAAGTGCGATGGGAGGAAACCGAGCTGTGTGTCGTGCGAGCGCAATGTCTTGCTCTGCAGTTGGTTTCCGATTACCACAACGGCCGGTCCCGAAGAGAATACGTTGGAGAGTGCCTTGAGCCTGGATCTGCAAAGCAGGAAGAGGAAGCTTTCAGTTTGTTCGTCGGATCGGAGTAGCCCAGGCAGCGATTACCAGTTCTCGATCCCGTGGGACTCACCACCGCAGGATTGTCTTTCTCCGCCGGCTTTTCAATCTGACGTGGACGTGCATGATATCACTGCACTTCTGCGACAGCCAACGCTCGAACCTATATTTCGATCCCCAATCTCCCTCCTCTTATATCAACATTGGGTAGAGAGAACCGGCAATGTCATGTCTGCCCACCGCGGCAAGTTTAATGCCTTCCAGACGGAACTTCCACGACTAGCGATCGCATACCCGGATACAGTCTTGCAGAGTCTCCTGGCATGCAGCGGGATCCATTACTGCAACGGAGGCAGAACGGCGGAGATTGAAGCGAGTACTTGGACGCACTTGGGGCTTGCGTTGCGATCACTAAAGTACGGGTTAACAAAACTTGTGTCTAATCCGGGCACGGATCCAATCCCACTTCTGGCAACTGCTTTGGTTCTTTGTTTTGTGGAGGTATGTAAACTAACACGGTCCTCAGCCCCAATGCGATTACCTGATAACTGACCAAACCATGCTCCATAGACCACGAGAGGCGACGTTAGTGGGGTTCTCTCGCATCATTTACGAGCGGCCCATATCCTGTTTAAAACCGTACTTTCCTCTCCTTCTTCGCTCCAGATTGACGAATCCATGCTGGAGTTCTTGAAGGAATTTTACACATACATCCTACGGATCACAGAGATCAGCAGTGATTCCCAAAGCATAGTGCTCCAGGGCTCCATACGTCTTGATCCCCCAGACAGGGATTTCACTTGGGTCAGCGGCAAGAGTTACGGAATGCTGGTTGGCTGTTCGTATGAATTATTCGACATGATCCCTCAAGTATCGTCGTTAGCACGTCGTAAGCGACACAAGATAAAAGAGAACCGGAAACAGAAATCCCAAAGCCAAAAACCCAACACTTCAAACGACCTCGACGCGGACGAAATGGCCTACCGCATATTGAAATCGCGTATTCTCTCCTGGCAACCCCCTCCAGACGCCCGGAAAGATTTTGTTACTTGCGGCTGGATCTACCAACAAGCCATCCTTTTGCATCTCGACGCGTCTTTCGCAAATCCACCTATAACTGCTCAAGCACCTCTTCCGGAGTTCGTCCTTGAGAGATTTGAGAACCTCAAACTTTTGCTCGGGGAGCTCCCCGTTGATGCCCCCATTTCTCATACGCTATGCTGGCCATTGGCGTTGTTTGGGAGCTTGGCACGTGGGATTGAATATCGAGAATTGATATTCAATCGACTTCAGGCATTGTGGGAACTGTTGCGATTGGGGAATGTCAAAACGACTATGAATTTTCTGAGAAGGCTCTGGGATGACAACAGCGGCGATTTCGTCTATAGCAGCACCGGCGACACGAGCACAACAGGTGATTCAGGAACTGTTATTCGAGCAGCGAAGCGGAAACGGATGTCGAAGGTCACATACGACAATAGTGACATGGAGGCCCTAATGAAGAAGTACGAGTTAATGTTTTCTTTTGCATGATTTGAATGTTTTCTCTGGATACTATTCTTTTCAACGTCCGAATCCGGCTGGAGATCGGGATTTTTTGACACTGATTGACAGGTGATGTGAGGTGACCTCTGTCTAAATTTGCTTTTATCACTTATAATGTCCTTTTCCATTGAATAGCGCTGGAGTTCGGGTTGAATAAGTTCCCGCGGTTTAGGCAAGAATTCCTGAGATACCATAAAAGACCAAGATTTTGGTTTTGATATTTTCCATATGCAAATAGCAAAGTTGCTGTCAGGATCTTCTTTCAATGGGACATGGAACTTTGACGGAATCGTAACCAAAGGTAGCTTGAATGTAAATGCACTTGTTACTAACTAGGGGTGCTATTGGTATTTTATCCTCTGCGAGGAGAAATGTTGTCAGAGTTCTGGATAACATCCCATTTCAACCCCGTATCATGATTGTCATGCATTTGGAGGGCGGGGAGGGGGCGTTCTCACCGGTCGGTGGTACAGGCCCGACAGCTTCCAGGCGAGGATCCGATCATGTTTTTGACGATCCATGCCCGTTGACCTCGTATCCATTTGTAGTCCATGGGAACCCCTTAATTAGAACAATTGGAGTGATTTTTGGTTCACCTCGAACAATGTCAGCAAAATCTCCGTTCCTTACTCCATATATAACTCGGAATTTGGTTATCCCTCCCCCATTTTTTTTCAAGGTCGTTGTGCTCGAGCTGTCCTGTGCCATGTTTCCCGTCCGATAGAGCTGCAATCAGAGCACAAGAGCCGAAATGAGGGGAGGTTGTTTGCTCTGGTAAAACTACCTGTTCACCGCAGTCTACGCCCAAACAGACAGGGGCGTCTTCCTCTCCACCGGACCTTTGTCATTCCTCCCAAATGATTCTTTGGGCCTTTTCTTTCAAAGGAGCTGGAACTTCCTTTCTCTGGACGGGATTGAATGCTCTGTTGCTGCTTTGCGATCGTGCCGCTGTCAGACGACAGAGTGATGTGGAAGTTGAGAAAGATGAGGTTGAAGTTGAAGTTTCCTTGTTTGATGTGACGGCTGGCAGCTGAGGCTCACCTTCTCTCGTCACTCAGCTCCAACTTCCACCAAACAACAAACACTTGACAGCTTTCTCGTCATTCTCCTTTTTCTTTTCTGTGGTTTGCGAACCAAACACTATTTTGTCTTTCACAAAATCTGCTTTTTATTTGCAATTGGGCCACCCGGTGCCCCCTTATTCACCACTCCCAACATGGAGCCCACGCTCTCAAATGACTCCTCAGCAAGCAATACCCATAAGGAAATTCCTATTCTCCAAGGCCCTTCTTCACTGCGGCAGTACCAGGCTAAAGTGACTCAGTCGCGGCAAAAAAAGTCAGCGCAAAAATCGCAGAAGGACCCTGCTATGTCCAGCTTGGGGCGCGGCGATGAGATATTGAGAGAGCTCGATCGGGGTACGCCAACTGATGATACCCGATTGAAACGATCTCTGGCGGAAAACCCCCGTCAAAGGGAATTGGCGAAACAGAGAACTCAATATTTCAATGATGCATTTGGGTTGAGAGAGCCTTATCATAGCTCGCGACATCGAGTGAATCAAGACTCCATTGTCGTCATTGAGATCAAGACCAATCTCCAGGTAAAACTTCCAATTCTATATTTTGATACCCTGATCACTGCAAGAATGCCCTTGCCATTATGGGCTAGCTACTGATTACTTTGCTTTAGGTGGAAGATGCCCTTACTGTCATCTCCGATATGACTTTCAACTTCGCACAGATATTTCAGCGACCGGAAAGTTCCATGATGGTTGTTCTGGATGACGGTACTCTTCTACGATTTGGGACTACGGCTGATCCAGCGTATCTGATGACAATATCTGCGTTGTCACCTATGATTGCGCCGATTATGAACCTGCGCCATACCGCCCTCATTCAATCAGCAATGGAAGAGATACTAAATATCCCCAAAAGTCGCGGTGTTATCAGATTTGAATCCATCCCTGAGGAGAACTTTGCTACGAACGGAGCTACCATAAAAAATGAAATCGAGCAAATGGATCGGACTTCGCATGAGGATAGTAACAGCCTTATCAAATCTATCTCTCGGACGATGACTCGCAGGAGCAAACCAAGCACCTCGAAGAACGCCAATCCGACAGCTCTACCAAATCCCTCTCGACTCACTCCAATTCAGAGAATATCAACAGAGGATGACATCCCTGAGATTGTGTCTCCAACTGTGACAGACAAGGAAAAGAAAATGAAGAGATACAAAAGTTTCGCAAAGCTGTTCTCCCACTGATTCAGTTGTGCCCGGCCTTTTATCTTCTTTTAATGGACTGAGATGAACTGCACCTTCGAGATCTACGTGGAGAGAATGATGTTTTGGCATGGCTTTTGCGAGCTTTTATGCCAATGGGCTATTGTTGAGTACCCATTCGTGCTTCTTTTTGAGGCAAATAATGGGGTTCCTTTCTAATTTTTAATGATTGATGCGACAAACTATGATATCACGAGAGCGTCTTCTAGAAGTATAAGCAATTCCCCTTTGAGGGTTTATGATGGAGTTGGTGGTCATTCTGAGTCCTTTAAGCAGAAATGGCCTTCAACCTCAATTTGAACTAACGTGGACATGAGTCTTTTTTTGCTTTAGTTAGTTACCTGAGTTCACTGCTAAGTCTAATGGACATTAAAATGAAATGGTCTTTCCTTGGTTTTGACGACATATCTTGGTCGAAACTCCCTCGCTTCCCGCCCCTATTGCATCCTTCCACCTAAATTACGTGTTGATGCGATGCCTCAGTGGTTTTTATACCTGTTCAGGGGGAGCAACAACCCCAATTTGCATTAGGATGCATTTCTAAAGATTGCTTATGGTGCCCTGATTGCGAATGAGGCAAAGCAATATCTATTCGGTTTCGCGAAGACGTTGAAATATCCCTATCATTTCGGAGCAATGACTCCAATTTGCTCCGGCACGCCACCGCTGCTAACCAAACCAGTCCTTCTCACATTCACGCCATTATAATTCTCGTACCATTGTTGGCCCCAAACTTCAAATCTATCCATTACGTCTTTGTGCGCAGGCTCTTCGTCGGGGTTAGACGGCGACAACCCAGCAACAGGACCCCTTCGCGCAATCTCAACCGGATCATATCCCGGAACAAGGTCGTCGTCAATCGCCACATGGCACCGACCGATAAGGCCGAGGATTGTGGCAAAAAACGGAATGAGGAGGACGAGCAACACCTTGGAGTTGTAGACGTAGATTGGTCTTTCGTTTCGAATCGTGAATGTTAGAGCGGATGAATTGGGCGAGCGTCCGAATGCCAACAGAGTGGCCATGTCGAAGCAGCTTTCGATCTGCTTGGCTACGGTGGACGCTGGGTTCTGGGCGTTTGTGCCAAGGAGAAGGGTTGCGACGGGGGATTCGAAAATGGTGTTTGCGCCGGTACCGACTGCACCGGCTACGAATGAGAAGGGGGATATTTTCTGGGAGGAACCGTCTTGGGTATAGATGCGGCGAAGTGACATGATCTCGGACTGGAGGTTAGTAGTCGAGTCTCCGGTATAGCTATTGTTCGAGCTCCTGATGTAAGAATCAGGGACTATCCGGGGGGGATTCTGGCCGTCCTGGGTGATTTTGATAGCGCCAAAAGTGATCACACATTCGACCGTGTTCAAAAGATGCGACCCGATTTGCGAATGATTGCTGGTATAGGCGCCAAAAAGAGTGGAGAAAGAACCCCCCGGACACGAGCTTGCTGTATTCTCACAACCTGCAGCATTGCCACCACTGAAATCTGCATACGTGTAAGGCGAACTGCTGGTGAGGTTGACGCATAGCTTAGGTGTTATTTCACTGCAAAATAATTGTGACTTCGTGCCGGAAATACTGATAGTTCCGATATTGCTGGGATTTTCGAACGTTTTGCCCTTGCATTTCGCTTGTATAGCGCCCGTAACGGCCTCGACGGAGCAGAGTCGAGTGTTCTCGCAGAGCGGCGCCGCAGGAGGGAGTTGGTTGCTCAAGCTGGCCAGCGCAGCCACGGTACCGGGGGTGTCGCGAAAATTTCCGCCATTGTGCCTACTATTCGACGCATCGAGCCATCCGCTGAAAAGGAATCCCTCGCGAGGTTGACGACGAACAGTCGTAGTGCCTTCTTGTGTCTGCGATATCCCTGCCAACAGGACTGCGTTGATGATTGAAGACGCGAGTAGAAGCACACCTCCAACCTTTAACAGCCAGTATGATCCATTGAAGACGTAAACAACGCGGGCGAGAGGAGAGACACTCCACTGTGCTAATCGGCGAGATTCACCCACGGTCAATCGGTTTTTCACACTTCGCGGCGCAAGCTTCAACCAGAGCGATTGCTCAACGGCTCTGGTAATCAATGCGGAAGTTGCTCCACCTAGCAGGGCGGCGACAAGACCAACTACTACCGCAGGCTTGATGTTGTTTGAGTCGGGATGGACCAAGGAGTCAATGTGAAAGGCCTGAGGCCGGATGAACAAAATGACGAGCAGCGCATAGCTGATCAAGCACAGGGCCAATAGACATAGGAAGAAAACAGCATTATTCACCTTGCGGTGGAACAACGAAGCCATAATGGGCACAGAGAAATAATGCCGCGCTGCATTCTGCGGTTGGGAGAACGAAGATTGTCAGGCCATATATATTATTTCGCCGTGGCAGCAAGCTCCAAAAAACAGTTTCACATATTTTTGACCCTGAGCTTGGAGGATAAGGCTAAACGCCCCAAAAGAAGGAAACAAAAACCAAAATGAAGTGGTGGCTGCTCGGCACGCAGTGTCATTCGACAGCCTAACCGAGAGAAAAGCACTCAAGCAAATCAGTTCCCAAACCTCAGAACTCAGCCTGATTCAAAGACACCCTTTTAGGATCATATGGTGCCACTCATGAAACAAGTCGACTTGAATGAGCATTTTGATGATTGTCTTTGGCAAGGTCTTAACACAGGCCAGTAAGTAGATTCGCCAGGTGCTGTAATCACTTGTGATTGTGCAAAAAGAGCCAACAAGGCCCTCAACCTTCACGGGCTTAAGCTCCAAAACCACTGTCGAGGATACTGCGAGTGGGTGTGAGGAGGAGTCGTAGGAACGGTAAAGGAGTACCACAGCAAAGTGGTCCACACGCGGAGGCCAGTAGTAGCATCAACCAGAACATCTGTTGGCTAACTTTAATGTACCCGTACCAGTAACCATTATTGCTAAAAATAATGGGCGTCATGCGGACGATTCGATGGAACCGTTTTGAGGATGCAGAGGGATTTGTGTCATCTCGATGATATTTAGGCATTGGATCGGAATTAATGCTGGGGGTGATAACTCGGGGTGACTAAGTAAGTTACCTCGAAGTGAGAGGCATCGACTCTCTCATTTCAACTGGCACTTTGCCAGGGTTATTTTCGTGATCTGGAAAACTGCCATTATAGCTAATAACTACCTGGAGTCGTTTCGCCTAGGATGAACGAAATGAGCCAGATTACAGAGCTTGAGGGGGACTTGTTTGATGCGCCTGACAACGCGGCTTTGATTCGTGAGTCTTCAAATCGTAACTATCCCGTCGGCAGATGTGAGCTGATAGGGGCTCCCTTATCTTACACCTGTTTAAACTTACGCTGCTCACGAGATTGACCAAGAGCGATTTGCTAGATGCATGCAATTGTCAAGGATCATGGGGAAAGGGAATTGCGAAGGGGTTTCGAGACAAGGCACGTACATACAGTACTATGAAATAACAAGGTGTATGCGCCGTCGCAAATACTGATTTGCATAGTATCCTGGCGCATACAAGATATATCGTGCCTACTGCAAAAGTCACGCCCGAGAGCAAACCGAAGGAATCGAAGGGACAGCGTTGCTCATCCCACCTCAACCCGAAGACTACATTCCCCAAGAAAGTGCTGAGCCACGAGCGAAACGGCGAAAAGTAGGCACGGACGGCGGGAGAGGCGAGACGACATCGCGATCAATGTCCAACTCAACGGGCAGAAAGCATTGGGTAATATGCCTACTGACATCATGGCATTACTCCCCAAAACTCAAAAGTTCACCTGAGGTAATCCTCAGAAACACAGTGCGTGCACTGGAGGACCTGAAGAGGCAGCTTGATGAGCTCCAGCCGCAAAACACAGAAGAAAGCGAGAGTACTTCTCGTGGCGAAGAAAAGGGTCGCAAAGAGCTGGATGGAGGGTCTTTAGAGCTCTGGTCTTGCCGGTTTAATGCCGGGCTTTTTGGGGTGCCGTGGCCCAGGACAAAAGCTCTTTTGGAAGAATCAGGCCTGAAGGTTACAGTAGTTCGACCTGTTGGAGAGCCTTTGTGATGTTTCTGGAATTTTGAAACGCACTGGGTCATATCAAACAATAATCCTTGAGTCACTCTGGTTCCGGCCGTTGGGAGCAGAATTGGTTGTTAGAATAGCTTTAGGCAGTAGATATGGTTCGATTTCGGGGTCGATATGCGGTTAACCTGAAGCACGCCGTAGCAAGCTCCCGCGTTTAGGAAGGGGGTGGAGCGGGAATTGGTAAAATCTTGGGGTTCCGCCTGCCGAGTCACCTGACTGCGCGTCAAGCTGCCATTGGAAGCGCGTCCAGTCCGATTGACCACAGTCAACAACTACTTTAAAACGCTAGAGACAAAACCATTCAAGATATCAGAACACTGTTTGCTCAATCACCCTTTCTACCCTTTAATAACTAACAATGCCGCCACCTCCGAAACGCAGACGACTCCCTTTCAACCCTCCACGGCCTGTCGCAGCGGCATCTGAGAATGCATCGACTTTTACGCCGAAACCAGGGACATCAACAAGTCGCTCCCGTAAATCTGCAGCACCAGCCTCCGGGCCAAAACGATCAAAAACACAAGAAATTCTCGTATCTCGCACGCCATCCCCTGCCCCCATGTCCGAACCTTCCAGAGCCCGCGTAAACCGCTCGACTTCGCCGGCTGAATCGAACCATAACTCTCCCACGCGCGACGTTGACTCGCTATCCTCAGAACCTGAATACATTCTAGCTGAGATCACAGTTCCCGCTGAAGAGGAGAAAGAGTCCTTCGAAACCTCCGAACCGGATTTTCCGCCCAAGCTGCTGGCCGCTCTTGTTCATCGTCATATGAAGGACAAAGGGGAGAAAATGCGAATAACGAAGGATGCTAATAGGCTCTACGCAAAATACATTGATATTTTTGCGAAAGAAGCGGTTGCACGGGCAATCTACGAACGGCGAGAGGCGTTGAAATCAGATGGGATCACGAGGAATAGAACCAAAACGATACTTGACAGCTACCTTGAGGTATGTTTGACTGTTGCTGTTTTGAATTGAATTGTTTGTGCTTTTGTTTGGTGTGTGCATACTTTTGAACCTTGTATCTTGCAATCCGTCCACCCGGTCTGATGTTTACGTTCTTCTCTCGGCAGGTCGAGGACTTGGAAAAGCTAGCGCCCCAGCTGCTTCTCGATTTCTGACAGAATCCAACGCGAAGAAACGTCAGGCGATTACGGCTAGACTAAGGGCTACTATGGTTGTGTCTGGCTTGTGAGACCGGATAAAAGCAGTCCCTCGTTGTGCCTTCAATGCATAAGCAAAGAAATTGGACGCTTGGTATCGTTACAACAACCTACGGTTTCGCTGTGAGTTGCGTATGCCCAACACGACACACCCAGCGGCGTGAATCAATCATGCAAAGGCGCGGTTCGTGTCCTAAACAGCCAGAAGTGGTCTATAAACCTATTGAGGCGAAGCCTGTCGAATTCAGTGTCGCGATGGCATTCTCCCAGTTGGTGGCGACGAACCCCGATTTTAGAGGTCGTGACCATTACTCAACGATCACATTGGAAAAGATCATAATATGGCCAATCGACACGATTGCGTTTGACGGCGGATATCTTACGCAATTGAAATGGGGGGTTGCCGGCGCGGCTTGTGTGGCTCAGGACCACGGGGTAGTAAGTTAGTGATTGAAGCCGTTTCTGCTCCAAATTAGAACAAGGCGATCTTGCCATCCGCCATTGGCGGAACCTGCACCTACTCGTCCTTCTGCCTTTTTGCAATTGGGGTGTGGAATATCACGTAGAAGCCGGCTGTTTTGAACAAGCTTCAGTGACATACCCCGCAATAAAGCCCGCTGCCGTTGCCAAAGCGCCGGAATATGTATTTAGCTCGTGGCTGTAAATGTTACATTGGGGATTGTGACGACATTCTCAACGGCTTTCCGAATTTCAAAATGTCTCTCCCAGCGGCGGGCAGGCAAAGATCAGCTTACCAATGCGATTTTTTCCTCTTCTAGCGTTCGGTGTTGACAGGGGTTGGGTTCGGCTTGCCGGCTTGGCTCAGACGCGGATGCGACAAATATCAAACCGCGACAACCACACCATCATTGCTTTCTTCAAGCATGGAACATTCCGAGCTCCAGAATTACCACACGACTAATTAGCAATATTCCGAATTCTTGTCGCCATCAAGCTCGAAGATACTTGAAGCCCGAAGTGCACCAGCAATGCGGTTACGCTGGACTCCTTGAAGCAAAGCCCAGTTATGGCGAATCTCAACTCCGGATAAGTAAAAGTCATCGCTACAAGCACGATTCTCAGTTCCTTCAAGCGAGGCGAAGAGGACAAAATCATGCACCCGGAATCCCGCGGATATAAATGTCGGAACGGCTGGCCCTCCACTGGGCATTCCGTTCAGGTTTGACATTGTCACAATGCTCCGACACTTCTTGTCAGATACACCCGCTAAGCCCTATTCACCCGTCATATTCCTCCTTTTATTCCAGATGCGGCCCTGGCACACTCTTTTCGGAATCACAGGGACTCCCAAAATGGTGACTGGTGTGGCGGTTTCCCCCTCGAAAGCGGGCCCCTGAACTTGGAAGTGCCTGGAATCAAGGGGTTGAGGAAACATGATATATGAAAAGGATTCCTGTCCGAACCTCTTCTTCCTTTCCTCTGTCTTTCCATACTTCGCATCTCAGCCATTTCAGTGATACCCCTCGCTTTTTATTTTCAACTTTCCCGGCTCCTGGGGAGCTGTTTTCCATTCGTTCAATCTAAGTCATCTTGCCAGCGCAGGTCAATTCGATTGCAACTTTCGAATCGCTTAATTTACTTCTCGATTTAGAGATAAACCACCGTATTCATTCACAATGACTCTCCGCGAAGTTTTACTGTCGACCCTCTTGCTTGCGGCCGGAATCCAGGCGGCGGTCGATGACAGACTCTACCCTCTGACACCACGGAGCCAAAAGGTTCAAGTCAAACGCCAGCTTCAGACTCCTAACTCAATGGTCAACGTGCATGTTGTTCAAGTCGGAGATATGGATGGCGGCTTGAAATTCTACCCTGACAACTTGGATGTCGGCATGGGCGAGATGGTCCAGTTCCAGTTCTACCCACGAGTGAGTCCATGCCGGTTGCAACTATTTGCGCACAGCTTGCTAACCATCTACAGAACCATTCCGTCGTGCAATCAACTTTCGATAGACCCTGCGAGCCCATCAGCCGATCCAGGCCTAACATGGCTGGTATTCGATCTGGATTCATGCCCGTCGCCCCCGGATCAAGTGATATGCCGGTCTTTACCATTATGGTTAATAGCACCGAACCCATGTGGTTCTACTGCGGCCAGGGAAGACATTGCCAGAATGGCATGGTTCTGGCTATCAATGCGTAAGTTGCTGCATGCTCCGCGGTCTAGACGAATAAAAGGTACTGACAAACCTCCCCAGTGTTGCCGGAAGCAACAAGACCATCAGGGAATTCAAGGCCCTTGCCGCAAGAGCTGGTGGCTCCAACTCTACGAACCCGACCAACACCATCCCGAACGGCCCTGATGTCACTGGTAGCCCTTCCGAACAAACCGAAAACGCTGCTCCAAGAACAATTGCACATGCAGCGGGTCTCGGTGGAGTGTTGCTAGCGGTCGCAGCTATCGTTGGGCTCTAGGCAGCACCCTGTGGGAATGCGGTTTTGCGTGGTACTTCTGACTCTATAAGGATGCTATCCTCACTGTGATGTTTAACTCATGTAACTTATCTTCTTGCTATGCTGCCCAGTCGGCAATGTTTTACGATTTTTTTTTTTTTGAAATTTTCCTTTCCTGTTATTCGTCATCTGTCTTGTGACGCTTTTGATAAATCCGCTCAGAATAATAATCATGAGAGTGTTGGTTCTTGACGTGATTCCATTTAACTCGTTTCCGAAGTAATTTGTTGCTGTGACTTCAGACTCCAGAGCAATGCCCAAGCTCTTCGCGTCGCGTCAACAACATCCACTTCCAATTTGAACAACCCAACCGATTCTCCCCAAACACATATTTTTCCACCATGAACGATGCGTCGACTGCTCTGCTTACCGAGCACTTTAGCTACACACCTCTCGTGAGTGATTCCTGCAACGGGACCCTTCCCCTACGACGTTTTTCCCCCCCGCCCGCAATAGGAGGACGATGTCTGACATCCCACTTCATCCATAGTCTCTCATCGACGACATAATCAATTCCGTCAACAATCTCGTATACCAAGCCATATCCAGCCTCGAAGATGGAATGCTAAATATCCCGCCAGAGCGCCTGGGCTTCAGGCACGCGGAAAACACGATCCCGGACACCGACGACGATGGGAACATTCAGTACCCCGAAGCGCGTCTCGAGATTGAGAATGGACTACATCAGCTGGAGACGTTGCTCGAGGCGACTGTAGATAAAGCGTTTGACAAGTTTGAGATTTACGTGCTGCGAAATATCTTGACGGTGCCGCAGGACTTGGTGCAGTGGATTCGGTTGAGCCATCATGAGGTATGCCACGAAAAGTTGTGCGGAATATTCCAGAGGATCGCGTGTTGTCGATTGTCAGTATCTGACTGAGACTGACTATACGTCTTCTTTTAGAATATCTCGTTTGAACCGCCGCCCGAAAACGCTCCGACACCCGAGTCCATCACAGTTCAACGGAAAAAGCTCCGAGAAACGCGCAAATTAAACCATCTCCTCAAACAGGAAGCGGCACGAAACGATGCCATAATCGCACAACTTCGCGCCATGATATTACCGACCGAAGCCACCGCATCGAATCGAAACGCCGGCGAAGAGAATCCCTCCATCGTACCTCCGAACACCCACCTCCCCAATCTATCCTTTCTTCTCACCGACCCTGCTGCAAAACGACTCAATGTTGGTGACAATATTGGGGCTGCACACACACCCATTACTACGAATACAACCTTTATACTCTCACAACTCCCTGCTCTGCGGGCCATTTTGACGCAGTTGCGACCCAAGCTGGCGACATTGGCTACGGCTACGAATCCGGTGGGAGAGTCTGACCCAAAACGGGAAGAAAGGAGACAATATATCGACAGTCGGGCACAACTACACTTAGAAAGAATGGGTGACCTGGGTGCCGGAGGAAGCGTAGTGAGAGGAAGAAGAGTGGATGAGAAGGAAGTACAGGCACTCGAAAGTGTAATTGGAATGTTGGGGAAATAGATTCTCTCTGCTGGGTGCTTGGATCTTGTTGATTTATCGCTGATGTTTTCATTACTTTTGGTTCAACCTCTAGTGGTTCGAGAGGTAGGAGTTGGTGGATGGCGTTTTGGATATCATACACGAACGTCTACGACAGCATTGGAGTTGGAGAAACTTGGGCTACTCTGCCCAATATATGATACCTTGTTCTGCCAGAGCTTGCAGTTGCAATGAAAATTGACTCATATTACTACTATATTGAGTTATCCGACTGGCCCTGCTAACTCATACAAGCAGCTTCCTCATGCGTTGCTGGTTCTTCTCTTGTTTGGTGCTTAAGGAGCTCTAAAAACCTTGACTTGAAAGCGCCTAAGACGTCTCTTCTTGACGAGCATCGAACGTACACTCCCACCAAGGGTGAGCTATTCTCTCTCGACCTTTGGACCTTTCTGTGAGCCACTTAATCTAGATCATGGGTCTCTCAAGAAGAAGCGTCAAGCAGAAAGATTGCCATGACTCACCTGATAACCCTTTTCCGTGGAAAGTTGATTGTCTTGACTACTCTGTACGGCAAGGCTTGAAAAAGCTCCTCTTTTCATGCAGTTTGCTAAAGTTCGGATCCAGAGTTGCGGACGGTCGATGGACGATGCTGAGGCTCAGCTAGCCAAAAGGGAGGGAAACAGGCGATATTGTGTACTCCCGCATTGTCCTATGAGTGAGATACTTGGCAAGGTTGGCGCATAAGACTGAGAAAATGTCTCTAAGCAGAGCAAACCAATTCTCCGTGCTCGCCATGGAAATCATCTTCATGGAAATGACAATATCAAGTTTGCCGGCTGGGGATGTTCGTCAACTCTCAGGATTATCCAATCAGACGCCTGTTCCTAGCGCCGGCATGCCGAGAATCTATTTTTATTTTAGACCCCTGCTCGTCCCAAAGCTTATGTGCGCCATGGGCGTGTATTCAAATCCAGCCAAATGCGAGAATCATGGTCTCTTGACGACATGCAAGAGACCTTGAAAGGACTTGATTGGCGACGAGAGCACACTGAATGATGCAGCAAATGTGCTCTTCACAGCATGGACCAATAACCGGGGTAATAACTCAAGCTATGGCTTAAGAGACGCTAGGGATATTTTTGGATGAAGTGTAGAGTAGAATGGGTATATAGAAGCTATCATGCCCTTCACAGCAGATGAGCAAAGCACTTTTGATATCTCTGTAATTTTCCTTTCCTCGAGGCTCTGGAGCCTCTTATTTCACCTTTATTCACGTCTTTTTTTGTTTATTAGTTTGCGGACAGGTTGCTTGGTCGGCCGTTTCCCTTCTTGTTTGCTTTTATTGACTGGAAAGACTGCGTTTCGAACCTCATTGTTCATATTCTCGATCTCAGCCAGCTAGACGCCCATCGTGCTTCCTTGCTGTTCCAAAGCCCCGCATCAAATTTCACAATCTCGACTTGCAGATACTCCCCGTGGGACCCGGTTTCCCAAGATATGTCGTCCATAACATCATTGCAAGGCTCCCATGCCCCCTCCGCTGCCTCCGATGAAGACGAATCTACCTATATCCAGCGAACCAGAATACTCCAGTGGATCCGCATCGGTCTCTGCACGGTCATCTTCGCTCTTGCGATCGCTGTCACAGGAACTGAAGGCCATCCGCTCCGCTATTATAACAAAACCGTTCGATACGAAGAAATGTACCTGTCTCTGTGGCCAGAAAACCTCGAACTGCGTCCCACTATGGCACTCATCATATGTGGAGTCATTATTTCGCTGCAAAGTTTTGTTTATGTGGTTGTGGCATTGCTGCCATCCGTAGGTTCCCCATGGATCCCTGGCTCCGACTTCTGCAAACGATGTTGTTCTTTTCGATCAGTACCACTAATTCGGGGACTGTATTAGCCACGATCTCGCATTTTCTTCCTCAATTCTCTCGTGTCTGGAACGTCAATCACGGGCTTTATTGCGACCCTCATCGCCGTGGGCTTCACCCTCGTGTATACCAATCCTCACACGGACAACGGCACATATCAGGGCGAAACCATCCACACTTGGACTTGCACATGGGGATTCAACGGTGGCAAGGACGCAAACGGTGACGCAATCAACGCTGTCCCAGGATTTGCGCGGCTGTGCAAAGAAACGCGGGCATCATTCGCGTTCATGTGTACCCTGCTTGTGCTTCAGTTCGCGCTGTGCGTTTCGGCGGGAGCGGGGTGGTATTTGGAGGTCGAGATGAAGAGGAAAAGGAATGGCGATGTTCCTGCTGCTGCAGTTTATTCAGAAGATAAGCCGAGCAGCGTATTTGACTAGCTGGGCGAGTTCATGAGCCTTGGAAATGATTGGCGCGAGGGAGTGTCCGTGTGCCGGATGCTGGTCATCTGGCAGAAGTCAGTATAATGCAGCGTAGCGGTCTAATCTCATTTTTCTAAATATTCCATATTGTATGACTGGCCGCTCAACGTGCCATTGACGCTTTTAGGACATAACTTATGACCACAGATTGTTGATATTATTGAGGGTTGATGTTGAATTTGATGCGGCTTCAAAGACGATCCACGTGAAATGCACGGACCACCGAGCGAGCGAACTCTAAATTGGCTATCTGATTGCGGAGGTTCATTAACAGTGCTGCGGTGAACTGAACTTGCGAGTTGACATCCTACACATTTTAGATGCGGTTTTATCGAGCATTGTCAATAATATAGCTTCTCTTTGATATACGTCTACAGACATGTCTTCCGCCCTCTCAGCCTCCGCAGACGACGCCGCCACTCCGCAAAGCAAGCCGGAGGGCGCCGCTCTCCTCGCCCTCGACGATGACGAAGAATATAACTCGGAAGAAGATTCTGACTTTGATATCAACGCGTCTGCTGAGCTAGAGGAAGAAGAGGAAGGCGTGTCTGAACCAGAAACGAACGATCGCCCGCGTAAACGACGAAAACTCACTCCTACCCAGGCAGGAGACGAAGATGGCGGCGAATATGAGGTTGATGGCGCGTTGGACTCTGGTGACGAGGCGACCATTCGGAAAGCGAAAGAAAAGAAGGAGAAGAAGAAGAGGACAAAAGGAAAGAAAGGGCGGGGAGAAGAGGCAGATGATGATGAAGGAGATGACTTTGAAATTGATGAGGACGACGAGGGGGGTGGAGCGGGAGGTTTTGTTAGGACGAGGGCCATGAAGATGAAGATGTACGTTTTCGCATATCTCCCTGGAACTTCAAAATTTTGCAACACCTGCGGAATGAGTTTGTTAACTGGTTACCTGTGGCATCAGACGCGAAGAACGAAAGCCATTGGCAAAAATAGACGGTGCAACGGTCGATGTTGATGCACTCTGGGCGCAAATGAACGCACCTGACTTTGGGTCAATGCCCGGGGCTTCAAATAACAAAAACCAAACCGCAGCCGAAGGTGCCGACGTCGTAATGACGAATGATGACAGTCACCCATCCAAAACTTCTACATCCCGCCCGGGCAAAGAAACAATAACCATAAAACGAACATACAAATTCGCCGGAGAAATAATAACAGAGGAAAAAGTTGTCCGAAAAGACTCTGCAGAAGCAAAAGCACATTTATCATCCATGGCTGTAATTAAAGAAAAAGAAGCCATAGACCAAGATAACCCAGACGAACAACAAGACGAAGCCGAATCACCAAAGGCCAACACACCCGTGCTTCGCAGACCGCTCCAACGCTACTCCCGCTTCGACCCAAATCCCTCAGGGACGTACAGACGAAGCTGGGTGACCGCGTCGACCTCAACGCCGCCAACGCCCAAGGAGCAACAGGATGCTGCTGCCGGAATATCTACAACTGCCACGGGTCCGAAGTTGAATACCGTGATGAAATCGAAACTCGACTGGGCTACGTATGTAGATAAAGAAGGGATCAAGGACGAGCTGGACGTTCATAGTCGGGCAAAGGAAGGATATATGGGCCGCATGGAGTTCCTGGGCCGCGTGGAGACTAAGAGGGAGGAAGAGAGGAGGAATGCGAGATTGAAAGGAGTCAAGTGATGTCTTGTTTGAGAACACAAAGACGATGCCCAAAGTCTCATGGTGCACGGAGGAACCGCTGCTATCTATTATACCCCAGTGTACGATTATTTGTGAATTTATTATCAGTAAAGAATGTTGGTTGCAGACAATTTGGGCCACCCATTTATGGGCGCGGGCGCGGGCGCGAGTAAGTTAGTATTTTCAACAAGATTTGAATTCCCATATCCATATAGTACTTCACACGAAACCTTGCGGTACAAAACCCAAGAAAGCCAACATGCCCTCACGGCCGTTCAAATTGGTATCTTCAGGCCCATGACTTCATTAGCGGAACACACAAGGACGGTAAAAATAAAAAAGAATCCCTACATACAGCCCTCACCAGCAAATCCACAGATGTTCACGAAAAGAAGAAAATGGGAGTGAAGGGAAAAAACAACAAGGAAACGCAAAACGGGACAATATCCAGCGAAAAATGCAGAAAACATAAGGGTAAGAACAGCGTCAAAAACCATTACCCCAGAGACTCGTGTAAATACAAAAGAAAAGGAAAAGCAATCAGGTACACAGAACGTGCAAACGAAAAGAAAGGAAAAGCGTTTGAAACCCGCCAAACCACCCCTCAGGCCTCCGTCCATAACACCCCGTAGAAAGACTCCAGTAAAACACCATTATCCCCTTCCCAAATGTTATCATTTCGTCGCAAGACAGGTATTAAACCTCCCAGAAAAAAGAAAGAGGGCCTTTGTTCCCGTACCGCTTTGAGAAAGAAAAGAAAAAAAAAATACAAAATTAGCAGATAAGAATAGGTTAACACGAACCAACCATGGTGGCAAAGTCCGTCAATCGGTCTTCCCTTCAATGCCTCCCAGCGCCATTGGCCATCATATTATGCTGCTGCTGCTGCTGTTGTTGCTGCTGTTGTTGCAAGGCGTGACTCTGGGCGATTTGTGCAATGATGGCACGTTGATGGCCATTTTCGCGATCCTTTTTCATTATTTCGCTCACATGCTGCCGGGCGATCTTTTCGAGTCCGTCCGAGAAATGATTACGAAGATTGGGTGGATAAGTAGAAGGAGGACCATATTGTGCCATGTATTTGGTCGCCATATCATTTCGCAGGCGGTGAAGATGAGTTTGGTATAGGTTGCCATAATGCTGCGCCAGCGGATGCTTGCGGGGATTGTTGGCATTATTAGGCTGCTGGCCGGCTTGCTGAGCTGCTGCTGCTTGTTGTGCGACCGCCAACATTTGTTGTTGCTGAGCTGATAGTTGCGGCATATTGGCATGTAGTTGTTGTTGCTGTTGCTGTTGCTGCTGCTGCTGTTGATGGCCTTGCTGTGTCGCTTGCAGCTGTGCCAACTGTGAACGGATTAGTTGCGCCTGGTAAGCCTGCGGATGCATTGCCTGTTGCGGAGGACCTTGCGATTGCGCTTGCTGCTGCTGCTGCTGCTGCTGCTGTTGCTGCTGTTGCTGCTGTTGTTGTTGTTGCTGTTGCAGCATTTGTTGCTGTTGTGCTTGGATATTTTGGTGAGCAACGGCATTAGCATGCATTTGTGCCATTTGCTGCGCGGTAAATTGATGCCCTGTGGCGATATTTTGTTGCTGCTGAGCAAGAATTGCTTGTCTTTGCTGCATCATTGCATGTTGCTGCTGAGGAGTCATCATCATTCCGTTCATTTGTGGAGCCATCATGGCTTGGCCCATGACAGGAGTTGGAGCCATTGTGGTTGTATTAGGGCTGCCATGGCCCATGCGTTGAGTCGGAGTAATATTTCGCATAACCGGAGTTGCCTGAGATATTGCTGGCGTTCCATGAGCCATCTGAGGCGTCCCGTGAGCACTTTGACCTTGCTGGCTTCGACTTGCGACCATTGGATGGCTCATGACATTCGGATGGCCAGCTTGCATTGAACCTGTGGCAGAAAGCGGAGTTCCCGCCGATTCAGCAGCGCTACTCATTCCCAGGGTAATACCCTGGCTCATGTTAGGAACCATCATGTGGCCTGCTAATGGGGAAGATGCGTGAGGTGTTGTGTTGCGCACAACTGGAGAAGAATGAGGCCCTTGGGTTGCTGAAACTATATGTGCTGGCTGTGGAGGCTGTGATCCAGGAACTGTGACAGCCGTTCCGCGAGACGGGGGCCGCCTATTTTGCTGGGCAGCCACAAACTGGGCTTGAGTTTGCAGTTGGCCGTGCTGCGACGCCTGTTTCCGTCGCTCTTCCTCAATGTGACGGAATTCAGATCGTCGTCTTTCTCGCTCAGCTTCCTGTTGCTCTCGTTTTGCGCGATCTTGTTGAAGTTTTCGTTCGTGTTCGCGCTTAATCTTTTCTTCGTGCTGAGCGCGGATATTTTCGAGTGTTTTGAATCGTGAAAAACGAGGCTCAAACGGCGCCGCGCCACATTCCTCGTCGACAGCGGTTTTGTTGCCACCGGCAGCTGCTGTAGTTGCAGGCTCAAGCCGCTCATCCATGATAAGCATGAATCGCTCCTCTTCTGCAGCCAAAGCCTCGTCAGCAGCCAACTCCGCCACGGTCCGTCTTCTCGTCTTCGGTGAGGGTGGCTTGTTACGGTGGAGTGGAGATTCAAGGAATTTGAGAAGTTTTTGACTGGCGTCAAAGCTATGAACCGGCTCCAGATAGAGTGGAGGAGCAGTAACTTTGATCATTTTGGCTTCAAACTCCAAAAGTTCATGGGGTTCCACCATCATCTTCTGGCGCTTTGCCGGAGGTGCGCGATCGGCAGACCCCGGTTGAGCCGCTGTTAAAGGAGTGGACGGCGAAGGAAGAGTGGCCGAATTTGGAGGTCGAGAGGTGTTGTAGGCTTGTGATTGCCGACGCGGTAATGCTCTTGGATCAGGGGTCATTGATAAGACAGTTAATTCTGCCTGTAGTGATTGTGGAGTGGGATGAAGAACTGTGGTGAAAACCTTTGGCTTCGCAGAGTCGCCATTCGTGCTATTCGATGGCCCAGCTTGAGTGCCTTTCTCTCGATTGAGCCCTGCTGCAGCATTGGTCGTTGAGGGCGCGGATTGGATTTGGGATTGTTGGTTAGACGAAGAGTTCAGCGTGCCGTTGGCTTTCGACGCTTGGATTTGTTTTGGATAAGGAGCATATGGAGATGGCGTGACGTGTTCATTGTAGTTGTGAACGGAGAATAAGGAGTTCTTGCCTTTAGAATGCGATTTTGATAAATTGGGTTGGTTGGATAAGGATTTGTGATCAACAACGCGGACAATGAGACAGCCTTAGGCCAGACACTGGATGTAAGCTTCATTCAAAACCTAGTCATGCTTGAAGGCCATACCTTCGTAAAATCGCACGCCTCCACGTAGCAGCTCCTCCATCATGTCATGGGGGACCGTCCCGGCTTTGATATGTTCGATGATGACCTTCATCTCGGAGTTGTAGGGGAAGCTCCCATCTTGTTGTTCAAAGCGAAAGTGCGTTGGATGGAGGTGGATAGTAAAGGACGGTGGGTTCTTTGCATATTTCTTTAGAATGTAGGACGTAGTTTTCACTGCGAATGAGACAAGCTGCAATTAGCATCTGGTGCACGGTCATGTGGCTTATCGAGAAAAGCAGAACTCACCGTAA
Organism: Chrysosporium keratinophilum; assembly: GCA_029850275.1. Classification (NCBI taxonomy): domain Eukaryota; kingdom Fungi; phylum Ascomycota; class Eurotiomycetes; order Onygenales; family Onygenaceae; genus Chrysosporium; species Chrysosporium keratinophilum. The sequence continues at coordinate 3,173,095 of JARBIX010000008.1, forward strand.
GGCTCCGGCAATCTCCTTACTGGCCGTCTATCGCCATTGACCACATCTAGACTGCTAGCCCTTGTTGTAATACGCAGCCTTGAAGGCGGATCGGAGGGTTTGAGGGGGTCCTTTCTCGACCTCGCCATAGGCCGATTAGACATGCCGTTTATGGTCGCGGAGTTTATTGACGGTGATGGCATAGCCTGACTCGCAGCGACAGATCTGGATGTCGAGCCCACAGGCGACGGAGACGGTTGCGGGGGTTTGATGCCATTGGCCCCCGTTTGGACGAAGCTCGGAGTGGGACGCTTGAGTTTACCGGCAGGAGCAGCAGATTTGGCGGAGACAGCGGTCGCCATGGTCGCCATGGGGAGCCCACAGCACAAGCGGGTGGCCGCTGCTGGGCTTAGATATGCGGGTGTTGCAGTCCTATTGGAATAGCGCGTAACGATCCGGCGGTTGATGGAATGATGGATGCGTTCGACATGTGGGGAAGGGATGGATGAGGTACTCTGGAAGCCTCACTAAGCGCACAGAAGGGTATCGAAGTCGCTAAAGTATCAGAGGTAGAGGGGTTCTACATGATTTCAAAGAGAGGATGCGTTATCGAGCGAACCGAAGGAAGCGGGAGATGGTGCGGTGGTCGTGGAGAGTGAGCTTTGAGCGATGAATCGTCCATTTGATGCCAAGAATGAGGCTTGATCGGGGCACGTGAGATCAGTCAGCTGAGTAAGCAAACGTTATCAGACCACGCTCCGTTGTACCCTTCTTCATAGATTTATAGACAAAAAACGATGAATACATAATTGCTAATAGCTATATCCTCCTTCCAGTTCCACCGGGTATATAATCCGTATCTCCACACGGCATCCCAGCCTGATTCCATCCATATCCGCCCTACAGTACTATACGGTATCCAGAGTAACCCTCCGAAAACAGCAGAAAGGATCAAACAAGAGTAATCATAACAAACATGCAAACGCCCCAGTCCTTCTCTGAAAACTAGCCTAGTATACCACGAAGATCACCAGCCAACCGACTGGTGTGGCGCGCGTTACTCATGACCGCACACCCTTCGTTTCCAGTCATCTCCAATTCGTACACCGTCCACAACATCGATTCGTTTTCCCAGTCCAATGACTCCTTCCTTCTGCCACCATCTTTCTTTCGGGTCTCCCAGGGCAGACTCGTCATCGCTATCGACCAACACTCCGCGTGCTCCTTCAACCCCAACGACCACAACAACTTGCCGTACCCACCCTGTGAGGTTATGTACGGTTTCGCCTTTATCTCCGGTAAGACTCTCTTGGATGTAGACAAGATCCGGTGCAATGTGGCGAAGAATGTGCACATGGCCTGTTGGGGTGTTGAACGGCATAATCATTGTTTCATTATCAACGAGAACCTGGGCCTGATTGTACAGAGTCTTGAAAAAGGTCGACGCGGACGGAAAGTCATCTGAGGTTGGTTTAGGCTCAACGGTCTTTAAATCGGAAGTCCCCTCAACCTCTGCAGCTGCCACCTCCTCGGGGCTGATGTTGGAATATGACGAAGTCATGGACAGCGCGGGGCGGGCGGCGCCACTCTCAGTAGAGCTCCGTGGTTGCATTCCTGGTGCATATATGAGAACGAAAACACGCGCGGTATCCGGCTCTACGTATTCTGGTAGATGGGCAAGAATGGACTGCGAACAATTAGTAACAGTTCGGCCAGATACGCGCAAATATTACTCACAGCATGTTCTGAGACACCATCATCATCAATTTCACCGCCAGAGACGGAGGAGATAACAATTGCAACAGTCTTTTTCTTTTTGGCTTTAGGCTCCGTTGTTGATGAGGTTACCGGAGGAATCCCCCCTGGCGCGGAACGGGCTTTGGGTACAGTCGCGGTAGGCGCATCCGGCCCTTCCGCCCACCGTGAATGGTCCTCAAAATCGCCAGGTCTCTCTTCACGAATTGCGCCCAGCGCTCCGCCGACGGCAGCTCCTGCGGCCGCGACACCAGCAACCACTTTCTTACTGGCACCATCGAAGAACTGCTGAGGACTCGGTGTCCGACGCCAGGCATCCTGCACTCGAGATATCACGCTATTATCTTCATCCGGCAATCCGCCCTGGGCACCTGTAGATGCCCCCTTCGAGTCCTCCGCCCCCGGATCTAATCCAATAGGAGTCCGGCCTCCTTGTCCATCGCCGTGGTAGTCGTCGTCATCCTCGTTGCGCTCACTCCATACCCAAGCAGCCAGTCCCACTGCAGCAACAGTAACAGTAACCGCAAGAGGAAGCCAGTATCCAAGGGCTGTCCGTCGCGGGCCTCGAGGACGGTTGTCTCCAAAGTATCGATCAGACATGTGGGGCGGAACTCAGTGAATGCCGATGAGTTGAGAGGTGTGCCGTATGCGCTGGGCTGAGAGATAGCGAAAGGGACAGCGCATTGCGTCCTTTGCCAGCAGCACGAAAGCTTGAGGGTGAGCGATCGGTTGTTGTGATGGTGAGACCGCAAAGCCCATGGCGGACCAGGCGACGCGGAGTCTCCCCTTCAGCCTCGGAACTTGCAATTGGTGTGGCTGGGCACATGGGGCGTGTTTGTTTGCGCTGTTTGCACCCATGATGACTCATCCCGCTCTTATCATCACGTGCCGGTCTCGAAATTCCAAAAGTGACTCCGTTCGACTGTCATTCTGCCTGCATCGGCGAGGTATTGAACGGGCTTTGTTTGTTTGCGCGACACAGAAACTGGCATTGCATCTGTCGAGGTAACCTCTCTCTCCATTGCACGATCAAATTACGGATATCAGACTTACAACTCACAGATTCCCCCAGCGTCGTCGTCTTATCGGATTCATCCCACCAAGCAAATTCGACCATCCCCGCCAACTCGGCTTTCTGCAACGCATGTCAATTCGCTAAGGAAATTGAGGGAGGAATCTAAAAGTTGATCGCCAGTTCGTGAGCAGCAGTAATATTTGGAGGAGGCTGCAAGCTTCGCGCCAAGTCGCCTCGTCCAAGCATGCCGCACTCAGGCCCGCCCTTGGGCTTCCAGGCTCTTATACTCTGCGGCCCCGGTGTCTCTCTGAATACGTTTACATCCATTCCGGAAGAGTTCCCAAAAGCTTTGGTGCCCATTGCGAATCGACCCATGGTTTGGTACCCTCTGGATTGGTGTTATCGCATGGGAGTTACAAGTAAGTGTCCCGGTGTCATTTACATATACTTCGTACAATCCTGCCGTATTCATTCCGTTTACTGACTAATATATAGATATTACACTCATCACGCCCCAGGCTAGCAAAGTAACATTAGAGGCTTTCCTGTCTCAAAACCCACATCTAACCTCCCTTCCACCGCCATCTCCGACGGTCATATCTCCTGAGGGGCTGACCCTTACAACGGGAACTGCGGAGCTCTTACGACTACCAGAGGTTCAAGCCTGCATAAAATCAGACTTTATAATACTGCCTTGCGATTTGGTATGCGATGTACCAGGAGTCACGTTCTTGGAAGCCTGGATGACGACGCACGGCGCGTTGGATGCTTCGTGGGACGGCGAGTGGCTTGAATCAAGGACGTCCAGTTTAATAGGTGTTGGCGGTGAAAGATGCGGACGAAGAGGTGGAATAAGTGTGTGGTATCCGACAGGCCCTGATGGTGCCAAATCAAAAGCTGAAGTTGCCGATTTTCTCGCAATTACGCCTCTCGATAAGGACGAGGCGCCTACCGTACGAGCAGGGAGCCAGGACCCATACCCCTTAACCAAGCTGGTATACACGATGCCAATGGATAGTTTGAAAGACATCATGGAGGAACACCAAGCTCTGCTGTTGCGACACTCACTTCTGAAACGCCACGGTAAAATCAAGTTGTTGACAACGTACCGCGATGCGCATATCTATATATTTCCCTACTGGGTCAAGGAAATGGCAATGATGAACGAGAAATTTGAGAGCATTAGCGAGGACCTTGTAGGATGGTGGGCCAAAGCAGAATGGCAGAGCGGACTCGGAGAGAAGCTGGGACTACGGGAGATCTTCGATCCAGAGCGAGACCACGGCAGCAAATACAGCAACAAGCGCGATCAAGTACAAGAAGACATTGACCTGATGGCCATGAGCACCACCAAATCCACACGATGGCTCGACATCAACCCCAACGGCACCATGTCCCAATCCCGCCCTGGCCCTCTCACCCGCAGCGACACCCTCCAAGAAATCGAAGTCCCTCCACCGCCCACCGAAAAGCTCGACGTCCCTCCCGTTTTCGCCTACATCCACTCCTCAAAACCATCCGAACCACTCATCCGCCGCGTCGACAACACCTCCCTCCTCCTTTCCACCTCTCTCCGGCTCGCCAAACTCGACGCCATCAGTGACGTCGGCGACGCCGCCGCCGCCGCCTCCCCGCTCGCCCACCAGAACAAGATCGCATACCCTGCTGGCATCGCCCAACGCTGCACCGTCAGCAAGGCCGACTGCCTCATCGCCGAAAACGTCACCGTCGAAGAACGCTCCGTCATCAAGGAATCCGTCATCGGCGCGAACTGCCATATCGCCAGTGGCGTGCGGCTGACGCGTTGCTTGCTCATGGATGGCGTGGTGATTGGTGAGCGCAGCCAGTTGACGGACTGTATTGTCGGATGGAGGAGTAAAGTTGGGCGCGAGTGTGTGCTGAAAGATTGTGAGGTGCAGAATGGGAATGTGGTTCCGGATGAGACGGATGCGAAGAATGAGCAGTTTATGATTTTTGAAGGGTTGGGTGAGGATATGGCGGATGCTAGCGATGGTCAGGGTGAAGAGATAGACATGGGCGATGAATTCGGGTCTTAAACAAGCCCTGCTGGTCGCGCAAGGAATGACTGATATTGCTATGTGATGATCCTCTTAGCGATAAATGGCTACCTTTGAATGAAATATAGTACGTCTAAACGGCCAAAAGGCTCGATATCTTTATGAAATGGACTTGGACGTTGGAGTATATTAGAACGAACCTGAAATGCAGTACTATAGTAAATCTTAATTTTAAACGTCAAACACCACTACTAACTAGTCTCACAGTACAATTTTATCGACGAACAAGATGTTGAATTTCACGCCGCCATTTTCGTGGAAAGAGAAGGGTAGACTGGGAATTCAACATTCAACGACGTCCAACAGCAGACGTAAATCCATAGAGCTCCATTATCAACGGCTTGCATGTTGTAATGATTTGAAGTGTATTGAAACAAAACTGTCAAATGTTGACGACAGGGCCCGTAAGCACCAGAGAGATACTATCAAACGACAAGATAAAGGCCATGGGACGTATGGTAGGATACTGGAAGCTGGCACCGTCTTTTCGAAGGCTTCCGTAGCTGATTGGCAGGTCCTTGGGAATCAGTTTTCGCACGTCGAGTCTCCGTCTAACTTGATTTCTTCAAAAATGCTCTCATCAACTTCAACCCCAAAGTCACCATCTTCATCTGGGATATCCTCCCGGGCCAGTCCTTTCCGCAGAAAGATCCTCCCATGAACGCGTGGAGGGAAATTCGCCATGGCACTCTCCCCGAACGTTTCCAGCATGGCCTCTCGCAACCAATCGGAGCTGAACACTGACTCGATCTCGGCCAACGTCTCCTCCAAATCTTGCGGTTTTACAAGACACTCACAGCCCGGAAGACGGACTGGATGATTTAGGGAGATATCTGAAAGGGGTTTGAGCGCGATAGGCAACCCAACGGAGACAAGGGGTTCCCAGAAATGGTAGACCAGATTTATGTGCTGTCCCAGGCGGACAGCAGGGACGAAGCAGTACAGGTCCGTCAGCTCGGGCAGGCGACTGTAAATATTGCTGACTACACTGATCCAATGCTCCCGATAATGATTGTCATGACTTTTCCTTTCATCGTGAAAGGAAGACCAGTCAACTGCTAGGTGTCGGATACGTGTGCGGTGGTTGCTGCTGTCTACAAATCTTCCCGTGGCTGGATATGCTTCCAATCTGAGATCAGTCAAAAAGACAATGTCGGATTCGAAATTGAACCAGACTGGCTGCGGAGCCGGGTCATCGCGATCTAACCAGAGGTTTGTAAAGCCACCGAGCCTGAGGGCAACTTGGCGCGAAGTTTGACAAGCATGAAGGATAGCCGGAGTAGGTGCCTGCGTAGTAGCGAAAGGAAATATCATGGGAGGTGTCATCCGCTTTTGACCAACTAAGTTGGGGGGGCCTCCGCTGCCGTCTTCATCTTCATCTTCGTCTTCATCACCATTATCCCAGAACTCCATCCAATCCACCATCCGATCATCGTGTATTATCATAGGATATGGGCCTTCGATAATCTGCGGCATCAAGTGATAATAAGCCTCTTCCCAGATCATGAGTTGTAGCTCCACTGGGAGCCACTTGAATTGGTGAAATGTCTGCATCGGTCCGGTGAGGTTTAGTATCTGCCGTTTGTCGTGTCAGTTCGTATTCGTAGCTGGAGCTTGGGCGCGGAAAAATAGAAGATGCAATGAGTGGAGGATGGAAGAGACAAGTAAAGAGATTTAGCAAGTTATCTATCAAAAGCTCACCTAATATCGCGTCGGACCAGGGAAAGTCCGCCTCCATTTCGCCTAACTAAAAATGGAACGACTAGTCCTTAAAGAGGGCGTCCTTTTCTCATTTTGGAGTCCCTGACCGTACCCCGTTCCGTCAGATCACACTCGTCTGTTAAACCACCCTCTGTCTGGCTATCCTGTGTCGGGCCATCATCTTTATAGGTCGTCCCGGCTGTTGGAACATGTTTTTCTTCTCCCCCAAAATCCTCTGCATCGGGTACGCTAGCAGACTCTTGAATTTTCGTCTTACGCCGTTTGTGAGTTAAACATCGTGTCCCCACCGTTGCCTTACCCTGTGGGCAATGGTAAGATTTCTCGAAATCGCATCGATTGTTTCCTGTGATTGCACGTTTTCGTTTTCCCATAATCTCCGTTGGCAAATTCTTACTCAAGGAAGCTAGTTGATGTTGTGAGAGGTCCGGAAACCCACAAGGAGTAGCCGAACCATCTTTCGAAAGACTGCCTAATGGCAAACTGTGGGATGTGGAAGACAATTCTTGTGGCATGGTATCGCGAGGCGAACAGGTAATAGAAGCTGCAATATCACTTGGAGACTGGGCCTCGGGACAACCCGGTCGCTCTAACGGTGATAGATCCGGAGGAGAGCGAGCAGTAGCAGTGCCATTTCTCAAAGAGATTTCTTGTAGGAATAGCGGTTGCGTAGTTGGTCCCTGGGAGCGCAACGCATCTTCCCTATCTGATTCAATATTCAAGAAGTCATAGATATCAGGAGCTCCCGCGACCTCTAGAAATTCTAGGAACTCACGATTTCCTGGGCCAAGGCTACCATCGCTACTACAAGGGCTATCCTGGTAGGTCATCTGTGTCGAAGTGAACGCTGGGAGGCTTCCCACGAGAGTATCGCTGGGGCCATCGAAACCTGACGCTTGTGCAGATGAGCCGTCTTGAGCGTCGAGCATTGGTGTATCTGCCACGGAATCGTCCCTAGCCATCCTACTAAGCAAGTATGTGTCACCAATGCTGGCACCACACTGATTAAGGATGGAAACTGTTAATAAGGTAGACTCGAGCTTTCCGTTCGTTTCACGATCTGTTTTGTTGCTCGACCAGCAGCAGCTACCGCCAAATCGTCAATGCCGGTAGTCCAAAGACAACGCAAGAGGGTCAGCTACCCGGGCTGGAGGTAGTCTGATTGACCGTATTTGAGTATCTTTTGAAAACTTTGAAGACTATTCTGGTCAATCTGATAGTCTGCGATGACTAGATATATAGGCAAATCGCATGCTAGACAAGCATCAGGTTAACACCTATTGGAAATCTGATCCGCACAATTCCGGAACGCACAAGCGCGATGCAAATCCCTTCTTCATGATTACACCGGAATTGATGCAAAAAAAAGTGACACGTTTTGAGTAAACTGCTCAAAAGCCATGGTCTTGACATGGACCGTAGTACGAGAGACAGGTCAAGGCCATGCAATGAAAATGGATCCTTGCGGAACCAAGGAGCTGGGTGTTGACAGTAGACTAACATAGTTGTCTACTATGACAGATTGATGCCACGGTACGTGCATCTTTGATTAAGAATTCCGTTGCTCATTCACAAGGTCGATTTCCTTGCCAAAGATCGATGACGGCAGCATCCAGCACAAGAGATATTTGACGCGTCTGTGGTGGTATAATTTGCGTCTTGTTTGCTGGCTTTGAAGACGGGCCGGCACATTGAAAGTCTGGCAACAAGGTAGAGAGAACTATTCAACGGGAGAATGGCGTGAACCGCATATTGCAAGTTTGTATCGCAACCATTCTTCTCATTGTCGCCATTCTCCTTGACAGAACGAAGCAATGTAGTGTCCAGTCAACACGACTAGTCAGATTCACAAGCCAAATGGTTATCACTGAAACGCAATCACAGATTTAGGTATAACAATACCAAGTTAGATAGTTAGATTTAAATGGAAAACTGGATGGAAATAATGTTGATGAGGAGGTTGAAACGGATGAAAATAGTGAGCGGTTGAAGATGAGGTTGGAGTGGCGCTTGACGTGGCTGTGGGCTCCCGTAGTTAGCTTCACTAAGGTCAATTCGATGACCACCGACGACATGCGGACATCGCAAAGCAACAGACACACGAAGAGCCGACTACAAGCTCATTCAAACTCAGGCTACAGGTACTCATATTTGGCAACTAGAGAAGCAGTCTGAGCGTCAGCATGAGCGGCCTAAAGGGCTTTGTCAAGGATGGGTGGCATCCCAAGGGCAAGGAGGGCGGACGCGAGAGCTGGCGCGGCGATTTCAAGGGGATCAACCAAGTGGTAAGTTCGCAGCATCTATTGGAATTCGACCAGCAGTTGGTCATGAGCATCTTCATAGTTGATGGCTGGTTTCGAAACGATCTTGCTGCTGTTACTGACTCGACATTAGGCTGGATGGGTCGGCAAAGGCAAAGATTCCAATGGCAGTCAGAGAGAAGCACATGTCCCGCGACCCGTCACCACCTTGAGGGACCCTTCGTCGTTTGCACCGCCTCCAAAACGCACGAACACTGCTGGTGCAGCATCGTATGCCTCACCGGTCTCTCCGAACCAGCACGTCAGTGAACCAGAACGCACACGGCCGGCACCACCTCCTGTGCCCTACCGCGCTGATACCACCGGTCTTTCAACGAACCGCTTCCCCACGCCGCCCGCACGACGGGATGATTCATCAGGGATGAGCTCTAATCAGACGATGAAGTCAAAGCCATCATTACCACCTCGATTGCCTCCGCGAGCGTCATCCAACACCTCTCCTCCACCACCTCCAACCTATGAAGCAACGCAAAAGAATACAGACTCTTACCTGAACCCGGGAGCCATGAATCGCCTAGCCAACGCTGGTGTTTCCGTCCCGGCTTTGGGCATTCAGCGGAATAATCCCAGCTCTCCCGGAGCAATTCAACCTTCAACCGGGTTCAACCCCACAAACGAATTACAATCGCGGTTTTCGCGTCTAAATACGTCATCCTCCCCGCCTGTCTCCTCTGCACACTCTCCCGTGCAAGGTATGACGGCTCAGCAGTTTCAAACCGCAGCTACGGCGGCGACGCACGTTGCCTCCCAGCCCGCTGTCCAACAGGCTGTTGTCAACCATATCTCCTCCGCCGCTGGACAAGGACAAGGACACGGGCAAGGACAGCCACCGCCTCCCATCACCCGTACAGACAGTTTCCGTGAACGCCACAGCGACCAGATAGAAAACGTCAGAGGTAAACTAAATGGCTTGAACCAGAAGTACGGAATTACTAAACGCATCAACAACTTCATTGAAGATCAAAAGTCACCTGCGCATCCGGATTCTCAACACCCTCCTCCACCACCGCCAATAGCGCATCCAGCCGTTACTCCCACCGCCGTACCGAATTACCCATATTCCTCACCGAATACCTCGAGATCGGACCTGGAAGCGTTAAATAAACGAAAACCACCACCTCCTCCACCTCCACCGAAAAAGCCATCGATGCACTCGAGGCCGGTCAATCAATCACCATCCCCGCCCCCATTACCCCTGAACACAAAACCCCGTTGAAGATTCTTTATTTACCGTTCGCTTCTTCCATCTTTTGCCTTTTGGTTATCCCCACTGCGGGTGAATTCTGATTTTCTGATTTACTTACGCACCTGTTTGGCGTTTCGGTCCTGAGCCCCCTGCTAGGCTCTGAGTACTAATTGTGCATCGAGGAGTTGAATTTATGTCTGCATTTATCTGTGTTAACGGCAGGATTCGTCCTGCTATGGTTTTCTAGAGGCTATATGGGAACACCCCTAAGTGTTTATACACATTCACTAGGGTTTAATAAAACGCCCTCTAGACGAAAGCAGTATAGGTCTCCGATTCAAATAGAGCGTAGAGTATGGTTATTCAAACGGCCATCACTTGCACAGCGATTCGCACAACACTGGAAAAAAGGAAAGAGATAGTTAAGAGGACTTGGCACGCTTTCGTTAGATTGCCATCTGTAGACTGTGCATGCCCTTAAAGCTTCCTACGGCTTTGTTGAAGCGAAGACCAAGTGATTTGACCGCAGAATATGCCATATCCTCTGAGACCGTGGACCGGCTCCCAAGCTTTTAACGAAATAAATACACACCTGCCGTTATTGACGTTAACCTGACGTGGCATCAATGCTCTATGTACGGACTCCAGAGGGTTCTTACCCGTAGGTCCTCATCCACAGTACTACACAGTAGTTATCCCTAGTGAGAGTCCATGGTGGAGACCTATACAGGTTCGGACTAAGGGGTGTGCCTGTATGAGATCCACAAACTACAATGAAGTAACTACGTTATAAGCTTTTAGATATACCCTCCCGAAGAACCAAGTTAAGTTTACTAAATCCCCATATAAAACGCTTTTGCTGTATGATAAACGTGCTCTCTCCATCCGCATCCTTCGTCCGTCATCTTATCCTCTAGACGAACAACGACAGTGACTCAAACACAGTCCTACCAGCTCTTCACTAATAATAACTCTTGGGACCTTTCTTATTCTGACTCTTTTATCCTCCCCAGAAACATGGGGGAAAAACACATCAGGACAACCTTCAATTAAAGGACAACAACCAAGCTTACCAGCAGCACCAGCAGTAAAGAAGATGTGGGAAAAATGAGTTTTTAACCACTAGGTTAGTAGAGAGAGAATATATTCTAATTGTATTCCAATACCTTTGGGCATTAGAACAGCTTAGCAGTTGAGAAAGTATCAACTCTTGACACTCTGCCCTGAAATAAGATCTTTTCATTACAGAGACCGTGATATGAAGAGTCTACAAAAGCTTCCCAGTCGACGAACAAATCGACTAAGCGCCGCGTACCCTTGTATGCTATGGACGTGATCTCATGAGCTGAATGATGCGGGGTAACCGCCCAATGAAGCAACAGGCCAAATCTTCAGCCTTGTCAGGCGGCAGGCCTTCCGCTCGATACATAAACCTCAGCTGGCCGCTGAATCTTGACAGAGCCTCCACAACTACTAACTCTTATCACTTTCAAACGCAAATTATCAACAGCAGACGCTCCTATGGAGCAAACTACAATTACCAAGCACGGCGGCGAGCCGGACCCTCTCGACACCACTGGCCTCTGCCTCCTGTCTCTTGATGGCGGAGGCGTGCGCGGGCTCTCGACACTCTACGTGTTGAAAGGTATCATGGATCGACTGAACCACGAACGGAGGGAAGACGGCCTAGCTCCGTTGAAGCCATGCGAGGTCTTTGATCTTATCGGAGGCACCAGCACCGGCGGGTAAGTGGACCTGCACCTTGATGAATGTGGGCTGACCCAAACATATCAACAGGCTTAGTGCAATCATGCTTGGTCGGCTCGAAATGGGCGTGGATGAATGTATTGCCGCATACAGTGATCTCGCAGCAGCGGTCTTTAGCGAGAGGCGAAGCCGTATTCCATTCAACTTCATGGGCCGAGTTAAATCGCGATTCGATTCCAAGAGACTAGAGAGTGCAATCAAAAAGGTGGTGACGCAGAGCACATCCGAGACTGCTTTGCTCAATGATGAGACTAAGCGGGGATGTCGAACGTGAGTGCTTCTCAAAGTTTGGCAAACTAGTAGTTAAGCATGCTCTACTCCGTACTCCGTACAGCCCATGGCATAAGAGGATGTTCTCTTTTAGACTAATGTCTACGGAGGTGTCCACCAAAAGTAATGATCCCAGCCAAAATCATATTCATGTTTTGGGAATACCGCCCCGTACAAGCCTTAGGGTTGCTTAAGGGAAGGCCAAGCCTCTTTCAACCGTCAATAAGGGGCCTTATGCCTTAAACGTACCCCTAACCTTCGGGCCTCAGTTCTCTTTTGCTACGGTAAAGATTGTGTACTTTACGTACGCGAATCTTGAGGGATCATTACTTTGGACACCTCCGTAGAGTCTTGCTTTTCGTTTGACAGTGCTTGGCCCATGCGATTAGCCCAGATTCTGACAACAACAACAACAGCTTCGTATGTTCTATCGACCGTGATACAAAGGACATGGTTCGTCTTCGAAGCTACAGCCTCAAGGAGGAGCCGAACAGTATTAGTGCGACGATTTGCCAGGCTGCGCTTGCTACGTCTGCTGCCACAACCTTCTTTGATCCTGTCAGCATCGGAAACCGCACCTTCGCTGACGGCGGCTTTGGCGCGAATAATCCAGTAGATGAGGTAGAGGGAGAAGCAGCGAACATCTGGTGCCCGGAAACAGCAGACTTGAAACCTTTAGTCAAATGCTTCATCTCGATTGGGACAGGAAACCCAGGCAAAAAGGCATTCAAGGACAACGCGGTCGAGTTTCTTAAAGAAACGGTCGTGCAGATCGCAACGGAGACAGAGGCAACAGAAAGGAAGTTCATTGCCAGGTGGGCAAAACATTTTGATGAAAATCGGTATTTTCGCTTCAATGTTGAGCAAGGGCTACAAGATATTGGGCTTGAGGAGTACAAGAAGAACGGTGCTATTGAAGCGGCTTCGGAAGGGTATCTCATCCATACGGCACAGAAGAAACGCGTGCGAGACTGCATTCAGAATCTGAGGATGAAGCAGAGTGTGTACATCCAAGACTTCTCTTAGTTGCAATGAAAGCTGAGCTGATGCTTAATAGGCACGGCAGCAACCAATCTCTCCTACCTTATCAATGTAAGGAAGTATGACATTCGACCACAATACTCACATTGACGTGACATAGGAGTACAACGTGCAATGCACGATCGAGCTCCACATGGGTATGTCACTCTGTAGTACTGGACCACAAAAGGCTAACGGTAGACAGAGTCTCAAAAGGAAGCGCCTTGGATTGTTCCTTTCCAGAGGAACCCGAATTTTGTTGGTCGGGCTACAGAAATCGACAGAATCAAAGACGTACTTTCTAGTGAAACCCGTAGCGAGCGGGTTGCGATTGTTGGCCTTGGGGGCGTTGGAAAGACCCAAATCGCGCTTGAATTCGCCCATCGACGGCGAGAGGCACAGCCAGACTGCTCGGTGTTCTGGATCCCGGTAACGAATGTGGAGAGCATGTTGGAGGCCTATCGTGAGATTGGCCAGCAACTTCAAATTCCTAATTTTGAGCAGGAGAAAGCAGACGTCCAGAGGCTTGTTCATAATCAGCTAAGTCAAGAAAGCTTAGGGAGATGGCTCTTGGTGTTCGACAATGCGGACGACATTGAGATGTGGACACGGAAAGCAAACAGTACTAGCAACTCTGGCTGTCGAATCCAGGACCTACCAAGGAGCAAGCATGGGTCTGTCCTCTTCACGACGCGAAGTCGAAAGGCGGCGACGAAGTTGGCCGGTGGCAATGTAATCTCGGTTGGTGAGATGGACGAGGAAATGGCCAAAGACTTACTGAAGAGCTCTTTGATCAACAAGGACCTGCTGATTGACATTCAAGCTGCAACGGATTTGCTTAAGAAACTTACCTGTCTACCACTTGCCATTGTCCAAGCAGCTGCTTACATAAATGAGAACGACATCGCCCTGGCTGAATATACAACGCTTCTTAATGACACTGAGCAGAACCAGATCGAACTCCTGAGCGAAAACTTTGAGGATGAAGGACGATACGAGGATATCAAGAACCCAGTTGCGACGACTTGGCTCATTTCTTTTGAACAAATCCGAACACGCGACCAGTTGGCAGCAGAGTATTTGTCGTTCATGTCGTGTGTTGATCCAAAGGATATTCCACTGTCGCTTCTTCCACCAGCACAGTCTGCAATAAAGGCAACTAACGCCATTGGAACGCTCAGCGCGTATTCCTTCATAACAAAACACAAAACAGACCAGCTCTTGGACTTGCATAGGCTCGTGCATCTTGCAACCAGGAGTTGGCTTCGGAAGGAGGGCAGACTCGAAGAGTGGGCACTCATAGCTCTAGAAAGACTCGAGGAGGTGTTTCCCGATAACGACCACGAGAAAAGGAGTATATGGAGGATGTACCGACCGCATGCACGATATGTTCTAGAGTCAAAGTTAGAAGGTGTAGAATGTACTAGGAAAATGGAATTGCGTTGGAGATTCGCACAATGTGCCTTCAGCGACGGAAGGTACACAGAGGCGGAAAGGTTTTTCTTGCAGGTGCTCCAGCATGAAAGGGGGGAACTAGGGACCGACCATCCACACACGCTGACCAGCATGAACAACCTCGCGTTAACTTACTTGGATCAAGGCCGATGGAAGGAGGCCGAGGAGCTGCAGTTGCAAGTGATGGAGACAAGAAAGGAAAAGCTCGGAGTAGACCATCCATCCACGCTGACCAGCATGGACAACCTCGCGTTAACTTACTTGAATCAAGGCCGATGGAAGGAGGCTGAGGAGCTGCAGGTGCAAGCGATGGAGACAATGAAGAAGAAGCTTGGAGCAGACCATCCAGACACGCTAACCACCATGGCCAACCTGGCGATAACTTACTTGAATCAAGGTCAATGGAAGGAGGCTGAGGAGCTGCAGGTGCAAGCGATGGAGACAATGAAGAAGAAGCTTGGAGCAGACCATCCAGACACGCTAACCACCATGGCCAACCTGGCGTTAACTTACTTGAATCAAGGTCAATGGAAGGAGGCTGAGGAGCTGCAGGTACAAGTGATGGAGACAAGGAAGAAGAAACTCGGAGCAGACCATCTAAACACGCTGATCAGCATGGACAACCTGGCCTCAACGTATAGGAATCAAGGCCGATGGAAGGAGGCTAAGGGGCTGCAGGTGCAAGTGATGGAGACAAGCAAGAAGAAACTCGGAGCAGGCCATCCAGACACGCTGATCAGCATGGCCAACCTGGCGTCAACGTATAGAAATCAAGGCCGATGGAAGGAGGCTGAGGAGCTGGAGGTGCAAGTGATGGAGACAAGCAATAAGAAACTTGGAGCAGACCATCCAGACACGCTGACCAGCATGAACAACCTGGCGTTAACTTACTTGAATCAAGGTCAATGGAAGGAGGCTGAGGAGCTGCAGGTGCAAGTGATGGAGACAAGGAAGAAGAAACTCGGAGCAGACCATCCAGACACGCTGACCAGCATGGCCAACCTGGCGTCAACGTATAGAAATCAAGGCCGATGGAAGGAGGCTGAGGAGCTGCAGGTGCAAGTGATGGAGACAAGGAAGAAGAAACTCGGAGCAGACCATCCAGACACGCTGACCAGCATGAACAACCTGGCGTTAACTTACTTGAATCAAGGTCAATGGAAGGAGGCTGAGGAGCTGCAGGTGCAAGTGATGGAGACAAGGAAGAAGAAACTCGGAGCAGACCATCCAGACACGCTGACCAGCATGGCCAACCTGGCGTCAACGTATTGGAATCAAGGCCGATGGAAGGATGCTAAGGAGCTGCAGGTGCAAGTGATGGAGACAAGCAAGAAGAAACTCGGAGCAGGCCATCCAGACACGCTGATCACCATGAATAATCTTGCCTTCACATGGAAAGCAATGAGCCGAGATGCGGAAGCTGTAGGCCTAATGAGGGAATGCGTACAGCTTCGACGACGCATTCTCGGAGTGGACCACCCCCATTTCATTAGTTCTTCAAGGGCTTTAGCCGAATGGGAAACGGAAAGGAAACCCTAGGTGGTTCGCGACGACGCAGATTCAAGACCCTACCTCAGTCAGAAAATCACGGCTAAGCACTGGGGCGACGGGACCTCGTCTGACTTACTACTGGATATCAGTCAATATCAATTTCCGATGGCTCTTCCGTTTCCCCCTTTTTTCGACTCAGGCCAGCGCGTATTGTACACTCGATCGACGCGAGCGAGCAGAGGGTAGTCGGGATGCGGGAAGAACAGAGTGAGATCCAAGAACCAGAACCGATTAGCAAGGAATGGCGAAATGTGAATGAAGCCTTGTCGCAATGGCGCAGTCTGTCTTTTGATTATTGTATGTAAGAGCTGCATGAATTGCCATGATAGTATATATTGTACTCCGTTGAAGAATTTTTGCTCTGAAAGTTCACAGTCAAATCGAGGGAGGTATGTGAAAAACCGGGAGAGAAGAAGCATTTATTTTCTTTTTCAAGTCTTAAGTTCAAGTTCAAGTTCAAAAGATGATGCGCGGGAAATGAACGAAGGGCAAACTATACGAAGGAAGTCACACCACAATATAATATGCATGCAATGTAGTATGGATATATGTATGTATGATCTCTTCTCTTATCTTTTCTTTTTAAGTGTTGCAGAGGTCGTTTCACAAATTTGAGGAGAAACTAGCTGTAGTATATCGAGTGTATCTCGGGGGGGCTCTCTCTCCAAGCGGATCGAGAAATCAAACTTGATGGGACAGGTCTTTCGAGTCGTCATCGGAAATGAGAAAAAAAGAAAAAAGGAAATTGAACAAACTGATATAGAGACATGTGGGAGGTCTTTCGAGCGATCAGGATTGAAGAAAAAAAGGAGAGAAAAAGAAAGAGAAAAAAAGAAAGGCCAAAAGGACAGATAAATAGTACACATAGGAAAACCGCTAAAACTACTTTGCGGGGGAAAAAAGGAAAGAAACGCCGCCAGTGATGCTGAATCGTTAAAAGAAGTGTGTGTAAACCTTGGATGATTCGTGCACTTCCATCTCCTATCTATTTGTCAGTATCGTATTCCCATATTCGTAACCTAGACAGAACATACCATTTTAAAAGTATTAAGCTCCTCCTTGATCTGCTGCGCCAAAAGAGGAGTCAAGCGATTACAAGTGGCAATATCCCCACGGCGATCATACTCGCCGCTGGGCCAGGTATCATGAAACTGAATTCGAGGACTGAACGAAATGCCCTTGACCGCATTGGGCGTCACGGGAGCACTGTTGGCGCGCGCGGCATTGAACCGGCCGCCAGGCAGAAAATATTCTTCACCTTCAATCGTCACGGAGTCGGTGCGACGGTGGCCAGAACGGGGAGGTCGTTCTTCGCGAGGAGTGCTGGGGGCACTCGAACGTGGTGATTCGGTGTAGTGAGACTCCGATGGACGCATCACCGGCGAAGAACCACCAGGCATTGTTCCTACATCTCATATTAGCACGGATCATCACTGCCGGAATTTTGATAACCTACTTTTGAGAATACCTTTCTTCACCGCGGCGAGCACCTCAGCTCGCTCCCTATCCCCACCCAAAATGCTCTTCCGCGAATTCACACAGTCACTCTGTTCAGTGGTGTTCTTGCCCAAATCCGCCGTCTCCTCCAGCTCCCGCTCCGGTCCACGGTTACCATTAGGCATCTCCGACGCAGGACCGTCACGTTCGGCTTCGACCGTCACTCTCGAAACCTGAGGGACCATCGGTTCCACCCGACTGGACTCAAGCGACACATTGTGCAGAGATTTGGGCCGGAACAGCCCCACGAGCGAACGGGTCGATCTCTTGACTCCTTTGCCCATCTTCCGTAACATGATCGACGCAGACGAGGCAGTGGACGAAACCGAGATGTTGTCGGTGGATCCCGTGAAAAAGTGACCTTGACCCGAGTAGATGTTCTCACCCAAACCGTTGGCCTCTTGTTTTTGGGCGATAGCAGCCTGCTCAGCACCAAGCTCTTCATTGAGTTGTTGTTTGCGTGCCATCTCTGCTGGGCTCGGGGCGGATGCTCCACGGAGTTCTGCCACACTGCTAAACGATAGTGCTCGTCGAAGTCTCGATTTTCCACCCTTTCCTCCCTTTTTCGAGAGCTCCGTCAGTCGCTTGGCCGCCGGGCTCTGAAGCTTGGGCGGGTTGGCCTGTGTATCTTTAGGCTTCACTTCAGCTTGCTTCTTGTTGTCTGCGTCCATGTTGACCGGCTTTGATAGTGGCGAGCTGGTGTGTTTGGTTACTTCAGCTGATTGTGATGCAGTGTTCGTGACATGTTTAATCGTTGGAGTGGTGGTGGCCTGAAAAAGTCAGTATATAAACAATGTAAAATACCAAAATGAAGGGACATACCAAATTTGACGAGGCAGTTTCCGACGAATCATTGACCTGACCCTGCGTAGTCGCTGGCTGCGGTTGACCTGTTGATCCCAATGGAGACTTGACCTTGGGCGTAAACTCCGGCAAAGCAGCATTGACGAGGCCCGCACCGTCCAGACTACCCAGGCTCCGACGACGATATCTCTTGGCAAGCTCTGACATCGATTTCTCCGGTTGGACGACATTATCGGCACTGGCGTTTCTGGTGTGCTGGGCAAAGTTCTTGAGCTCAGGAAGCTGTGGTTGAGCAAACGAGAGAGCGGGATACGTCTCAGCGATGACGGCGTCTGGTGTGGCCGTTGGGCTCAGGGGTGCCGCAGCGATGCTGGTCGACGCAGATGGGAGAGTCAGATTATTTGGCTCGGCCCGTCGCTGGCCACGACGATAACGGTCGGGAGACGGTTTGGACGAGGGAGAGGATGGAGCAGCTGGCACAGATAGCGTGATCGGTGGAAAAGACAGGTCCACGGTGGACAACGGACGCGGAGCCCGGTCTGGCTTCACCCGTCGGGAGGGCAAGGTCGAGTCATCTTGAGAACGAGTGGAAGGGGTGGAGGAAGTGAAGGAGGCAGTAGAATTAGTCGATACCGAACCAGCAGCATGATGGTAGTGTGCACGAGGAGGGATAACGCCAGGGTAGGACGGATTGTTGTGGGTAGATGGTTGTGTGGACGGGTGCCAGCTGTCAGCCTTCATGTGTGCGAGGGTGTTGGGACGCTGCGGCGACTGAGTGCCCGGGTTGGCCAGGCTGGGGGTGCTTGTAAAGGCATAGGGAGCGACGGGCTGGGTGGAAGAGGGCGTGGAGGGGGAATGTCGATAACCCGTGATGGGCCCAACACCGCTGTAGGACTGTCGGTGCTGCTGTGTGTTGCGAGCCATCTGGTACTGTTGTTGTTGCTGCTGCTGCTGCTGCTTTTGAGCTTGTAGTTGGGAGGCGCCTGACGAGGAGGCGGGGCGAGGCTGGAGCAAGGTGATGGTACTGGCTTGCTGGGGAATGGTTTGAACCAAAGCGGCCATGGTCGAGAGGTCCACGATCAGTATCGGTTGAGGAGGTGGAAAAACGAGAGTGCAGACGCTAACGGGGATCACGACAGGAATGCAGGGGCAAAAAGTGAGGACAATCTGTCAAAACAGCGGGTCAGTCAGCACCACCACAAGTCTCAGGGTCTTTTTCCCCATTCTACCACAGTATCCCACTCGAAACGAAGGATAGTAGTCGGTTTGCTGGTGGGTGAAATGTTCTGATGGCTGGCCAGGGGCACGGGAGCCAGTGCATGAACGGGGGAGGGGAGAGGGTCTCACCAACACATGAACTGTCACAAAACAACACAGCGGATGAGACAAGGCCCGGGGAGGAAGCGATCAACCACGACCGACGGTCATGACGGGAGGAGACAAGCGACGTTGAGATCGATGGTCGACAGGAGAAGGTCGTCGAAGAGGTCCCAGGTGCGAACAAGGAAGAAAGAGAAGAGAGAAAAAAAAAGAACAAGCACGGATGAAGAACGAAGACGACGACGAAGGCGAAGAGAGAGGGCGAGCGAGAATCTGTTTCAAAAGAACCAAACGGGCGTAGTGACCAGAATTAAGAGTGAATGCAGCACGGGAGGAGATGACCAACAAAAGTTCCCCTGGCGGTGGTGGTGATGATTGGAGATGGAGATGGTGTTGAGGGGAAGAGAAGAGGTCAACGCCAGCGATGAATGAAACGAAGAAGAAGAGGAACAAGTTACAACAGAGCGAGAGAGAGAGAGAGAGAGAGAGAGACAGCGAGATGAAGAGAGCGAGAGTGAATGAGAGACACAGACTGACAGACTGACAGAAAGAGGAGAAACATTCAAGATAGGGGAGCGTCGTATGGAAACACTCCTCGCCAATCAGCGGTCTGTATTCAGTACCAGCTAGTTTTGACCTGGACTAGTGGCAGCCCCACGGCCTGTGCTGCAAGCTAGAGCCCGCTGCTGATTGGCCAAATTTCAGCCCAGCGGCCTGAAACGGACTAGTGCGCTGACTCAGCGGTGGTCAGTCCCGTGCCGTACAGGCCATACATACACAGCCGTCTCCCCCTCTCTGTCTCTCTCTCTCTCGCTCTGCCGTGGCATTAATCTGTCCGTCTGTGACTTTCTCTGCCGTGGAATTAATCTCTGTTAATCTCTCGCTTTATCCCCGAGTCGATCTTCACTTAAACAACCCGCTGGCCGCGCGGATCCTTGCGCGCTGGAACTTGGTTGTCATGAACGCCGAAATTATAACAATACACTGGATTTACGAACTGATAACTGACAACTGACTGAATTCGCATCCGAACCAGCTTCGGCCATGACCGTCACTCCAGATCTCAGCTGTAGGATATCAGTAGACTCGATCACCAAAGTGACGCCCATAAGTCACTCGACATCAGCATCATATCATAGACTACTTACTCTAAAACCGGACAGCGATTCGAAATCAATCGCATACGATCCCATCCAACAGACCGACCGTTGACCACAACGGCCTCAACTGAGACTTGTCTGTTAACCTCATGACAGTCAACAGTCTTGAAGATCAAAGCTTCCAGTCTGTCAGTCTGTACAGTACACTACACTCCATCCCCAAAAGTCAGTTACGCGTCCATGCTTCAACCAACCTCCACCTCCCTTCTCCTCCTCATCATCATCATCATCTTCTCATCCTCCTTTTCTCTCGTAATGGCGGGGCACTCCATCTCACACTCTTACTCTACTCCATACTTTATATACTGCATACCCATACTTTATACTCTCCTCCATCCATCCACTCGATAAACCATCACCACAGACCGACCCTCAAAATAAATCATCATACGATCCAACCCCGAAATAGATCCAGATTTAAACGAGGCCGGACCCAGTGCGTACCTTGGTTCACCCGCTCCGGCGCTTCCTCTTGACTCGCGGGCCTGACTCGCGGACCTTGACTGGCCCGTGATGGACCAGAGGACTGCAGCTGTGGTTCAGACCGAGGTCAGATCATGATTCATCAAGCAAGCATGCTCCGTATCATACTGTCAGCCCTATCATATCCAGCTCACAGCAATGAAAGAAAGCTTATGCTGAAAACAGAGTATTAAACTTGAATCATTTCATTCAGAGTACATATACTATCCTTCCCCTTGTCCAGAACTGACCAACCTGCTAACCTAACAATCGTAGAAATACAAAACGCAACACAGATTAATATCGCCAAAGAAAAGAAGAGAAAAAAGATCCAAATATACAAAGACACTTCCCAAGCCGAGCGCCCAAACCAAACTGTCAACGAACAAGACTAGTCTTTCAAACACCAGAAATCCCATGTTACTTTTGTTCGCCAAATCAAGTATCAAATATCAAGATGAAAAATCAAATCACTCGGGCTGCTGCACTTCACTCAGCACCTCTTCACCCTCATCCGCCAACACGCTGAACCCCGCATCGCTCGCCCGCAACGGCGACGACGATTGAGACTGCGACGACGACGATGCAGCCTTGCCCGCCTTGGCAGCTTTCTTGCTCGCCGCCTTGCCCCCACGCACCGGCACCCACGGCGACTCCGTCTCTTTCTCCGACTTCTTCGGCTTCGACGATCCCTCTTGCGTATGCTCCATCTTCTTTTGCGCCGCAGACATCGCGTCTTCCACATTCGCTTCATACCCCCTCTCATCCAACGGCGTGCGAATCCCCTCTTTACTGCTACGCAACACCTTGGGCGGTTCCGGATGCTTGGCCGTGCCATGTATCTTCTCTTCTTCCGTCTGCTGTTTGCGCGTCATCACATCTTCAATGTTCGCTTCATACGCCGCAGCATCAACTGGCGTACGAGATCCAGCGACATCCTCCGCCGTCGCAATCTTGACGCCCTCGGGATGCTTCGTGGTAGCACTATATCGTCGTTCGGCACGCTCTTGTCTCTTGGTCAACAGCTTATCGACATTGGCTTCGTACGCTTCGGGATGCAATGGTGTGCTGGTTCCAGATTCATTGTCTGTCGTGGTGGCTCCATCACCGTGCATTTCAAACACGGCGTTCTTGATCTCGCGCTGCACACCTCGGAATGCGTCTAATCCGGCCCGCTCGGCAGCTTGTCCGTGGCTCATTGCGCGCTTCACGTTGCGGTCGGTGGTGCGGCGGAGATAGGAGCGGATGAAGAATCGGGCAAACAACCAGGTCAGGGGCAACAGGTAGAATACGTTCAGCCAGATCGCAAATGCCTGACCGCTGGTGTCCATGCACGTAAAGGTTCTCGGTTCCATGGTGTAGCGAATCTCCTGTCGGTTCAACGTTGCTTGAGCGGCGCGTGCACCGTCAGCACCAAAAAGGCTGCCGTTGGTGTTGGCCACGTTGGCAGCAACACCTTCATGGCCTGCAGCCCGGAGTGCGAGCTTCTTGAGCCATGAGCCCACGCCGGCCTGGGTGTCGTTGGCTACGGCGACGACAGAGGGCAGCACGGACGCCAAGGGCCGAAGCGTGACGGAGTGCGGCACGGGGAACGGGATGGTGTAGTACACAAAGAGATGGCTGGCGGCTAGAGCAGTGCCAAAGATAAACTGCAGGATCTGCATCGTGGTGAGAGATTTCTTGATGCGTACGGGCACGCGAACGCCAAGCGCAGTCAGGGCGTAATACGTGTACTAAACAGGTCAGTGTTGTCCAGGTAATGCGAATGAGCTAACTTACCATGAGGGCATGGATGGCAGAGTTGACGAGAGCAAAGATCCAGATCGGCGAGGCCATGTACCGGATACCCGCCCACATGCACATCATGGCGCCGGCGTGGTGGTAAGTCTGCAAAGTCGAGCTCTTCTTGCCCTTTGCGAGGATGATAGCAGTATCCAAGACCTCATAGAACTTGGAGAGATAAAAGATCCAGCCAAAGAACGCAAGCCCCTTGTTCCACAGCCGTCCCACGTCCGTGGGATCAGGCATATTGCCCGGGCCAAGCTTATACGCCGGGTTGAGGATACTCCACGAATCCGCGGTGGTGTTGAACACGGCGGCATTCCCCAACCCCCGCGGACCATTGATCTTGCAAAACGCATCCACGACATTCACGACACCGTGACCATGCATCTCCGAGCGCGCCGGCCACGACTCGCGGAAGGCATTGAGCATGCCGACGAACGTCCAGGCCGAATACAACGCCAACAGCACATTATGCAGAATGACAAACAGCTTGAACGGCGTCGTCTTGCTGATCGCCCACGGCTTGTTGCCTCTCTTCTTGTTGATGCGGTTGACGATGATGACGGTGGTCGCGTAGACAAGGGCGATGGTGATGGGCACTTGCACCTTGAGGGTGTCGTTGTACAGCTTGGGCGGGATGTTGAAGGGCTGCAGCCAGGAGCGCTCGACGGCGGGGGCGGGGATGGTGTGTGGTTGTGAGCCGGGAGGGAATTGGAGGAGGGAGCGTGGAGGGAGGCCTAGGTGGACTGAGGGCACGTCGGCCCGGTCGGGGGAGAAGAGGCGCATTGTAGGTCTTTGGATGTGTATACTCGAGGCAGTGATTAGAGGACAGCGAGGTTAGATCATGGTGAGGTTGTAGTCAGGTCGAGAGAGGTCAATTGAGAAGTGGTCAATTGAAGGGAAGCAATAGAGAGGACAGAAGAAGAATAATAGAGAATCAGACCAAAGAAGAATGATAGTGACGATAAGCGGACACAACGGTAACTTTTCCTGCTGTTTTTCCTGGTTTGTTGGGATACGCCGAGCAGTCGAATTGGCCAATGGGAAGGCGGGGATGCTGGCCTGATCGGGGTTAGCGCAGTGTATTGTGGTAATCATGGCGTCATCTGGCGGGGAGTCATGACTTCATCGTCTTGCTGGGTGTTTTGCCCTCAGATCCGGTTTGGCGGTGACCTGCCCTGATTGTGAATTGGTACTTGCTCTGTCTGCTACTGATGTCTTGCTTATCGGTACCAATTCCTGCTCAGTCCCAGTATCTCTACCTTTTCTTGACTGCTTGTTTCTGATGCGCACTCCATACCGTACGTATTGTTCTGTCTTATCTGTTGTGTTCTGCCGCCTCAACGTCACAGACCCGCCGTCACCGCCCGCTGCCACCTCGGCTGTTCCCGGCTTATGTCAGCTCCCGCCTCCCACCGCCGACCGTCCGCTCACCACTTCCTCGTCCGTCGGGCTTGATGGATCGTTATTCTCAGATTGTACGACTTGTCGACAAGCGAACATCTCATCCACTGGCCTGGTTCGTCGTGCTGCTCATTCATTCATAGACTTGGTTGCACGGCTTATGCATTCCTCACCGCACAATCCAAACCCTCCCTTCCTCCTAATTCTAAGACCACACACCCTCCTTGCTCTCTAACTATCTCCCCGCAATCTCTACTCCAGGGGTTAAAAAGAATGCACTGATGCCGTTCCGTGAGACCGATATCTTAGCCATCTCCATTCCCCAACAGTTTCACGCAAAGCGGAGCCTCGTTCTCGTTCTGCGTCCGTGGCTGCATTCACATGGATGAGTCTGGGGATGGTCCGAGGCAGCTACGGCGTGCCGGATAGTAATGTAGACGACTACGGCGGATTGTTGATCCTGATATGCATTCGCTATCAACGACACGAAGAGCATGCACTCTCGCACTGATATCTATCAATAGGATTCGATGCTATACCGTTCTTTCCGACGCTCCAAACCCATCTGCCAGCAAGTCTTGGATGTTCCGAAACTTCAGCCCTGAGAAGAACTTTTCCCGCTGCCTCTGCATAACCTCCACCGGCACTGCACTCGCCCCCTTGACATTCCACTCATCCATATACGCCTGCCACAGCAGCGTCGGATCAACCTCTTCTCCCCTATCTTTTGCCACTGCATGTCTTTCCAATTCCCGTTTCAGATTCTGCTCAATCGTTTCCACCGACTTTTCAACGACAGTCAACTTGTGACCAAAGAACTCTTCCACTTTCGCCATGGCATCGTTCCACGTCCCAATTTCCCCAGCGACGTAAGTGTGTTTCTCCCAAGTGCCTGGGTCCGCTTGCACCAGCCGCACCAGCGCGCGTGCCACACCTCGTGCGGACGTCCAGCAGATGCGCTCGTTCCCCGTACCTAACCGCGTGGCCGTGAACGAGTCGAGATCGATCGGCCACACACCAGGCAGAGGCTTCATATATGACCGCGGAACCGGCAAATCCAAGTTCTTGGTCGCACCATCCTGTTGACCTTCAGACTGTGCCTTGTACGGCACCACGGTAGGATCCACCTTACTCCCCTGCACAAAATAGTCCATAAACCACCCCTGATTCACCACCGTCCATTCCACCTCGGTCTCATTTTTTAAGGCCTGTTCTCGAAACACCTGATGCGTCCGTGCATAGAACTGCGGCAAACCCGGAAACATATCGATATCCCCGCCGTAATCGGACGGTACGAAGCGGCGACAGTGCGTGCTCGCACGGCACGCGGCGAGCATGGAGGTGTGTGCGACATTGTAGAAGGATGGGTCGTTGGAGTGTAGGAATGAGAAGAGGGACGTGGCACGATGGTGGTTGAGGATGGTGAGGATGTTCGCGGTGGTGTAGTCGCAGGTGGTGAGGGTGATGTGTGGGTTTGTGGAGAACCAGGGCCGGGAGGATAGAGAGCGGGTGAGGACGATGATGTGTGGAGGGAAAGACGAAGAAGGGGACGCAGCGAGGAGTTCTTCGATGAAGTATTTGGCGAGATCGCTGGCGCCCGCGATGGCGATGGTTTGGTCGGAGAGAAGGAGCATGGTCAGTTCTGTAGATGTCTAGATGTCTAGATGTCCTAGGTGAGTGAGTGAGTGGTTCAGGTGAGTGCGAGCGGTTTTTATATTCCCGGATTCTGATCGCGGATGTCCACGGAGCGCCTGTTGGGATTTATAATCGGACGCTTGATGTGTCTATTAGTCAAGCTGGAATGGATCCAGTTTATTATGGATTCTCCATGATGTCTGATCAACCATTCGAGCAAAGCAGCATCCAGCGTTAATGATCAACGCGTCGGAGTTAGGCGTTGACCGTGATCGACTAACTCCGGGCACCCTTACTAATCACCTCCATCATGACGAAGTCTCAACGACAGCTGAACGCAGACGGGCAAAATAACATCTACATAGTTCGTTCGATTTGAGCGTTCCAGCGAACGATCTCTGCTGGTGTCATAACTTATTGTCTGCAGCACAATTTCGATCGCCATGCCCTCGTCAGGTCTCCGTATGATATTCTTCGTCCTGATAGACTCAATGCTAAAAACGCAGTTTTGTTGTTTGTAAAGAACTCTTTTGACATTGTCCTACTATAAACGCGACGACGAATATACCCAGCGCTCCCAGCTCCACGAAGAGAATTGTTTTGGTTCATTAGCTCTATTCTGCACTTTAGCCTGCTCATGCGTGAGTGTTGTACTCCGGCGTCAAGATACCCCTCAACAGCCCGTTGCTTAAGTTGCTCTGGGTTCCTGCGCAAGCCCTGCACAGAGATTCTTTGCCACTGGGTATTAGTGGACAAGGAGGTTGCGCCCTAGTTCACCGGCTCCTTGCTTTGCTATGCTCGGCTGGCCGGTTTCCTTGCCTTCCCTTCCTTGAGGGTAGAATAGGGAGTGGTTGGGCATGGCCTAGCTCTCTATTTCCCCTTTGACCAAATTTCCTCCTGAGAATATTCGAAAATTGAACATCATAGAGGAGGTTTCGACTTTTTCTAAGCTGAGAGCGAGCAGGACGAGTGGCCGCCAAATACGCCATTTTCCGTCGACGTGGGCCGAATAATTGCTGTTGAAGACGCTAGTACTAGTATTCTGTTTTGGCCGCTGGGAGAGCAGCAGAGGCCTTTGACAGTTGGCCAAAGAAGGGTGTTCCTTGACAAGGCTGTCTAAACAAGTCGGATGCCACTCCTAAACTTTCGTCAAATAGTCTTGCTTCATGAATGAAGAGACGGAACTCTTCTTATGCGGACGGATAATAGGACTCATGTTGTTTGAAATTCTATGAAATCCGAAAAGGCTGGATAGTAAAAAGATTCAGCAAGGCGAATCAGCTTCATGTTTAGACTCGACGTTGGTCTTCTTCTCAAGGAGCAGCCTTACTACTGTCTCATGGCCATTCTTAGCTGCCCATGCCAGTGGTGTCTGCCCATTTTCATCCTTGCACTTGGTGTCGGCATTGTTGTCAAGTAGCAACTTCACCACTGCCTCACGACCATTTCTGGCTGCCCATAGCAATGGCGTCCCTCCAGCTCTATTCTTGCATTCAATGTTGGCATTTTTGTCAAGTAGCAACTTCACCACTGCCGCATGACCATTTCTGGCTGCCCATAACAATGGTGCCCATCCAGTTCTAGTCTTGGACTCAATGTCGACGTTCCCATCAAGCAGCAGCTTCACTACTGCCTCATGACCATGTTCAGCCGCCCAAGCCAATGGTGCCCATCCATAACCATATCTCGAATGAACGTTGGCATTCTTGTTTAGCAGTAGCTCCACTACTATTATATGATCACGCCCCGCTGTCTCATACAGGATTGTGGTCCATTCAGATTTGGACAACTCACTGTGGGCAATGTTATCAAGCAGCACCTTCACTACTGTTTCATGACCGTTACTCGCTGCCCAATACAGTGGTGTCAATCGAGCTCTGTCCTTAGACTCAATGTTGGCATTCCCGTCAATCAATACCCTCACCACTGCCTCATGACCATTCATAGCTGCCGAAAACAGTGGTGTTCGCCCATGAGAATCGTGAGACTCAATATCACTGCCCTTGTCAAGCAGCAGCTTCACCACTGCCTCATGACCATTCATAGCTGCAAAAGACAGTGGCGTCCGCCTATAAACATCCATGGGCTCTATATCTCTGTTCTTATCGAGAAGCAAGGCAGATATTGAGGTCAGAAGTCCGAAGTGCGCTGCAACGTGCAGGCCCGTCATTTTAGTTCTTGGACCTGCAAATTCAAAATCATGATCTATCATAGCCTGACTGAAGGCAGATATTTTCGCTGCGCTTCTGAGAAGACCAAACACCAACTGTCCACCTTCTTTTGAACATAAACGGGCGTGGATTCCCCAATTCCGTGCAGCATAGCCATAAAGAGGATATGACTCTAATCGCGCCTCGAATCTTTGAGTGTGGGACTGAACCCAGTACTAAACACGTCGTATGACAAGTAGGTAACGCAGATCTCGGAAATGCTGGTGTGGGCATCAGGAAAGAAAGCCGTCCAGTTGCAATCGAAGTACTGCTGTGTTGTATAATGCACCAATCGAACAATGCCACTGGATGCATCCACAACGACCAAACCAGCACATACGGAAGTCATCAGGCTGGTTTCCGCGATGCTCTCTTCATCAAATTCAATCTGGTCAACTTCAATAGCTAGGGCGTGCTCAAGCTCTAAGCAGGTCAAGGGTCTCTTCGAGCTGGTGATCCACAACAAAACTCGCATAGCAAGTGCTTGATCATCTTCCGCTTGAATCTTGATTCGCTCCATAGCATGCTCGTAGGCTTGATTCAATGCTTCAGAAGCTTTCGGGTCGTTCAGCAATCCGGGTGCTGGTCGTAATTCTTCCAACGCACGTCTGATTGCTCTGACTGTTGGCTTGTGGATCAGGGAGTCAACAGAAAGCCGCGCAAGAAGAAACCTGGGGCGCTGTTAGCTAACGAAGTCATCTTCACGGAAATACATACATTCCGTTTGCTGCTTTGCCAATCTCAGTCTTGATCTCATCCTGGAGAGAAGAATCTGCTGACTTCAAAGCCCGACAGTCCTGCAACCTCCTTTCTAAGTAGTTCATCAAGTCCGTGTCATCGGCACGGATCTCATACGTTAAACACCCTTTGAATTCTTTAATAATATCGTCGATGTGCCGTGAAGTTGTGAAAAGATTTGCTCCAGTTTTTGACTGAAGGTTAAGAATTTCTGACAGGAAAACCCTACAACCTTCATGAGAAACCCGACATTCGTCTAGGGCATCTACTATAATAAATACCCTGGAATAAGAAGCAGCGACCAAATGCAACGCCTTGAGAACCTCGTTAGCTAACGGGCCAGTTCGTTTTGGCTTATGATACTTGTATAAGCTCTTCACAGATTCGGGCATGAATGGTAGCTCTTGAACCAGCTGTTTCAACAGGCTTCTAAGCAGATCAGCAGACTTTTGCTCATGCTGCCGCCGAAAGCTGCAATAGAGATAAGCAGTGTCGATTTCGGGGTTGTTTGAAAATATTCTGTGAAGGTGGTTTATCACTACCGACGTGACAATTGTCTTGCCGGCTCCTGGAATGCCTGGGCAGAAAAGCGTCTGCTTGCTTTGCCTCAGCCACTGCTGAAACTCATCCGACTTCAGCAGCCATTCCCCGCTCCCCTCTTGATGTTCGGCAATGAAGCCGTTTTGTTCATCAGCATAGTCTACTAGCGTAAGCCAATCTGCAATTATTTGGCGCTCTTGGTCATCTCCGCGCTGAATTAGCCTTTTAACAGCGATATCCGTATCCTTTGTTGTAATCTGAACCT
Source organism: Chrysosporium keratinophilum (assembly GCA_029850275.1). Taxonomy (NCBI): domain Eukaryota; kingdom Fungi; phylum Ascomycota; class Eurotiomycetes; order Onygenales; family Onygenaceae; genus Chrysosporium; species Chrysosporium keratinophilum. Next base: position 3,203,031 of record JARBIX010000008.1, read on the forward strand.
CAGTAAGGTGGTTTTCAACTAGAATCCTCAATGGAATTAGTGAGGCTGAATCACTATACCAGTACTATGTAAGTACATCGACTGACCAGATGAAAGTACATCAAAGATCTTCTTCTGGTGCTCCACTGTTGAAGGAGCAATCTCGCAAAGAAGGTCCTTTGCATATGCGGCAGCCGCCATTGCTGCGTATCCCTGCCACTCGTAATTCTTGTGTGAGTCTGAGTAGTCGCAAATCCCACGAATAACTACACAAGGAAAGTGGTTCATCAGGCCTGCCGCTTCCATCTCAAAGCAAAGCACATTCTTCTCTGTCGAAAGCTTATCTCGAATCAAAGCGTCCTTCATCAACCGGTTTGCTGAGGCGATCAGACCATAGTGAATTGCTGGGTTATCATGTTCACTCGTTCGCTCTGGTCGCTTGACCAATTTCGATTGATCGTCACTGCAGACCGTCGTACAGCTTGTATCGTGGATCACTTCGGTTTTGAACAGCTTGTCACTAACGGCGTCCGGCCGACCACACTCCTCTCGTAGTCTTTTGTTCTTTTCAATGGCGGCAGTAATGGCTTCTTCGAGTCTGTGCCCCTTTCTTTTATACTTGGCCTTAAGCCCGTTCACGGCTGTTCGACAGATGGTTGGAGATTGATTCAGAAATCCCGTTTCCACAAAGCCGTTGCCCTGTACGCTATGTCCAAAGTCATACTGGAACACACCACCCAGTCCACTTCCGGCCGAACCCACCACGACATCACCAAGGCGAATATCGTTGATAGGGCTCGGCGCACCGCCTCCGATGCCCACCATCAGACCAATTCTGATATTGGGGAAGCTGTGCATCATGTCTCGTGCGACGCTCGCGGCGGAGGATATGCCATATTCACCATCGGGCATTATGGCGATTACGACATTGTGCTTCCCAACTCTGCCGAGGGTGTAGTGGTTGTTGTCATTAGGGGAGCGGGTTGCTGGGCCATCATGTTCGTCATCAAGAAATTCCTGTGCTGCGACATATTCGGTGAATAGGGCACAAATCCAGCCCACCAGGTAGTGTTTTGGGTCAGACATCTCAGGTCGTGAAGAAGTAGTTTGGCTTGGATTTGCAATATCGATGACACCCAGATCATCGACGAGGTTGAAGAGAGAATGGAAAAACAAGAAGGTGGGGTCTTGTTCTCAGCCTTGCCTTGGCTACAGGGTGACGCCTCCTCAGCACCCAATGAGGCATTCTTCCCATCCAGACCTGTTGGCAATTAAAAATCAGAAACGGGGAGCGGTTCATGGGTTAAGCATGAGAGTTTCTAAGACCAGTGTCACGCAGTCCACAGGTATGATAATAAGGAAGAGCTGTGGACGTCTTCCTTGGAAACGACGAAGACCTGAAATGGAAGCCTTTTAAGCCACTTTGCAGTAAGCTTGGAAGTGGTGATGAGCAACACAGAGTAAATACGGAGAACGTACTGTACGGGGGGTAAACGGTTGCCTCCTCAGGTGGCAAGCCAGCGCTTTCTCCAATGCGAGCTCGCGCCTTGTTAACGGCGCAGCAGCATGCCAGGCGTTCGCGGTCTGGGTTAAACTCGCCCAAACTGTGTGCAGCTCACCGGGGCTGAGGCTCGAAGGCCTGGTGAACTTGCAGTTGGTATGTGAGCTTCCTCGTAGCATTGAAGGCAGTGATGGAAGTGTTGGCACATTGACGCCCGCTTGGACAATACCAGCACGAGGAGGACGCCTATGGAGGATAACTAGTTCAGCTCTCACTTAAAAGGGCGTTGCGAGGTCATAACCTCCCTTTTAATAAAAATGGTATCTTTTCACGTACTTCCCGTACTCTGTAGCTTGCGCAGAAATTCGTTGATCAAATATCATCACCATGTCGGCTGAAGATCTTGAGGTGTCCAAACGGTTTCGAGAGCATTGGCGGGTCTGCACAGACGACCAGAATCTCACTCTTCACGGATTCCGTCGTTTCAAAACCACCCATTTGTTGAACCTTCGCTTTCTCGAAAGCGAGATTGCAGGATTGGACCATACTATCTACCAGGCTGGACTCAGCTTGGGTTTGGATCTATCACCCGACGACAGACTCGGATTGAGGCATGCTAAAAAAGACCAAGATGCTCCCAAGCATGACGAGCTGATCAACCAAAAACTGGTGCTGAGGTTGCGTGACCTCTTGAAACAGTACGGTGCGTGTTTCAACATTATGCTTGACGTCCGAGCTGATCATAGTAACGCAGATGAGGCACTTGTGGCAATGAACAGCATTATGGCCATGGAGACAGTTTCGCTATTTGACGACGGGAAACAATCTGCGCTCCGGCATGATCTCAACTTGCATGAAGTATACAAAACCCGGCTTCTCCGCGTGGACAAAGGCCCGCGGTCAAGGCAGGACCCTTTGCAGCGTGGTCTCCATAGATTTCTACGAAGACTGCGCTACTGGAGGCTCTCAAAAGCCTGGAATGATCGTGAGAACCTCAGTCACCGTGCCGGCCGTGCCCGGGACGATTGGCTATCTCAGAACACCAGCCTTCTCGCGGAGGTTGCGGGACGTTTTCTTGCAACAGGCTTCACAGGGATCTTTCTTGTCGTTCCACTCGTTATCCTATCATCTCAGTCAAGCAAAGAGATTCAAATCGCCATCATCACAACTTCTATCATACTTTTCTCAACTCTGGTATCCGCCTTGCTGAGGGTATCCAATGCCGAAATGATGATGGTCTCGGCAGGTTACGGCGCGATCCTGTCAGTCTTTGTCTCCAACTCTCCAACGCCGAAATAACCGGGTTGTCAGTATGAGCTCGCGATGTTAAGCTGCAGGTTGAAGACGTGTTAGTGTTACAGCAGCCCTGTGCGGATATTCGTACAATACACCCTCTGATAAGAGGCCCACGAGATGACGAAGCGGAAGATGGAGATCTCAAGGACGGGTGGATGGATGGATCAGGATCCGCGATTAGGGGCGTCGACGCGGTCGTCTGATCCTAGGGTTGGATTACTCCTTTTCTTCGACGACTTGGGCTTGGGTTTGGGGTCTGGAGGGATCACGTTAGCGGCGAGTGCGTGATATCTAAAAGGGGAGGTTGAAGGCCAATGTCGCCGGGGTCGTCGGCTGCGCGTCCCGTCTACGGAGCATGGGGTCTGACTTGAGGTCTATCTGTTCTCTGCAGTTAGATGCGGTTTGGGAGGTGCCAAGGTAAAATGACATCTCTGTACGGAGTATGGAGTTGGTTAAATAAGATGGAACCCCCCAGAAGTCAGGACAGCCGAACACACAGATTTACACGTACTACAGCACAATTCCAACCTTAGAGATTCCAGCAGTAATTGTCATATTTCGCACATGCGTGATACTGTCGACACTTGAATGGTGAAACTGTCTTACGGACTTGTCTCAGAATTTCTATATAGTTTACTATTGAAAAATCAAAGTAATACATCATCATGATGCCCGTACTATATTTCAAACCCTACTCGGAAGTGTTCGACCGTCCGAGACTGAATGCGCGGACAATGGAGGCTAGCAAGTCCTTGGGACCCTCTGGGGACTTGATATCAAACTTGTGCATATCTTTGCGAAGTCTCAACCCAATCTCCGGCGACAACTTCAAAACATCGATCCAAGCTCGGGCGGCCACCTCTCTAGTAACGACCGGCATGCCAGACCAGAGCATCTTCTCATAAGCAAGAATGTACAGTGACAGCTCGGTAAGAATAATTTCGTTCCAGGGGCGGTTGACAAATATTTCCGGAAGCTCAGCTACACCAATCGCAGCAAGCCCAAATAGAAGAAAACCGGGGAATCCTCCTGCTCCTGTTTCTACAAACAAGAGCCCTGATGAACCAACTAGCGCAAAAAACTTCATTTGAAATATGCCATTTGCAGACTGGACTCGGCTTACCTGGGGCCTAATTCTCTTGTCGTTGTCGGTAGCGAAAAACAGTTCGGCAACGTTCGCAGGATGCGCATCCCTATCCGAGTTTAAACCATACACTTGCGGCAAACTCGAACTCATCCCTGTCCCAATGTCTTTCTTGATGACCTCTACAAGATCCCCGTTACCGGCGACTTTCGCACTGCAGCGATTAAACAAGCGTGCTGCTTTTTCGCAGGCCTTTGGCACTATCTGGTATATCCGGGCTTCAATTGTCCTGTCGTAGATTGCACGAAGCAAATCGTTCCTGAGAGAGGTTCGCGTCAAGTTGGCCAAATCGTGAATATCTTGGCCACCTGAAGGCTAATGTTAGTTGCAGAACTTCATCGCATGGGTACTGAAGAAAGCTCAATACTAACCATCCTGATATTTACTCACAAACACACAGTCAAACTCAACGTTCAGGGCTTCTTGCACGGCTTTAATGCGAGCAGCTTTGTTGTCTTCAAGGAGTTTTGCCTTTAGTTCCTCAACCGTCAAGGCACAATGAGGATTGTTCCCTTTTATTAATTTTGCCTCATTTCCGCACTGTGCATCAAGTAAGTCGGTTCGCGTAAAAACAATAATGAGCATCACCCCTTTGGGATCAACCTTTGAAAAAAAAGTCTGGTCGAGTGAGCTTATCCGGTTCTGAGTAGCGTCCATGCAATACCTTGATCATCGTTAGAACACAAAAGGTTTCACATAAGTGCCAGCAACTTACCAAATGCAGTGCAGTTGTTCTTCAAAAACTGGCCGCGTGCTACGATCTTTGATGAAGGACTTCACAAGATCGTACGGGTTATCATTCCCTATATCCCAGCCGCGAGAGTCGTGCAAGACAAAGCCTGTCCATGGCCCGTTGCTATTTTCGGGCACTTGAAGTCCTTCGTCAATAGAGTGGGTTACTGATCTTGTGCCACTACTCTCCACAGTCTTGAAAATAAACTGTCAGAGCTTCCAGTTTTTAAACTTGGGTAATAGCAGCAGGGGAAGTATGACATACTATACGATGACCGGCAACCATGTTAATAACACCCGACTTTCCAATGCCATGGGACCCACAGACCAGTACCCGCGGGCATCGAAGTTTGATGTTAACATAACGCTGAAAGTCCCGTTTCCAAAACAGTTCATCGTCCTGAATTGCGATATTTTGCCGAAATTCTCGAAGTGTGCACCTGTGCGCATACTGATTGATGTATAGAAATCCCAGAGACCCTGTATCATCGTGATAATAAACAGATGGATGGACAATATCATCTACAGAAGACATTCAGCAAATATTTTAGCTACACTGGATTAGGAGTGGCATACAGATACCGTTGTCCGGCGGTTCGGTGGTTAGACTCGAGACAATCCGCTCACTTTCGAATTTTGGGATCGAGGCAATTTGGACCTCAGGCTGCATGCCATCCATTTCGAATGAGCTAGAAAGATCCCACATGTCAACGGAGAGGCCATTCATAAACGGAATAGTATGTCGTATGGAGTTACCACTGTCAGGCATGGTATACTCGATGGGGTTTGTCACATCGACGCCCTGTAGCGGTTTGAATCCGAGAACAAGCCCTTGCTTCTGTCCCTCTGCGAGTAGCCATTGCAAAGGCCAAAGAGATAGACCGTCTTGCCTCTCAGCTCCTCCGACGTTACCATGACCCCCGAGAAACCATGCTTCGACAGATGTTCGACTTTGTTCCTGCGTGCTTACATCCGCATATCCACGATGGGTCTTTGAATCATGGTATCTTTGAAGAGAATAGGGATCTCTGCGTTCAAACAGAGCCATTGCATGTCGCACATGGGAAATGTTCGGGGTCTGCTCAATGTCGTACATATCTGCGTTCGCGATAGTTTTGACTGTGTCGATAACCCCCGAGAATCTGAATTTTATGGCCGGTCTGGTTTTCGCGATCCTGGATGAGTTAGTCAAAAGGCAAGATAAAAGTTCGCAGCTTTACGTACAAATGATGATAATGCTGTTAGGCACGTCGTCTAGTTAGTAGTATTCAGGCAGCAAGCAAATGGGCTTTTGGGATAGATCACCTTGTGCTTATGAAGCTCAGCCTTGTCACGTATCTTTCGATAGATATTGATAGCTTCCCAATAGGATTTGTCGAAGTCAGGTAGGTCTCGCCTTAAAGTTCCCATATGGTAAAAGAGGGCGCCAACTGCTCGAGCTACGACTATTCACGCACAAGAATAAGATCGTTGATCGGAACGAGGAAAGGCAAGTTAGCCTTACATGCACCACGACTGAAACCAAAAAGATATGCCTCATCCTGCGAGGGACAGCAGTTGAGTGCACAAAACTAATATGCCAGTTAGTCCAGCGTTCAACTGTACATACATGCACGGGAAAGCTCACTTTATAGACGTCGAAGATGAGCTTTTCGAAGTTGTGGCCAGTTAATCCTGTATATATGCGGTCAAGCAAGCCCAGTGTAGCGCCGATTCCCGGCCAGTATTGTCGTATCTGCCGCATCGATCAGCCGGAGGGTACGCTTCGGCATGGTAGTAGCATTTATTACCTGAAACCAGATTTTCCCATCACTATTATCCTGAACCTCGCCCTCTTTGACGGATGCCCAAATTCGAAACATGTTACTTGTGTTTTTCATCTCATTGCCTGTCAACAATCTAGCATTAATAGTTTTCTTTTTCATGTGCAAGTAAAAGGGCGGACCTAACCAGTTGCGCCGTCTGCTCCCATCCAAGTTCCATCGATGCAACAAACGACTCGCCTGGGTCGGTGGGATTCCTTGCAATCATCACAAGGATTGATCAAGTCTTGCTCCTGTTCGGGATCCTTGATACGCTCAATTGATGGCTGTTCCTGTGCTATGGCGAATATGGTTCTTTCGGGAGCATCCATGATAGCAACTGCTTCCGCTTCAGCCGAGAGGGGGTTTGGTTCCAGCGGGGGGAGTCGTGTTCCGTCACTGCAGAGGAAAGAAAAGATCAAAGAACAGGTACAGGCAGGGGCAGAGAATCAAACGAGGAGTGGTATATTTTGTGCGACAAGCTATCCTCGTAGAAGAAAAACAAGCTCTGTCTCGAGGAATATTGACAATTAGAAAGTCTGGACTGTTCAGAGTGTTACAGTAACTAATTTGCTGTAACCGCCAGCCTTGCGCGGTGGTGGTGGAAAAGCTCACAGCTGACAGGATGGCGCAGTGGAAGATGGAGATTCGGAGATGCATGAACGCTGCAGCTGAGTGGCTTCATGCCCCAATAAATAAGCGCCCGGTTTGTTCTCAGGTGAAAGTGGCCCAAAAATACTCCGTCTTGCTGGAAGCGATAAAGGAAAATGGGATACATATCTATCCATCAACCTGTCGTCTAGTTACTAACCGGGGAATGTGTACAGTACTTCGTGTGAATATCTTGCCTCAGTTCCTCAGACCAACCACGGACTGGTTAGAGTCGAACACGGAGTATAAAGAGGATGAATTACTATCTCGGAAGACTGATCAAGGAGTTTTAACGAGACTTGGGCCTGCAATGGTTCTTTTGGGACTTACAGTATGACGGCCAAACCGGAAACATCGTCACTTCAACTCTCAACTTACGTTCCCCCGATTCTACCGTAGTTGAACTGTACTTACCCCGTACTTGTAGCGTTTCCCTTGAGAAGAACAACTGCCGGTAGATTGGAAACCCCGTACATGGAGCAGTCACCATTCTCATGGGCTGTTCTGGCCCCCTATTGCTTGTAAACAAGAACACCCAACATAATCATCCCCAACCAAATAAAGGATGCGATTATCGTCCGGCAAAAGCGAAACAAGCATGATCGAAAGAAATATTCCATAAAGGGGGACCAACGTAATTACTGTACCACACTACCCACTCAACGCACATTAAACCCCTTCTCTCAACACGAATCTCACAACTTAGACCAACGCAAGGAAACCATCTCACGAAAGCTCCACCTTTGCAATCCTCGCCGGCCACTCCATCGCAGCCCTCCACGGCCCCTTCACACCCCCAGGCATCGCCATCGCAATCGCCCTCAACACCGGACCCGGCCACCCCGCAGTCCACCACCGATTCGCCGGAAAACTCAACAACGCCACATAATGCGCAATAATCACCAGCGCCAGCGGCTGCCGTTCCTGTCGCTCTCGCGTCAGCAATTCAATGTATAGATCCGGTACGTAAAACGGCCAGGAGATGGTGAGCATCCAGTCCGGTGGTGTGGCAAAGGCTTCTTCGTAGCATTGCCAGAGGCCGTCGATGGCGGCGGAGTAGGCGTCCCGCTCGCTGGCGTCGGTGGTTAGCGTGCTGTTGAGCGCGTGTAGTTCGTCCAGGGCGGCTCGAGCGTCGAGGAGCAACGGTGATGGGGTGTCGAGCGTGCGGTGCTGCACCAGCTGGCGTAGGCGCCCGTTTTTGAACAGGGGCATGGCAAATTTCCAGAGGACAAGGATACGGCGCATCAAGAGGACCTTGTCGAGAAATTCATCAAGCAGGCAGTTGGAGCGAACGTGCGTAAAGTACGATGGGTGGAGCACGGCGAGTTCGTGCAGGAGTAGGAGGCCCGAGCAGATGATCACCGCGCTGCAGTTTTCCATTGTGACTCCCGGCTTGCGTTTCTGCGCACCTTGGAGGCATTTGGTTTGGTGCTTAGCGGCCAGAAATGTATATTCTTCCTGCGAAGAGGGATGCAGGTATGCCAGGTGCAAAGCAGCAAGGGAAAGGATGTTATTGAGAAGCCAGGGGTGAGTCTGGGCCTGCTGGGGCACGGCGCACTGCCAGACCAGCTGCTTCCCTTGGTCCTCAGACAGTGTAAGGCTGGTGACTGTCGCATAGTGATGCATCAGCTGCATGTCCTGGAAGGAAAACCCCGAAGGGCTAAGCGGTCGCTCGATAGCATTATGTAATGGCTTTGGCTGTGGAGAGACCTGCTTGTTCCTCGAAACTAGGGCACCGGCAACCGCAGACAGAGGGTGAATACGGATCTTGATCGTCGGCTCTGGAACGCTTGCAGTCGATGTGGGAACTAGGGAGGTCGCGCTAAATTGATCCTCATAGTCACATCTTATCCGCCGTTTCTGGCAGTTCCTACAACAGGGAGGGCGTTCGTCGCACTGATAGAGAATGAGTTTAGCACAGACGGAGACAGATGGAGGAAGATGCAGCTGAAGTAGGAAAAGCGAATACCAACCTTTACTCTCCTCTGTTTGCATTGCCCACATCCATGTCTAGACTTCACATGAGTCCTCCTTGTTCCGTTGGATCCCATCTTTCTTCAAACACTTCAGTAGTCACTCTCAAGGCGTCGTGGTCGTGCGAGGTCAAGAAGGGTAAGGAGTACGAAGGGCTGGTGGTTTAAAGCGGTGGACGTGCAGGATAGACTCCTCGTCACATCCCAGCCACAGCCTGATGCCCTTCATTCTGACCATCCTGGCGCCGTCCTGCTCCCTGTACTTAATTTAGCACTGCGGTGGAGGGAAAGGATTACGATGCGGCTCGAATACGAGGAAGGGTAGTTAGAGAGCAAACATAGCAAACACAACAAACAGAACAGACAGAACAAACAAGCAAACAGCACATAAACTGCATCGCGACAACAGGAAACAACGCTGAACACGCCATAGACCAATACTCCATTCGCACACCACAAGATGCTATCCATATTTTCAGGCTACTCAAGGGGAGGCGCCCCATTGCACTTGTCTGCTGGCTGGGGCAGTTCGAGCGGATACTCGCCATCACCCTCAACGACATCCGGTCCTGGATTTGGATACTTCACCTCTGCGACACCGCGCGCCGTCGTGCAGCCATTCCCAATATTCGCCACTAGGAAGCCAGGTCGTGCATTAAATGCGACACTCGGAGGTTTGCTCTCAACCTGGCTCGCGTTTTTGCGGTGAAGGCGATGGCGTCCGAATAGACTGTTTCGCGCCCACCAAGGCCGCAGTGTCGTGTCCCGTTTGGAGATGTTGAGTCGATCTACATCCTTAAACATGCTCAGTCCTGCTGGTGGCTCAGCTACTACACCAATTTTGGAAAAAGGAGCGGTTGCAGAGGGAGCCGGAGCCGCAGAGGTTGGAGCTGGCATCGTCGAATTTGAAGGAACGTCGGGCCGTAAAGGCACAGATCCATTATTCGCAACGGTCACCGGCGAGCAAAGCATAAAAAACTCCTGCTCTCGATTGATCCAAGCCCAGGCGAAGACGTGGTCGCCCGATGGCATGTCAGACGGCACCGTGAACTGAAACGATTGCTCCTCCGGAGCATTGTTCCTGCCCTTGCGGCGCGGACAGTTTCCCTCGTAACTGCTAACCACTTGCCAGGTTTTGCCCTTGTCGATGCTGAATCCGGCCTGACAGGATCCGCCATAGTGCGTGCTGCTGCCCACCAGGCTGAAGTTTTGGACGGAGCCGGCAGACCAGGTGGCTACGGGTCTGCCTTGGTCGGTGTCGAGAAGGTTGAGGTAGCCGCGGCATGGAAAGATGGTTTTTCTGCCGCAGCAGTTGTAGGGAAAGTCGAGTAGGAGGTCTGGAGGGTCGGTGCGGTGAGGGTTGTTCTCTGCGGCGAAGGGAGGAGGGTAGTATAATTTCATGTGCGCCTGCACAGGGGAGAGGAGTGCCGTAACAAGGATAAGTATTGCCCTTAGCGATAGCATGTTTTTGTCTGCTGTTTCACAAAAAGGATAGCGGAAGATGATGAATGCTGATGAAAATTTAGGTGACTGTTGCCAAACAATGCTCAGGGCTTTGCAACAACACAGAAAGAAGAATATCAGATACGAATGCTATTAAGAGAGGAGACTGTAAGCTAAAGCATTATAGACAGCTCCGCGTTTGTAAAGCAGACCATCAATACAATGCATTCACTTGTCAGCAAGCGAAAAGAATCACTGCAACTTGAACAACAAAATATGGATTGGCAAACAGTAGTTTCTTGAGCATTTGTATATTTAGACAGCAGGAGCGTGACGGTGGACGGCTGCCTCCAATCCTTCCATTTGTACGGAGGAAGCAGGCGGCAACAGATAAACTCCATAGCAGTAGTATTCTCTTGAAGCAGATTAGGACCATATCCCCTATTCTGATCTGAATCTGAGATGGTTCATAGAGAGTTTCTGCAGACTGCATGTTGTCCATTTATAACTCACATATCGCATCGCAGGGTTCATACTCTAAACCATCTGTGAGACCCTAGAAGATTAGAACCCAGAAACATCTCTGCGGTGTTGTCGAAGGGAAATGTTTTGAAACACTCTGGACCCCTGGCGTGGATGTTGTCAGTCCATAGAATGTTCCTGAACGGGCTTTCTTGGCAGGAAGTGATTCGTCAAAAGTCTGGATGTCGGAGAGAGAGCTTGCAAACGGAATAGCCACTTTTGTATGAGTATTCTGCAAATATATCGCTTTTAGATCTATCATGGAATACGTATACACTAGAGACCGATTCAGTGTTGTACTGTACCCTTCCCAACTATCGCCCGCCCATATACTCTGGTTTATACACCTTGGTCCCTCCGGTCTTCATCAACTCTCTCAGTGCCATAGTCGCATACTGACTCGCACCAAGTTGAAACTTGATGACAAGAGCCAGCTTTTCCTCCTTATCAACATCCATCTCCCCATCCCGCGTTTTGGCTTGGGAGTTGTCGCCCTCCGTCTTCTCCGCTTTCTCCTGCTCACGAAGCCGCTCCAAGTCCGTCTTGACAAACTGCTCATTATCATCCGTGTATTTCTTGACTTCAAAAGAATAATCCGGTCCCAGCCGACTCATGAGCTTGCGATATCCTCCACTCAGGTTCGTATCCTTCCATTTCCGGCGCATATCGAACGGATCCAGCCCCCCTCCTCGCTCGCTCGCCATGAACGTCTTGTAAAATTCTGTCACCTTGTTCGCCGGGTAAATGATATCGTACCCAGGCAACGGCAGCACAATGTCGAAAATACTATACTTGCCGCTCGCCGCCTCTTCAGCCGTCAAGGCACGAGCGCGCTCAAACACGCTCTCCGCAGACACGGCGCTATCCCCCGTGTCCGGGAGAATGATCGCCTCGCCGTCCGCGTCGACATCTTCAGCAACAACTGGGTCGGAGTCATGATCTTTGAATTCATTGACCAGCACGAGATCCCCTTCCACCACTTTGTCCCCGTATACCCGCCACCGTTCGCCCAGAGCAAAGTTCCACACCAGCGACTGGTACGCGTGCACGTACATTAATCGCAGATTACGCGGGATCGATTGCAGCGCACCCACGTAGTCATTTTTCTTCCGACCCAGGTGCCTGATAATATTGGACTCGCCGGAGAATTTCCTGGGTAGTTTTTCCAGCGCCGGACCTGCCTGGCCTGTGGTCTCGAACATGTGGATCGCCTCTGCGCGAGCCATGTCGTCGGAGCTCAACAAGACGCTGCCTTCTGGAGCCGTACCTTGCGCAGCGGCCAAGCTGGCGGGAGTGTAATGTAGAATACTCTCGCATGCGCCCTTGAAGTCGCCCTGCAGCATCTTGACACCCACGGTATCCGTCCGGGTCGCAAACGTCCCGAATCGCTGCAGTCCGTAATAGTTAAAATAGCCCTTCTCGCGGAGATTTCGCAGCGCGACCGAAACCAGATCAGAAACCTTTGCGACCGGATCCGTACCAAGATCAATGGGGAACTGGCATTCTCGAAGCGTAATCACGAATTCATTGCCGCACAGGTCCCCAAGCTCCAATCCTTGCGGCTGATATGCAAAATCTCCAACGACGGCATTGCGAAGTGAGCGATTCATGCCCGCCAGTCGTGCTGCGTCCACGCGGAACAGACTTGCCCGCTGAACTGTGACTCCACGGCGATCCTTTGTACCAGCAAATTTAAACCCCTTGACGCCCAACTTCATCTGGCGGCCCAGAAAGTTGATTACTTCCATCGTGTCCTTGTTCTCCTTGTAAATGGTGAAATGCAGGTATTCACCACCCACTTCGCTCCAGCCAAGCTTGCCTCGTCGATTGTCGACGACACCACCTTTGGTTTGATGTTTGAGTCTTCGTGTGGGAACCGAGGAGATCACCATCGTGTTATCGTTTTCCGTCGACGACTCTAGCCGGCCGCCAAATATGCGGCGCAGGGCCTGATGGATCGTTGTTCTTGTGTCTTTCTCCGCGACCTGGTCCGATTTGACACGACCAAGATCTCCTGCTTTCAGGTGTGGTTTGGCCGCCGCACGGCGATGGAGTTTGAGAACCTTCTCCGCCACATTTGCGCCTAACAGTTGCTCGAGGAGTTTCTGGTCTTCTTCTGAAATCTGGAGACGAGCAAACGAGTTAGTTATACCATTTCGATCCACCATCGTGAAACGAACATACCTCGGGCACCGCTTTCGCATCTTCTGCGGAGGGCGTCTCTGTCTGAGCAGAAGTTTCCGCTGTCTCTGCATTTTGCTGTTGGTTTTCCGGAGTTGGTTCCGTCTTAGCCTCCGTTGCGGTGTCCTCTGCTGGTTCATCGGCCTTTTCCGTTGGTGGTTTCTGCGCGTCCCGCCTCAAAGATGCCGGGACCTTGAGATTTCTCAAATGTAAAACTTCGCCAGATTGAAGGATCTCATTGACCATGAAATCGGTGTACCTAGTCGCATCACATCAACCTAAGATAAAGACTGGAGCCCCGCGCCAGGTCATTGGATCTCACCTTTTCTTCAAGATGCCCGAGAAACCAGGTATATCCGGGCACACAAACTCCGTGATCCCAACTTCTGCCTCTTTTAAAGCTTGCGCATCTTCCGCCGTACCTGCTGCGACCACCGGTTCTGAGCCCGCAACGGTTGCGGGAGGGGCTTGGTCGTCATTCTCTGAGAGCTTCACACGCTTCCGGCGTGATTCGTCGCCTGAGAGATGTTCCTCCATTTTCGCAAAGCGCTCGGAGTGTGCAGCAATCGATTGAAGGAGAATGGTCGTTGTCGGCGGAAAGCTGGTCCCGATTCGAGTCCGTGGGCGGGAATAATGGTGTTGATGGAGATTGAGTTTTCGGGTTCCTAGGGTGCGCTGGGATCTAGGCTGACGACAGCAGGCAATTGAAGCACATGTATCGGGTTTCCACCCACGGATGGCCTTTAAGAAACGAATTTTCGCGGTAGAAGAACAGGTTCAGAAATGGAGAATTGAAAGCTGACGGGATGAGAGATGTGTTGCGTCCCTCTAAAATCTCGCGGGTTCCTGATGTTTGCGCTGTTTGCTCCTGTCAGTCCAGCGGCCTCGGATCACCCTTTTTCCCTGATCCGAGAAAGTTGTGCTGACTAAGCAACGCATCCGCGAGGTCGGTTCACGTTCGACCTCCTCCATACGACCTCTACGGAGTTTGGGCATAACCGCCGCTTCCTGTCTACATAGTAAGTCTGAGAGAGTCCATTGCAGTCTTGTCTGATGGATCCTTGACTGCACTTGAATTTTGCAGGCGTAATGGAGTCATGAGCACTATTTTTCACCCATTTAGGTGGCACCTATGGCCTACACTCTCACGCCTTCTCTCAGCTATCATTGAAAAAGTCCGATCACTCCTGTCCCATTTTGACCGGTTAGCGATAACACCACTCAACGATGAGCGACACGAAGAAGGGCACCTACTCACAGTGAGACGTGATTTAGCTCGCCTCTAATGCATTCTCTAACTCCTGATTCTTTCTTCATAGGAAACGAAGCCGCCCGACGTTCGATTCGTTATTGAAGAACGCTCGACAGCCATCAGGGAGTCAACGAACGGAAAACTTTTGAAAATTGGCATATTTGCTGAAGTGTATCTTTTGGACGGGGCCATTATTCGGAAAGTGCCTCGCATCGGAACTGACGACGCTACAGAGTCAGTCCATCGCGAGGCTACCATATATTCCCTTCTCGGGGAACAACCCCGCGTCGCTCAGTGCCTCTCGCTTGGAAGAACCGATGTGGTTGATATCGAGTATTACCAACACGGAGATATTGCGACTTTTATGCGAAAGGAGAAGGACAAGCTCACCTTTGACCTGCAGAAAAAGTGGTTCCAACAGATCATTGAAGCAGTTATTGAGATCCACCGGCATGGCGTGATCCATTCTGATCTTGCTTTGCGGCAGTTCTTTCTCGATAATAATTTAGATGTGCATTTGGGCGATTTCAACTTGTCTCAGTATCCCGGGCATGTGGCATTAGGCTACGAAAAGGCATCCCATTGTTTGCCAAGAGACTATGATGCTCCGAACTCCATCGCGTCAGACCTGTTCGCACTCGGTTCTACGCTCTATGAACTAATGGCCGGTGATGCGCCCTACAGTGAATTGTACCATACGGAGCCTGAGGAAGTAATGCGTTCTAGCGACCACACCGTCATCCAAGCCCGGATTCTGCGTGAGCAACAGGTTGATCTCGAGATCGAAGCTCGGTACAAGAACCAGACCTTTCCCGACGTGACCCATCTTTTTGGCGGTGACATTATCTTGGGATGCTGGACGGGAAGGTTCGTCTCGGCAAAGGAAGCTCTTGGGTTATATGAGACACATGCTCGGAATGTTTGAGGAAGCATATAATCCTTTCAGACAAAATACCATTCTAAAGCAAAAGGTTACAGCTCTCGATAGTCCTGCATCAGTCGCCCAGCTTCATCCCGTTATTCATAGCAAAATACGCTGGCGGGCTTGGTTTACGCGGCCACCCTATAACGAACGTTGATCAAAACGGGAACATATGCCATTACCAAGGAAATGTACCTTAATTTGGAAACGTTGCCGGACTGTTACCTGGGTCTTCCGTGTTTTTGGACGCCCAGTTGGGGAGACCCTTCTTCCGACGGCTGGATCCGGCGGCGATCAACTTATATCTGGGGCATTGCTCAGCGGTACTGCCAGTTGGTTTCTCCGTACACTCATTCGCGATTCTTTCGACTTTTGTCTCTTTACCAACAATCGTGGTGATTTCGTACACCTCGCACATGATGGTTGGGCAGAATATTCCTGTGGATTCGTTAGTTTTGGAAATTTCTAGCGATGTCAACGCACCGGACTTTAATAGTGCCCAACTTGCAATAATTTGATGATGTTCAAGATACCTCTTTTTCAGGTGCCAGCAAACCCTTTGTTCTTCCGTTGTCAGTGTTCTTCCTCAGTTCGAGCGATGAGGTGGGGGATCGGTCTTTGTCCGTTAGGTTTCTTAATGCAAGCCGGGATTTTGGGTACTACTACATAATATGTCAATTCCCATCAATCCTACCAGACACGGAAGGCTCCGGCATCTTTACTGCGCGGCGCAGGGCATATACACACATAATATCTAGGTGTATGTACACACAAATATTTATATAAACCTACTAACAATGCAGTATTCCGGCAGGCCCTAGGAATAAACTATAGCTTGAAGCTCTAGGAGGCGGCTCGTCTTGTTGGCCGTACTTATATCGCGCTCAAACTAAACAAGGTTGAAAAACCCTCACTCGTGCAAACCTCGTGGCGGGGCAATTATGCGCATAGAGCTCCAGGAACCTGGGAATATCGTCCTTGACGAACCGGTTCCTGTATGTACCAGCCAATCCACAATCACGTACCACCAACGTCACTGCTTTCCCTCTTCCTGATTCTGGTGGGAAACGGTAAATAAGAAGCCCTGCTGAGAATGCCCGAGCTCCCATCTCGTGGTCACGTCGTATGTGGGTAGAAAGGTGCGGACCATCGTCTTATCAATGTATTCCTTTGTCAATACATCGAGCACGGGTGTTTCGCTTGCGCACAGCCGTCAAAAAATAACGGCGAACAGTTCCAAGTGGGTAGAATCAAACCTGTCACGGCATCAACGTGAGACATCAACATCTTGTATTTATGGGGCATACCGACCAGAAATGGAGTTGCCTAACGACATACTCTTGCAACGGTTCCTCAATGATATCAGTATCCTGCGCCTATTATGTTAGAGGGAGAATCCTTACCGTCACATTGGCGGGGATACAGCCCTGGCTAACCTTTCAATTTCCATCGCAAATCTGGCCCGGGAGATGCACTCCATTTGAACACCAGCGGGTCTTATCTGCTTGTCGAAACGGGGTAGGATCTCGCGGGGGTGCGTGAAGTCGGAGAGATTGTGCGATAAGTATTTCTCAAATACATCCAACCCACCTCTTGCTGATTCAGGCTTCATCCTCGTCGTCCCATTCCGAGTTGAGTTCCTGCTCGTTTCCAAGGCAAAGAGCTGCTCCAGCGTTTCCTGACTGTTCTGGGTCATGAATTTGCGATATTTCTCAATCGCTGCAATGTTATTTTATGGAGAGGGTTCTTCGGGCATAACTTCGTCCATGCCGTGTAACGGCGGCGTGATGAGCCCAGGGTTGGATAAACCCGACAGTCAAATGAGGCGAAGATCTGTTTTGTTTTCAAGATCACATCCGTGCTTTTGCTGATACAACACAATTAGTGGCAAGTATCTGAAGTAGACTCATACCCATGAGTTGAACACGATGACTCACTTTCAACCAAACCGGCCCATGTGCAAATGCGTCAAATTCTGTTCCAGCAACACTTTCCATTCTCCTCTAGTGATCGGGGTGATATCCGAGGCGCTATTTGGCGTCAGAGGCTTTAGATGCTGACTGGGCTGCCGTTTCAAGCTTCCTCGGTTGTTGATATAGTATTTTGTTTTCCTCCGGCTTGAAGTTGTTATGGTCAATTTCGGTTTGAACATGATGATGGCTTCGCGGCCGTATCTGGCCTCGTACTCCTTTTCCAGACAGAGAAGAAAATCGTCCCGGACATGGAAGTGATCGTACGTGCAATGCATGAATGCCCGTGTGAATGGCCGACCTTGCGTTTCGTGCATTATCTGTCGCAGCAGATAGAGGCATGATTCAAAATATATGTGTTTCGGGATATGACCTGTCCTATCTCTCGAAAGGGCGCTAAGCTGCTGTTTCAATGAGTACATGTTGTCGATATTGAAAAGCGTCAAGCCTTCGTGGCTATACAGGATGTCATTTTGCACGAGTGTCCGTTGGATGATATACTCCCAGTGCAGGGGTCGCGATTCGCCAAGGTCGAGGCTTGTCATCCATTGTGCTGAGAGACAGTACTTTTTTGCCGCGCGACGGATGTATTTGGTTAACAATGTCTGCGCTTGCTGATCTAGGGGCATTATTGAAATGACGTTGAGACTCGATCCTTGCCCAATTGGCAACGGCGTGGGACGGGTGACGATAAATCTGACGTGCATGGGTACCGAAAGAAACTTGTTAGCCATGTACTCGAGGGCTAATAAGACACTGGGAGTGATGCGATTGGGATCGAAACCGGAGGCTGGCGATAACGGCGGTGAAATCATATCTGAGGTGAGGTTGTCGGAGGGCCGTTTGGGACTGTCGGGGAGTTGAAATAGAGTGGTCCTCATGATGATGATTTCGACAGATGGTCCGGTCAGTAGACAGGGGATAAGGATATGAGGGTTCTGGACAGTTCATCATGCTACGACATCGAGCTGATATATGTCTTTCGACTCTCCCCATTTTATCTCATGCACGGAGTTCGAGATGTGAATGAGTTTCTAAAAGTAGCAACGCTAAAAGAAGCTAAACCTTAACCTCCCGCGTTGTTACCAAATATAGTCTTTGCTGGTCCGTGCAGCCGCGCTAAATTCGAAAGATGTCGCTAATTGGAAATAGCACCAATCAGCATGGTTACATGCAGCCGCTGTGAAATGCTTTGCAGCTGTCCAACCAACTCATGCATTGAAGAAATTCAACTGAGTGGATTCCGTAGACGCCAGCCGATTGGCCAAAACTCAAAAACACGGATTAACAATTTACCAGACGGAAGATACTTAATCCGGTCTTAACTTCCACGTGGCGATCCTTATGTAATCCATAATATTACATAATTCGTCAGCTCGCTAAGTGGCTCCTGATTGGGACTAGCGCGCCCTTTTTCCCGTTCTTCACGCGCTCGGCGGCGTTCCGCATGCAAACACTTCGGTTGTCGACGCGCGCGAGAGGTCGAGTCTCACGAAGATCTGCCGACTCCTTTGACAATGTGAAGCCCAAGTGCCCTTGTGCTGTGCTATGAATGGGCATTTTTCCTTCTAGACGACCTTGTGCTCGCTTCTGAAACAATTGCTTTGGGACGATGGATCCGACAGTCCCACCCAAGCGACCTCCAACTTCGTCTGTTCTGGCGTCCCGTGCTTTTGGACCACCAGTCCCATCGCGCTCTTTGCGAGGGCACCCAGAAGGATACACACTGTTACAGCGGTTGAAACTCTCTTTTGCCAATTGGTCTGCGCAGGCACTATAATGTCTTGAGCACTATGCCATGGGGACCGTGGAGAATGCCGTTCATATACGGAGCAATCCGTACATCTACGTTGTTTTCTTTCTCTCCATTATTCCTGAGTGACATTCCTCAGTCGACAACCGCAGATTTTGATTTTGTTCAATTGACATTCCAGACCTTGATTTCAAAATTCTTTCGTTGATGTAATCAGAAGGAAGCAAGGATCCCAGGTATTGCCTCGACTGTCATCCTGGCGCCCAAAAGTTTGGTTGCTCTCGCTGGTCAGCTTCTGACCAGGGATGAGAAAGCACCACCCGGATCCTACAATGACTGGCCGAATCTCCAAGGCGTGAGTCAGTCCCTATCTCAAAGGATATCTTTGCTGACGAAACTCAGTTCAATACTTCCTATGAAGAACGAACACCAGTTGAACTCGCGGTAACCGGCGAAATCCCGCCGTGGGCTGCAGGAACGCTTTACCGGACTGGAACCGGTCAAACAGAGATAAAGACGGAGAAGAATGGCACCTTCAAATCCAGACATTGGTTCGATGCGCTTGCGGTGGTACATCGATTCCAGATCCTACCCCCCGATAAGGACCATCCAAAAGTACGAGTGATATACAATTCGCGCAGCACTTGTGATGGACTCATCGAACGGATACAAAAGACGGGCGACCCGCGGATGATGTCGTTTGGACGACGATATGACCCTTGTCGCAGTTTCTTCCAGAAGCTCATGTCTGTGTTTAAGCCAGCTGAAGCCACTGCACCAGATGGAGTTTCCATGTCGATTACGTTGTCAGCGGATTTTCCTGGACTGAAAAATATTGAGACGACGAGCCCCGGTGATCTATCGTCGAGCAAGATTCGAAATCTAATCAACAAGACAGACAACTCGAATCTTCAATCCCTAGACCCGGAAACTCTCGAGCCTCTTGGTTTAGCCTCTCAGACGGTCCTCCATCCAGACTTGACAGGACCATTTTCCGCCTCTCACGCCAAGTCAGATCCCATCACTGGTGATGTATACAACTACAACCTGCTACCTGGCTGCACTGGGACCTACCGTGTGTTCCGTGTCTCCGCTTCCACTGGAAAGACATCCATTCTGGCAACCATATGCGCGGACGCTGCATATCTGCACTCCTTTTGCCTGTCGGAAAACTACGTCATTCTATGTGTCTGGAACTCTTTCCATGTGGCTGGTGGACTGAAAACCCTCTGGAGTCGAAATATAGTCGACGGTCTGACCTACAATTCATCCCGACCTGCCAGGTGGTTCGTTGTTGACCGTCGTCCACCAGATGAAGGCGGTCGAGGTGTTGTGGCCGTTTACGAGAGTGATGCCTTTTTCTGCTTTCACACCGTCAACGCGTTTGAAAAGCCGTCATCATCGGGTCAAGGGACGGATATTGTTGCTGATCTGATCATCTATAATAATCTCAATTGTTTGAAACAGTTTTATTTCGAAAATCTCGTTCCTGCGTCATCGTCCGCCGGAGCTCAGGCTGCTAATCTCACATACACGACGCGCCTAACTCGTTTCCGCCTCTCGTCTATTCCATCGTCGCAATCAATAACGAACCAATCGCCGAGGAAAGCAGTGATTGACTTCCAAGTGACTCCGGACGAAGTGTTTGAACTTCCAACGTTGAACCCGCGATATGTGACCCGCGCACATCGTTATATTTACGGCGTCAAACATACGGGAAATTCAAGTTTCTTTGACGGGCTTATGAAATATGATACAGCGACGCGTCAGACTACGCATTGGACCAAACATGCCCAGAGTGCTGGAGAAGCGATATTCATCCCTCGCAGGCCACCAGTTGGCGTTGATAATGGGGCTGCAGAGAAATTGGAAGAAGATGACGGCGTCTTGCTCTCTGTGGTGCTAGATGGGACCACGGGCAAGTCGTATCTTCTCGTGTTGGATGCTAAGGATATGACAGAGATTGCGAGGGCAGATGCGAATGGTGCGATTGGATTTGGATTTCACGGAACGCATGTTTCCGACTTGGGACAGAGAGGGTTGGACTTTTAATCGGGAATATTCTATTCGAGATATCTGCCTCTTTGATCAGAGGCCTTTTCTAATGTAGACTTCTTTAATATAATACAAAATGATCATTACGGACCCTTTGGAGATCTAATCCGGGTATCCATGCAGGCTCGCCAAGTGCCATATTTCAAAATCCCCAATCCAGCTCTCTTGAAAACACACAATCAACCACCCTCTTTCCACCTCCTCTTAATCTCCTTCACCGTCTCCCACACCTCCTCCCTCGCCTCCTCCCTCCCCATCCCACCCTCCAACAACTCCTCATACGGCGTATGCACATGCCGAATATGCGCCTCCACCGCCAACTCGACCTTCCTCTCCTCACTCCTCACCATCCCACTCCTCCCTACCCTCCCCGACCCCTTCAAAAACGCATGCCCCAACACCACACGCACCTCTTCCACCGGCATACACGGAAACACACGCTCCAGCGCCGTCGTCGCCTGCCGCGTATCCCGCGCGTCTTTGGCGGCTACAGCGAGCTGACGCGTCTCCGACGTGGCGGCGGCACGGTCGAGGACGGTGGCGTGAATGGTGCGCGGCACGTAGATGCCGAGAGTGCGTTTGGGGTTGCGTGGGTGTGGTACGGTGTAGACGGGTTGGTGGGCGGCGTGGGTGAGGAGGCGGGAGTTGCGGGTGATGTAGACGTTGCCTTTGGGGACGAAGATGTAGTCTGCTGGAGGGGGGTCGGGGGGGAGAAGGACCTGGAGGAGGGTTAGTTTGGTGGCAAAAGTTGATATATGTATATTGTACTGTGCATAGTAAAAGTGGGATTGCTTACGGCTTCGAGGGGGTGTGTTTCTTTAGGGTTGGTGGGTTTGCTTTTGGAGCGGGTGCCTGTTGTGGTTTTTCTTTTTCTTGCTGGTCGGACGGATAACTACTATGTTAGTAATTTGTATATAGAATGCGCTCTACATAGTAGGTAGCTTCTTGGGCTCAGATCTATATCGAGCATGGACTCACTTTTCTTCCGATGAGATTTGGAGCCGGACGCATTGTCCTTCAGGGTGACGCGTTGCGACCTCGTCTGACGCGTTCCAGAGCCCGTGTCCTTGGTCCCCTTGCCCACAGACATTGCTGGTAAAAAGAAGGGATGACCTGTGCCGTCCCCTGTGATTCAACGGGTTGACAACAGGGCTCAAACGTAGGTGGGTATCATCAGGGTGATTCATCCATCCCTCAGCGGTGCAAGGGGGTAGCTGGTCAATAATTAGATGTTGTACAGAGCACAAAGAAATCAAACCGTGTTGCTCATAATCACAAACGGTTTTGTGGTATAAATGCCTTTGATATCATGCGCAGTTCCGTGTCGTGACTTGGATGAGGTTGCGGGAGGTCTTGAGTTGCCATCACCACCACCATCAACACACCAACATCTAGTTACGTTTCTGCACCTTGCTCACAGTGAATTCTAGCACATATACTCAGGATTATACTCATGTGGTATGAAAAGCAGTAAGATCTATCTCGTATTCAGTAATATTTGGAAGACGTCCCTGGGGATTCTTTTCTCTATAAACGCGGGGTTGCCACCATCCCAAGAACGACATCCCATTGCAGTTAACGCTGGATATGGGAATTGAACAGGACAAGTTAAGATACCACGATGTCTTTTCGATGGTAGCCAATCCGAGTTACTGTACCCGTGTGGATATTACGTCGAAGGTTTCTTATGGCTAAGGATCCTAATAACGCCTTGCTCGCAGGTCTGCCCGTCTCACAGCAACGGCCGTGCCTTGCCTTGAATCCCTGGTCAAATGTAACCCGGCCATTCGGATCGTGCTGCGTGGAAAGCCAGGGGAGTGCGCAAGGAAGACATGTTGAATATCGATGAAACTATCACTCTGTTCGACAAATACCCACCAGGCACGCGGCACTGCCTATCCGACCAAGTGGCTCTCACTTCTACTTTTCCTAGCCAGGGTAGCTGGCCTCGCTCGGTCCTAGTTATGGATCGCGAGAATAGTGATCAGCATGATTCTTCTGCCGGACTCTCAACCCGGTCAGGACCCAGTAGTACACCTTCCGGTCCGCATCTCGCATATGATATGAACGATTCGGCGGATGAGCAGTACGAACTAAAGATGCCGCGAGAACCAGAGCATCAGGAATGGGGGGTTGCGCTGAGCCTAAATCTCGTTCGTGTTGCGAATCCGTGATATAGCATGGGTAAGCTGGAGAGTTGCAGCGCTGCCGGAACGATGTGGAAAGGTTGGAAACATCTAGTGGAAACTAGACTATATCTCAGCGGGATATGGAAGACAACTCCCAACCCAGGGGATTGATAAAGTTCGACTGCCTTCCAGGGACCTCCTAGAGAGCTGCGTGGGCTAGCGCTCAACAGACCGAATGACCAAGGTAATATCTCGGCATCCTCACATGGAGCCGTTGAAGCAGGGAAAAAAAGGACAACGTGTACAGTACATGCGGACTCCGAATGGGTCGTCTCCATCAACAGTGAGGGTCTCGAGAAGTCCAATTGACAGCTCACTCGCGCTTTCAAACGTGCATGAAGAAATGGATATCTTCATCGGTAGTACAGTACGGAGCAGTTCTGCACGAGATGTCATGGTTGATTCTGCACCGTGAACAATTTCGATGCTGGCCTTCATCTATGCGACCTTGCGGCGAAACCGACAAGGGTCGCGCTGGCTAATCAACGAGCTGGCAACGAGCTGGGATCTCTGCTCGCGCAAGGGAATTGTCATTGGACAGGGGGAGGAATCGATCCCTGCGGCTGCAATCCCTTGAAATCTCACGTCCACAGTCCACCTCGATCTCACACCATTCCACGTCCGTCGTCCGCTGAGAGAGCGTGTGATCGTCGTCGCTTCGGACGAGGAGTTTGCTCAGTTGTTGGATGTGTTTCAGCGCCAAGGAAGAGGCTTTCTCTCTCTCTTCGCGTCTCTTTGAGAGAATTTGCAATTGCGAAAGTTAAATCCTCTCTCCTTTGTTGGCTGCTATGCATGAGTTCAATATTATCACGCTCAATAATGAGATTCCGAGCGAGACGAGATACGAATGAGTGCTGGACGCGGGAATTACTGCAGGTCTGCGGAATAGCAGCACCTAACGCCTTGGAAGTATTCCCGTTTCTGGTCTTTTTGGGGTCACATCATCATTGCCGTTATCATCATCATCGTGTCTGGCAGCAATGGGG
This sequence comes from Chrysosporium keratinophilum, assembly GCA_029850275.1. NCBI lineage: Eukaryota > Fungi > Ascomycota > Eurotiomycetes > Onygenales > Onygenaceae > Chrysosporium > Chrysosporium keratinophilum. The sequence goes on from JARBIX010000008.1 coordinate 3,227,382, forward strand.
GGCAACAGTGGGTCTGTGGCTAGTCATGTCGTCGGCAAGGCTTTTTGACAGAGAACTGAACACCGTTGTCACCTTCAACGCGGAGGAAGTACCCTCTACTCACGCTGGACGGAGTGCTTTGTGCCTATCAGAACCACCACCGCATCGTGTGCTTTGTCCTACTGGGCGATGCCGTCTGTTCTCTGTGGATCCCAAGGGCTCGGGTAGACAGATCCTCACGACTTGCAGCGCGCGAACCTTGGGCCAGTCAGTGACTCGCCTCCCCGCACCGCCAGGCAAGAAAGCCAAAGAGAGTTTTGGCTCGGCCTGCCGCCCGTTTCCCGAGTCCATGTTTTTGCCTGGGCCCAAGTGACCGGATCTATGTACGGAGTCGCTGGGAACCCGGAATCCATGGCCCTGGTATCAATAATCTCGTTCCGATTCCCTGAAACCGCTTTGTTCGACAACTCCCTCCCAGCAACGCCTCTGTTATACAACCTAGTCCATCACTCTTGGAGCCGAGCTTTTGCGGCATTATTTTATGAAACAGCGTCGCTCTCCAACACGCAACACCTGCAAGGGTACCACTGGGCCCAACTCTATTGTGGCCGGTGTGGTGGTGTATTGATGCAGCGTCTGCTGGCCCCGCCTCATCCAGCACAGTACAGACAACTTCTGGCCTCTCTTCCTCCTTGCAATGTAAGTTAAATCCGGCGTCGAGCAATGAATTTCGCCGCAGGATTAAGCAATGCATGCTCAACTCGGCGTGATGTCGGCCATATCAACGACCACCCGGGCCAATCATACACAGACGACACTGCGGCATGTATGTACGAGATAATGCATCCTGCGACTGCCAGAACGGAGCGGGAAGGTCAAGCAAACGGCGTCTATCATATGTGAAAAGCGCCGCTGATGATGAGGCTTCCAACGGAGAAACGGAAACCAACGAAGGGAGAATTGGCTCTTGGGACGAAGTAAGTGTACCAGACAGCGGGCAGTCCCTTAACTTTCCGAGATGCGACTGGCCGCAACTCCACGCAACTTTTTTTTTGCCCACTGTGGAGCAGGACCGAGCTAAAAAGGTAAATTCTAATCTTCGAAACTCGATGTTATGTCTCTAATAACTAACGCTCCGAAAGCCCTATTTTCATGTTATTGTGCTTCTTCCCCCCCAAAACTCTAACACGTGGCCCGTGTCCATTGATTCTGGAAAACGCACAGGGATGGGTCTTCTTCGAGCTAGAAATAACTGCGCTTGTCAAGAAAAGCGCACGCCGGATCTGGATGTCGCAGTCATACCCAAGCGAACTCCATGTGGTGCTCGAGGAGGCGCTGTACGACGATGCCTCGGGTAATCAAAAAGGGGTCAGTTCTTTCTTATAATTCCAGGGATCCCACGTTCGAGCCCTTTCATATCCCCAGACTCACCCTCCTGCGGGTGCCAGAATCGGAAAATAAAATCGCTTTCCTTGCACATTCATCAAACGAATCCAAACCCCCGGGTGGACGTTATTTTAGACATTATCTTTTTAAAGACTTGGACATTTTTTTCATTCCGAGGTGTTGATGTTAACCATGGATTCAACTACAGCTAATCACGATTTCGATACGACGCCTTTGGCTGTCATCGGCTTCTCGACTCGCTTCGCCCAGGAGGCGACCAGTGCAGAGAGATTCTGGGAACTCCTGCTCAGAGCTCGACAAGCCGCGTCGCCGTTCCCCAAAGAGCGCTTCAATGCTAATGCTTATTATCATCCGGACCCTGAACATGGCGGAACGGTTGGTGTTCTATATCATGGCTTCTGAGATATTGTGATGCTAACTGTTTGGCATAGTTCTACGTCAAGGGTGCCCATTTCCTGTCCGAGGACCCTCTGGGCTTTGATGCACCTTTCTTCAGTGTAAATAAGACCGAGGTTTTGACATTGGACCCCCAGCAACGGGTGGCTATGGAGAATGTCTACCATGCCCTTGAAAATGGTGAGCACCAGTGCCTAATGTTATGGTACACCATGGCAGGTTCTGATCGTCTGTTATTGTGCAGCTGGCATTCCAATGGAAAAGGCCATTGGATCAAAAACCGCAGTGATTGCGAGTGGTTTTAACCACGACCACATGACGATCATGGACACAGATCTTGAGACGACGATGAAGCACAAGCCTACCGGCTCACAACAATCGATTATTTCGAATCGTGTCAGCTGGTTTTATGATTTTGGCGGACCCAGTATCACAATTGATACTGCATGTTCTAGTGGTGTTGTGTCTGTTCATTTGGCAGCCCAGAGCCTGAAATCTGGGGACTCTGAAATGGTAGGCAAAATCCTACGCGCCGATGGTGTCTTTCGTTCTTTCACGGTCATGTCACTAACAACGGAATGCAGGCCGTGGTTACAGGTGGCAGTATCATCTCATACGTTCCAGACCTTATCGCAATGAGCCATTCCGGGTTCCTCGGTCCTGAAGGTAAATGCTTCAGTTTCGACCACAGAGCCGAAGGATACGGCCGCGGTGAAGGTGTCGGAAGTATTGTCCTCAAGACTTTGGCGAACGCCATACGGGACGGTGACACCATCAGAGCAGTCATTCGCGGCACTGGCGTTAACCAGGACGGACGCACTCCGGGAATCACTCTTCCGAGCAGCACCGCACAAAGTAAGCTCATCCGCGAAGTATACAGCAGAGCACGCCTAGATCCCAATGTCACAATGTTCGTGGAGGCCCATGGTACCGGTACCGCCGCTGGCGACCCCATCGAGGCTCGCGGTATCGCCGATGGATTTACGTCGACTGACCGCGAAGCGCCTTTGTATATCGGCGCCCTCAAAGCGAACATTGGACATCTGGAAGGTGGCGCCGGTATTGCAGGAATAATCAAGTCCATTATGGTTCTGGAGTCCGGAATAATACCGCCGAATGTCAATTTTGAGAAGGTCAACCCGAAAATCCCGACAACGGAGTGGAAAATTGACTTCCCCACAGAATGTATTCCGTGGCCGACATCTGGCCTACGTCGAGCGTCTGTGAACTGTTTTGGATTTGGAGGTACCAATGCCCATTGTGTCCTGGATGACGCATATCATTATCTGCAGGAGCACGGTCTCTCGGGAAATCATGCCACGCGCGAGTCTGCGCCGACAAAGCAGGAGATTATTGAACGGCTTGCGGCTCTCAAGGGGCTGTACATTGAGAAAACTGAAGATCTTGCCAACGAGACTGCAAAATTGGCCAATGGAGATGAGGTGAATGGAACCCATGAAACCGATGAAGCCTCTGCTACCAATGGGATGACCACCAACGGAGAAATCGAAATCACCAATGGAGAAATCGTCATCGGAGAAATCGCCAATGGTGAAATCATCAATGAAGAAATCGTCAACGGAGATATCGTCAATGGTGAAATCGCCAGTGGTGAAATCGCCAACGGAGAAATCGTCAAAGAAGAAATCGCCAAAGAAGAAATCGCCAACGGAGATATCGCCAACGGAGATATCGCCAACGGAGATATCGCCAACGGAGATATCGCCAACGGAGATATCGCCAACGGAGATATCGCCAACGGAGATATCGTCAATGGTGAAATCGCCAGCGGAGAAACCGTCAATGAAGAAATCGCCAATGGAGAAATCGTTAATGGAGAAATCGTTAATGGAACTTTGACCAACGGAACGACACCGGGACCAGAGGCCCCACGGGTCATTTTCCTGTCAGCATCCGATAAAGAAGGCATGAACAGAGTTGCCGCAGGACTTAAAGGATACCTTGCCTCGAAACATGACTTACCCTTACAGGCGTCGGAGCGGCTCCTCGATGATCTCGCCTACACTCTTTCGGAAAGGAGATCGAGACTGCGGTGGAAGAGTCACCTGCTAGCAAACTCGATTTCCGAGCTAGAAGAGAGCCTTGGGGATGAAAAAGCGTTGTCCAAACCTTTCAACGCTCGGAATCCTCCGAGACTCGGCTTTGTGTTCACAGGCCAGGGGGCTCAGTATCACCGCATGGGTCAACAACTCCTGGTCTACCCAGTGTTCAGAAAGAGCATAGAGGATGCGACGGAGTATATGAACACTCTAGGAAGTCCCTGGTCTCTCATGGGTAAGTTTTTACATTCCAAAATGGTTTCAAAGTAATTACTAATAGGGGCACAGAGGAGATACTCAAGGACAAGGAGCAGTCCAACGTCAATATACCTACTTTCTCTCATCCTGCTTGCGCCGCCGTTCAAATTGCTCTCGTTGACCTTCTTGCTTCTTGGAATATCATCCCCAGCCGAGTCGTCGGACACTCTTCTGGCGAAATCAGTGCTGCATATTGCGCGGGCAAATTGTCGCGTGAAGCGGCGTGGAAATCTGCGTATTACAGAGGATATGTCTCAGGAAAGCAGACTGATCCCAAGGGCTCTATGATTGCTGTTGGTCTTGACCAGGAGAAGCTTCGGCCGTATCTCGAAAAAGTCCATGCGAATTATGACGGAGAGCTGATCATCGCTTGCTATAATGCGCCCAAGAACAACACTGTTGCCGGTGACGAGGCTATGGTCGATGCGCTCAAGGTACTCCTTGATGCTGAGGGCATCTTTGCTCGCAAACTGAATGTGCAGAATGCGTACCATTCGGCGCACATGAAAGCCGTCGCTGAGGAGTATTTGGAGCTAATGGGTACCCTTCCAGAGGGCGACAATGCTACCCATGGTCATGACATCCAAATGATCTCTACAGTTGCAGGGAAGAAAGTCGAAGATGCTACCCTTCCGGCTTCGTATTGGGTCGACAACATGGTATCCCCTGTTAAATTCACTACGGGTGTTCGAGCAATGCTTTTCCCATCAGGTGACGGGCCCGACAACAAAGGCTTGATCGACGAGATCGTGGAAATCGGCCCCCACGGAGCGATGCAATCTGCGGTCAAGGAAATCGTTGCCACCAGTGGTTCCGAGACTCCTGTTTCATATTCGTCTGTTCTTAATCGCAACGAGCCGACAGTCAGCACTCTCCTGAACACTGTGGGAAGCTTGGCTTGCAAGACCTTCCCGGTCAACTTGAAAGAAGTGAACCAGAGTGCTGGAGATCAGGAGCACCGTCCACAGCTGCTTGTTAACCTCCCTCCATATGCGTTCAACCATGAGGAAAAGGGCTACTACGAGAGTAGGCTGTCTAAAAACATTCGCCAGCGAGAGTTCCCGAAGCACCAGCTTTTCGGTGCGCCAGTGCAAGATTGGACTCGATTGAATCGCAGATGGAGACACTATTTCAGGCTCTCTGAGAATCCTTGGCTAAGAGACCATGTGGTATGTTGGGCAGTTTCTCCTCCTGCCTTGCGATTGATGCTAACATAGAGGATAGGTCACGGACAACTGCGTTTTTCCGGCCGCTGGGTACCTGGTCATGGCCCTTGAAGCAGTCAAACAGACAGCAGGGGAAGCAGTGGACATAACTGGACTGAGATTCAAGGACGTCAGCATCAAATCAGCACTTATGATTCCCGATACGAACGAAGGTGTCGAAGTGTCTCTGTCCGTTCTTCCCGTCAACGAATCCAACCAGTGGACCTCTACGGTGTGGAAGTTCTTCCAGATCTCGTCTTACATTCCCTCGTTCAACGACTGGGTCGAGCATTGTACAGGTTATATCGCTCTTGAGTATGAGGCTTCCGCCCCCGATGTTGTCGGAAACGGCCGTGAAGGCGAGGCATCGATGCAGTCATGGCAAGACGCCCTGATCCAGGCTCAGCAGATTTGCCAATCTCCACAAGATGCAGGCAAACTTTATGACAACCTCGAGACGATCGGTCTTAAATATGGCCCACTGTTTAGAAATTTGTCCAACGTCGCCATTAGCGGTCAGCGAAAGGGAACAATACTGAGCGAAATCACTGTTCCAGATATCAGGTCAGCGATGCCAAAGGGTTACGTTCACCCGCATGTCATCCACCCTGCCACGCTGGACGGTACACTCGTCTCAGGCCTCATTTCCATCTGTGATAACATCGACCAGACCGTGCTGAAACGCCCGCTGGTGCCAACCTTCATCAAGGAAGCCTGGGTTTCTGTTGGGATCAGCTCTCAGCAAGGAAGCAAATTCCGTTGTTTCGGAGAGGCATCTGTGGCGGCGTACGAGTCGTACGATTTCAGCCTGAAAGCCTGGGATGATAGCAACGAACCACGCATCATGCTTTCCGGAGTTCGGTTTACACCGCTGACGGCTGAGAATGCCTCGCAGGGCGGTACTCAGACTGCCTATGGCATGGACTGGAAACCTTCGATTGATGTGTTGAAGACGCAGGAGTTCCTTGACTTGGTACCGGTTGAAGCGAGAACCTCGTATGAAGAGCAATTGAACGCAGCAACTAAGCTGCAACTTGCTACTGTTCTTCTCATCTCAGATGGCCTTGCAGACCTTAAGGAGAATCCTCCGGCGCAACCCCTTGAAGGTCACTGGCAAATATACTTTGACTGGATGGAGCGCGTTGTTGGTGAACTCGAGTCGGGAACTCTGCTCCACGTTTCCCAGGAACTATTCCAGAAATATGCCGAGGACAAGGAACTGAAGCAAGCTCTCTATGAATCCCTGAAAACCGACTACCACACGAACGGAGAGGTGCTGCTGCGCTTGGGCGCCCACATTGCACCCATCGTGCGACAAGAGATTGACCCCCTTTATCTCATGTTCGGTCAAGATGACCTCCTACCGCGGCATTACGAAGAAGTCATCTTCCTCAATGACAGTTTGCCAACCGTTCAAAAGTATTTGTCCATGGTGTCTGACAACTTCAACGGCCTTGAAATTCTGGAAGTCGGCTCCGGCACCGGAAGTTTCACCAAGCTGATGCTGGCCTCGCTTTGTCCGAGATTGGAGGACCAGGAAAACGCCAATGGCAAGATCGCGCAATATACCTTCACAGATATCTCACCGAGCTTCTTCTCCAAAGCAAAGGAGAGACTTGAGGCATGGAAGGACGTTCTTACGTTCCAAAAGTTGGATGTCGGCGTTGACCCGTTGACCCAAGGCTTCACGGCAAAGAAATATGACCTTATCGTCGCCAACAACGTGCTCCATGCCACTCCCGATCTTCAAAAGACCCTCGAGCACTGCCGCAAACTGCTAAAGCCCGGTGGTAAAATGGTGGTCCAAGAGGGTGTCAGGCCGGACATGCATTGGGTCTCTCTCGTTTTCGGCCCGCTCCCTGGTTGGTGGTTGTCCATTGAGCCCGTTCGTAAGTGGTGTCCTTATATTCATGAAAGTGAATGGGACGACTTTTTCGTTCGAGCAGGCTTTTCTGGGCTGGACGTTGCTATACCCAGCTCTCATTATCCTGAGCTGGCCCAGCTTAGCACTATGGTCGCCACTGCTGTGGAAGAGCCCTCAAAGGAGGTTGGAGGCAATAAGAAGGAGGTCGTCATTCTGTGCCATGTTTCTGAATACGAAAACGAGCTTATTGCGGACCTCAAGATTGAGATTGCAAAATCCATGGGCGACGCTGATTGCTTCGTGATGCAACCCTGCGATCTAGATGGAAAGGATGTCAGCAATGTGATCTGTATCTCCCTTTTGGAGCTTCAGAACCCTCTCCTGTTGGACATCTCCGAAGATGACTTTAAGAGGGTCCAGTATCTCCTGTCCACTTGCAGAAATCTGCTCTGGGTCACCGGAAATTCCAAGACCGAACCAGCGTTTAACATGATCAACGGCGCGCTACGTTCCATCCGCTGGGAGCGTGATGCTGAGGAATTGAACTTCACAACGCTCGCCGCTGGGGAGTTTGATATTTCGACCAAAGCGCTGGCCTGTTCTATCTTGAGGGTCTTCCGCTATCAATTCCTGAGCGGGCAAACCGAGCGCGGAAACACAGAGTATCTTATGGAGAACAACCTGGTCTATACGAACCGCATCACCGAGCATCCTGACGCGACGAATTTCCTCGCAAGACAATTCTCAACTCCCGCCCCGGAGATGAAAACCTGGAAGGATGTGGGACGTGCTGTCAAGCTTGAGAATTCCTCACCGGGTATGCTTAACAAATTGCAGTGGGTTACCGATTCCTCGTTCTCTCAGCCACTAGGCGACTCTGAGGTTGAGATTGACATTCGTGCTGTTGGACTCAACTTTGTTGATCTCTTGACAGTCATGGGTGAGCTACCCTGGGATGTTATCGGCAGAGAAGCAGCCGGTGTCGTCACGAAAGTCGGACCAGCCGTTAGCTGGCTTCAACCCGGCGACCGTGTGGTTTATCTCGTCGATACACCAAAGAAGGGAACCTTCCAGACCTATGGCCGTGTGGACCAACAAGTTGTTGCCAGAATTCCCAATGATATGACGTTTGAGGTTGCGGCTGGACTGCCAGTCATTTATGCTACTGTCATCTACAGTTTGGCCAATGTTGGCAGACTCGCTGAAGGGGAGACGATTCTCATTCACTCCGCCGCTGGTGGTGTTGGACAAGCTGCTATCCAGTACGCCCAATCTGTTGGTGCTGAGATCTTTGCAACCGTTTCGACAACCGAGAAGAAGGAATTCATCATGAAGGAATACGGCATTCCTGAAGATCATATCTTTTCCAGCAGAGATTTCAGCTTTGTCAAAGGTGTCATGAGGTTGACTGGAAATACCGGTGTTGACGTCGTTCTGAACTCTTTGTCTCGAGAAGCCCTTCGTCGATCTTGGGAGTGCGTTGCGCCCTTTGGTCGATTCATTGAGATTGGTAAGAAGGATCTGGTTGCAGGTGGAAAACTCGATATGTCTCAATTCCTACACAACATCACATTCACCGGTGTCGATTTGCTGGCGTTGGCAGAACATAAACCAAAGATCGTTCAGCAGCTTCTTCGCGAGACTATGCGGTTGTGGGTGGAGAAGAAGATCACAGGTGCTCGACCAAACACAGTTTTAAGTTACTCTCAGCTCGAAGAGGGCCTGCGCATGTTGCAGTCTGGAAAACATACTGGCAAGATCGTGTTCGCACCCAAGGAAGATGACATTGTCCCCGTCGTGCCGGAGATCCAGTCTCCGTATCAGTTTGATGCCGAAGCGTCATATGTGCTTGCCGGTGGTCTCGGAGGAATTGGAAGGAGTTTGGCCCGATGGATGGTCTCGCGGGGAGCGAAACATCTGATTTTCCTTTCTCGTACGGGAAATATCACACAACCAGTTGAGGAGATGATCTCTGCGGTCGAGGGCAAGGGTTGCCAGGTGAAGATTTTCAAATGCGATGTCACTGATCTAGAGAGGTTGCGTGAGGTGGCGGAAGAGTGTCAACAGACTCTATCCCCGATCAAGGGCTGCATTCAGTGCTCGATGGTCTTGAGGGTAAGTTTCTATTCACGTCTCTGCTTGAAGTACTTAAAGCTAACATCCATTAGGACGGAGTCTTTGAAAACGCGACATACCCCGACTGGACAGCCGTAACGCGACCTAAAGCCCAAGGCTCGCTGAACCTGCACAACGCCCTCCCCCAAGACCTCGACTTCTTCCTCATGCTCTCCTCCGTCGGCGGCATCATGGGCGCTCGCAGCCAAGCCAACTACTCCGCCGGCAACACGTACGAAGACGCCTTCGCCCGCACCCTCGTCGCCAAGGGCATCCGCGCCGCCAGCATCGATCTCGGCAGCGTCCTCTCCGTCGGCTTCGTCGCCGAAAACAAAGACTACACCCGCCACGTCGCCAAGACCATCGCCTCCATGCGCGAAGACGAAGTCCACGCCACGGTCGAATACCTCATCGACGCACGCAACCCGCTCCTCACCCCGGCCACCTGCCAGGTCATCTTCGGCCTCAACACCATCCGCTCCTTCCAAGACCGCGGCATGCCCCCGCCCGAATGCTTCCAGTACCCGGCCTTTGCCATATTGCGCAACACCGGCGGCGCCGCCGACCACGCCACGGGCGACACGCAGATCTATCACGTACAAGCGCTACTCGCGACGGCGCGCACGCGCGACGAGGCCGTCGACGTCGTGACGAACGGCATCTTCCGTAAACTCAGCGTGCTGCTGAACGTTGCGGCGGAGCAGATTGATGCGGGCAAGTCGATCCGTGCGAATGGTGTGGATTCGTTGATTGCGATGGAGTTTCGGACGTGGTTGGCCAAGGAGTTGGGGGCGGAGTTGCCGCTGATTGAGATCATGGCGGAGGGGAGTATTGCGGATTTGAGCAAGAAGGTGGCGGCGTTGAGTAAGTTTGTGCAGGAGAATTTCCGTGAGGGGAAGGGTAAGGAGGAGGCTGAGTCTTGAGGTTGCATCTCAAAAGCGTTTCTGTGCTTGGAGCTGGGACGGTTGAGAGGTTATGACGAAAAGGGAGATTCGCGGTCAATTTCGTAGTCATGTTCTCGGTTCTTTCTTTTTCTTTTTCAAACTTGCGTCTTTGCGATCTAGCGACAAGTTCAGGGTAATAAATTTCCTAACAAATTCTATAATCTTTACTATTTCTGACTGTAATATCATCTTCTCCCAATATAATTGGTACTTGCGCGAGATCTGGTATTTTGGGTATACTATATCAAGTCCCCATTTAAGGGGCTCAGGTCGGGGAGACAAAGGGGTGCAACGGGGCGGGTAGTCATAAAGTAAGGAGATTGCGTGAGTATATCGATACTCCTCGTCAATTTGGTGCATCTCTCTTTCCAAGAACGGAAAAAAAAAAGAAAACTAGGGCGTAATGAAACCGCGTCGAGCGGGGGAAGTCTTACAAACGAGAAGGCAGAACTGGGTCGTTAGTATGTACAAAAAATAAAGGCACAAAGGCAATGGCAGGCGCACAGGCGATGGTGACGGCATAAGTAGTGCGAAGACAACGTGATATAACTCGCTGAGCAGAGTGTGCTATGGAAACGAAACAGGGGTATAAAAACGGGAGTATTAAGAAAACGTGAGATGGAAAAAAAGACGGGGATATAGTTAAGTTCTTCAGATTGTTTAGATTTCCGATTGGTAGTATCTGGTATATCCGACAAAAGAGACGCTAACAATTGAAAGTCGACAGTGTCAAGACACTAAGGTGTGGGCCTGTTGCTTCGCAGTGAATCGGGGACAAGTAACAACGGGCAGTGTTACCGTCCACCATATGATTTACGCGCTAACGGCGACGAGTTCCCCATGGTCGCGAACGGCTCACGAAGTCGGCCGCCACGGTTAGGAGTCTTGGTACAGTAAACGCAGATATAGACGGGTGGCAACCTCTGCCTGTCCAGCCCAACACATTTCGTATGAAGCCAGTGTGTGCATGACTCGCTGTATATAGACCGTTAGTGATAGGCCGGTGTAGTAAAACTAAAGTAAGCACTCACCATTGGATCATCAGATGTCCACCGTTGTTCATCGAGTTGCACACACATCTCGTGCCAGTGCTGGGATTATTCTGACGCTCTGCAGTGGGCGTTGGGTGGTCTGACCCTGTATACGTCGTGGGCGAATTACTATTACTAACTGGGCGAGATAAGGAGCGCGCAGCGTACGGCGGTGGAGAAGATCGTAACGCTGACATCGTGGAAGAGCGGAACGATGAAGCGGCAGATTGTTGAGTACCCATCGGTTGTCGGGACTGACGTTTGCGACCCTTCAAGACCTGCATGAGAGCATGCTGGGCGTCTCCAGCACCGTCTTCCTCGTGCGTCACATCCGAATCGGTCATGGACTGGCTTCGTGAGTGAGAGGAAGTGGGCTTCTTTGTATGTTTCGGTTGGTTCCAACTTTCTTGCTGTGACGAGAACTGGGACTGTCTGGAGTGTGTTGAACCTGCCCATGGTGAATGCCGACCAGAGTGCGTGGATGCAGCCGCTGACGAGTACGATGAGCCCTTCGAATGTGGCCGAGAAGTGGACGGGCCACGAACGAAATCGGGTCTACGAGGCGTGGAATCTGGAAACGCAAAAGACGGATTCTGACTCTGAGCAAACGAGAAATCCGGCTCATCGTCTGACGAGTCTGACTCGATTTCAGTGGACGATTCACCATAAATGATTCCATGAACACCAGGTTGGACCTTGGTGGGAGAGTCCGAAATCAATTTCATTTCCGTGGTTGCCAGGCCATCCTTTGATATCTTCAGAACTAGAGATTCCATCGGAGCCGGCAAAGACACCGACGGTGAGTGAGGAAGAGGAGACCGGTGCATCTTCAACGGAGAAGTACGGCCTTTGGATGGAGTCTTCTTCACACCACCGCCACCAATAACAGGGCCAGGGCTAGAAAATGAGGTCTGTCGTTGGTGCCGGACGTTAGATAGAGGCGGGACTCCAGAATGAGTGACACTTCTCTGGACGGTTGGCTTCCCTGAGACGGTTTGAGAGATGTATGATTCACTTTCCACTCGAGTGACCTTTTGTCGTCGACTAGAACTTTTAGATCGTTGAAGCTTTTTTAGTTCCTTATCCCGCCTCTCACGCTCAGACACCTCTGTTTGGTAGTGATAGGGCTGGCGTGTCTCCGCTCTGGGACGAACTGGTGGTGAAAACGTCGGCTCCGACATGCCAAACCGCCGGGCAGGTGAGCTGAGAAACATGGATGGATCGTCACTGTGCAGCGGAAGTGCTCGCGGAGATGTTGCAATGGAGCTATGTAAAGTGGGATGCTCGGCGTCGAGGCGGCGAGATTCATGTGCCATAGTACGAGCATTAAATCCAATGGGTTCATGCACCACCGGCAATTGCGGCGTGTTTAGATTGGCATCACCCATTTGACTTGACTCGAACATACCCAAAGTCGGAGGTTTTGACGGACCAAACGGGTCTCCATACGTATTGGACATATCCATGGTGCCTCCCGCAACCCCCCCTTCGTTATTCCATGGCATCTGGTGACGGGCAAAAAACGGAGCAGCTGTCGTAGGATTTCCCGGCAGATTGAAGAGATCGGGAGAGTCCTGCAGGCCAAACATGTTGGGCGAAAAACCAATGATACGACTGGGAGTCTCGAGTGGTTGACCCGAGTAGGCCGACTGCAGTGGAGTGCCCATGTTCAGTGGAGTCATGGACGCATTGTTCCTGTCCTGAGTCTTCCTCCTGATGGTGCTGGTAGGCGGTGGAGTCTGCATTGAAGCTGCAGATCGTTTTGCCGAATCAATTGAGTCTGCGTTGCCAGGTCCCAGGCCCGTCGAGCCATCGTCCAGGCTTGTCTCCCTTCCAGCATCCTCAATTGGCCTGTTTCTCGACAGCATGCCATCACCAGCATTCAGCATCCGTTGATTGGGCGTGTGGTCAACACGATGGCCGGTCTTGGTGAGTTCTGGGCTGGAGGCATATGGGTCTGCAGTGTTCCATGTTATGCGGGGATCGTAGAAGCTGGACTCGAATTTTGGGGTTTGAAAAGCAGTGTCGTCGAAGGTGCCGATGGTGGGAGTTCTTGTGGGGGTCTGAGGTTCGACATTGGGATCCGTGAAACTACCAGACGTGAAGAAAATTAGCGGGGAAAGGGATATTCGACCAGAACGGTGTCAGAGGAGGTCAGTCAGGGCAGATGTGAGGAGGATACAGACCTGTGGATTGGGTGATCCCAATTCATATCAGCGAGCTTGCTCTGGCGAACATGAGTCGACGAGGTGCTCCGTAAAACGACTGGTAGAAAGCGTTGCTTGACGTTAGAAGAAGTGGAATATAAAGCAAAATTGACAGGACAACCAAGGAATCAAAACGGTCAAAAAAAGTTCAGGCAGAAAATGACACTCTCGAGCACGGCCAAGGTGGGACGACGAAATATAAATACCCAGCTCAATGCTCTGCTGGTTGGTGGGATGAGGTGAAGAAGCGAACTGGAACAGGCTGAGAGAGTGAAAGGAATTGAGAGTCGAATCGTGGCGGACTCCAAGCAGGCAGCAGGGGAGAAGAAAAGGCACGGCATACATTCACTAGTCGGTTTGGTGGGTTGGACGGGGGACGAGAGGATCACAGCTTCATCGTCATGAAGGCAGCCGAGCGGGAGACGAGACGCTGGTGGCAGGCTGTCGCTGACGATCGAGGGCGAGAGGCAGAACGAGAAGCACGACGAGAGACAGACCACGATGACGAGAAACAGACCACGACCACGACGACGACGAGATGGTGATGGTGATGAGGTGAAGCTGACCGGTTCCTGTGTTCTCCCGCTGGATTCGGGTTGTCGTTTTTGCTTTTTCTCGTCGTGTCCAGTGTGCAATGGATGAACTCTTCTCTTTGACCTGAATCTAAATACTCGAGTCTACGGAGTACTTCTCACCTGTCAGTCTACTTTATGTTTATATTTTTCCGTTTTCCTCTCGGTTCGGTGAGTTCGCCGTGTTCAGCGAGAGTTGCGTGCCATGCTTCATCGCATCCATGGTGCGACGTCCGCCTCATGCTGGGCCAGTCTCGTTGCAGCAATCCTAGACAAAGCTCTGCCAGCAAAATTCTAAAAATTCCAATAAATCCGAGAAAATTCAATCCTCATCTCATAAATACTCCGTGTCCGCCCAAATCTTTTTTCCGCCTGCTGAACCATGGACGAACAGGCCGTGGAACCCGGAAGTTTCTCTCATCGAGGCATCCGGACAAAGACACGATGATTAACAAGTTGATATCACCCAGTTCCTGGCTTCCCTTTGCACGGATCTAGTTTGAGCATCCAGAGTGGCGTTGCACGCGATGTGCTCCATGCCTCAGAACTATACTTTGAGACGCTTGCAACTGGCCGCTCTTGGTCGACACAACGACAGAAATAGAAGAAGTCCAACCCATCGCTGACTGTGAATGAATGAAAAGTTCGTGCCCTGCCGTGTCACAATCATCACTCTGTCGATCATGGCAATCCTTTCCACGACTCAATCCGATCCCAAAAGATTGTACCGAGTATATTCTGATATCTGTGCGGCGGCAAAAGTACTGACGGACTCGGAGCGATGAACCACATCTCGTCGTCATGGCCGACGATCTAGTTAGTTATAGGGCTGCTCCTCTCCTCAACCGGCCCTACGTTTCTGGTGAAACTACAGAGATCTCCGCCTAAGTTTTGATCCTACGTTACGAGGGCTCTCCGTCAAGGCCTTAGGGGTTGCGTAGCTGTTCTAGTCTCTAGCCTCCTTGAAGAGACCCCCCCGGCTATCCCCTGAGAGGCCTTATGCCTAAGCCCGCGTATGCCCAGTTCCGTGTCAATATATCAAGGGAACCAATGCTTTTGGCGGCGACCTCCGTAGACCAAACAACCGAAATGTCTGGCAGCAGCCACTGCAACGTGTTCTGAGCCTTCAGGGGTGACGGTTGTCCTTTGCGGGATAAGCGAGCTCTTAACCGCCCGGCGAAAAGAGAATATCCTCCAATAATGCCCATTGCCATGAGCGTTAGAACGGCTTAGCCGCAGAGGGACTACACCCTGGCAACCTCGCGTATGCAATGTCAGCTAGGGTCAAGTGTCGAGACGTTCATCTTCGCAACCCAGCTTTTTGGCTCTTCCGGCCTGACAGGGTATACACAGTAGTATTTACGGCTTCACCATCAGCAGGGATTGCTCTGTTCGCGATCCTTATAATATCTCCATCCATCCTCAAGACCTCCGCATCACTGGGCTCTTTCTCACTTGTCCATCTATATGGGGTCTACACATGATTGACGACGATTCACCCGTCAGTCAATTCTACGAGGCGTGGTAACATATCAGCGACCATGGAGCTTCACCCAAACCTCGTGCTCCTCCTCCTCGCGGCCCTGGGAGTTGCAAGCGTATCCATCCAGCGCCTCCTCACCCGCCGCCAATTTGCCCGCCGCCACGGCTGCCAACCAGTCGCAAGATCCGTCAGCAAGGAACCTTTCCTGGGATTCGATGCACTTCTCGAAACAATCCGCGCGGTCAGGCAGCATAAGATGCTCGAGAAGACGTGTGAGCGTTTCCACGTCTACGGCAACACATTCAGGATCCAAGAGCTTCACCGAAGCTCAATAGTGACCAATGAACCGGAAAATATCAAGACGGTCTTATCCCTCAAGTTCGGGGATTATAGTCTCCGTCACCGGTTTGAGCCATTCATACCGCTGTTAGGAGAAGGCATCTTCAGCACGGATGGCGAACATTGGGCCTCATCGCGCGCGTTGATCCGGCCGACGTTTGCGCGAGAGCAGATCGCCGACCTGAGTTTGCTGGAGGAGTTGATGCAGGATCTCTTTATGCTACTTCCGCGTGATGGTACCACAGTGGACTTGCAGGAACTGTTCTTTCGATATACAATTGATTCCGCGACGGGCTTCTTGTTCGGACAGTCGGTCGGCACACTCAAGAAGAAAAGTGCTAGCCAGTCACAGTCGGTTGAAAAGTTCAGGTTCGCAGAGGCCTTTCAGTATGCGCAGAACGCGGTTATCACGCGAGCCATGCTGGGTCCGCTGAATGCAGTCTACCGCGATAAAAAGGCGGACGAATGCAACCGCATCTGCCGGGATTTTGTACAGCAGTTCGTTGAAGAGGCCGTCCATGCCGTTGAGGTGAAGAAGGATAAAGGAGCGACGGAGGCAAAGCGGAAACACATCTTCTCGCATGAGCTGGCCTCGCGGACATCCGACAAAAAACGTATTCTGGATGAGTCGATGAATGTGCTCCTCGCCGGACGGGATACAACGGCCAGTCTACTCGGAAATCTATTCTTCATGCTAGCGAAAAACCCCGCCATCTGGAAAAAACTGCGTGACGAGGTCGATATTCTGCAGAATCGGCCGCCGACATATGAGGAACTCAACAGACTGAAATATGTTCAGTGTTGTGTGAACGAATGTACCAACCCCTTAAATCCTTGCGCCTTCATTATCATTATCATTAAACTAACCTGAAAACCCCCCCCCAGCCCTCCGCCTCCACCCCGTCGTCCCCCGCAACAGCCGCGCCGCAATCCGCGATACCATCCTCCCTCTCGGCGGCGGCAAAGACGGCCTCTCACCCGTCTTTGTCCGCAAAGGCACCATCGTCGGCTACAACATCTACGCCATGCACCGCCGGCCCGACATCTACGGCGCCGACGCAGAACAATTCCGCCCCGAGCGCTGGGCGGATGAGAAGGAGGAGGAGGAGGAGGAGGAGGAGGAGGAGGAGGAGGAAAAGGAGGAAAAGGAGAAGAATGGTGGCAAACTGCGACCGCGCTGGGGGTATTTACCCTTCAATGGCGGGCCGCGGATCTGTCTTGGGCAGCGGTATGCGTTGACGGAGGCGTGCTATGTGCTTGTGCGGATGGTGCAGGAGTTTCGGGAGTTGGAGAGTCGGGATCCGGGGCCTTGGGAGGAGAGTTTGGCGATGACGCTTTGTTCGAGGAATGGGGCTAGGGTTGGGCTTATTCCTTGACTGTATGTATGTATGTACAGAAGCCTCCGCTATAAGTTTTGATCCTTCGTTACGGGGCTCGCCATTCAGGTTTTAGGGGCTGCTTACATAGTTAGCTGTCCTATGTAGCCTTTAGCCTCTCTGGAAACGAACCCTTAGTTATTTCCCCCTATTCCGTGCCAATATTATCAAGGGAATCAATACTTTTGGCGGTGACCTCCGTACGTTTATGATTCATATGTTATCCTCTCATTCTCTTTTCGCTTGGCTGACACTACGGAATATCGCTGTTCGTCCCTAGGAATTCACCAACGATCCTCGTAGCGATTCTCAAACCCAATAAGTTACTGCTATCACAACTTCTGTAAAATGCATGGCCCAAACGAAATTTTATTATTAGTGCTAGTAGTTATTAATTCCCAAATCTCAGTACGCCTATGGATTCAATTTCCAATTTGTCCCGTCCATTATTATTGACCCGATTTCACAATCTTCCGATGTACCCTGCTCTCGTAACATGTTCACCCAACGCACCAACGCAACCTAGAGAAGCCTCTTCTTTTCTTTGCGGCCCATGAAGCTATAGTACCACGTCGGTTCTCCGTGATTGATCCTGCATCCACGGTCGTAGCGAGACCTTGGGATGTGATGATTCCAGTAGTCGTCGTCCTCATCTCCTCCTCGACGAGCACTTTTGTCTACGTCAAGGCAATCAAGACAAAGCCCGTCAAAGTATGACTCTGTTTTGAGGCACGCACGATCCACATAAGCTTTCCAATCACCGGTGCAACCGTAGCAAAAATCTGTGAGAGTCTGATTCTGATGCGGAACAGACTGGGTTGTGACATTTTTTGGCTTCATATTTTCATTCCGAATATTGTCGAGTCTGTCAAGAATAATGCGAATGCTGGTTCCGGCCATGGTCTCCTCCACTGGCCAAACTTGGATCCTCTTGAGTTCGCGGAGATATCTGAATACCGCATCCTCTTTACACTTGCAGGTCGCATGTTGAATTATATGGCTGATCTTACTGAACAACTCGCGGTGCAGAACATTGCGAAGACGACGCTTGACTGCATTCCAATTTGTTGCCTGAGCGAACTAAAGAGATCCACCAGTTGTGCGCAGCCGATGAGAAATGGGGTATGAAAGATGATTTTCGGATCTCCAATCGGCCACAGTCTGTGTCCTGGTATTGTGATCAATATATCTCAATATTGGGCATCCAAAAATTCATGCCGAGCCACGGAATGGTCTCCAGCTTAACGAGGATTAAGGCGAGGATGCCGAACTGTGTAGAGTCCAACTTTGGCCTAGGATGGATTGCTGTGATGAAAGAAATAATGAATGTGAGAAAAGGTTGAGAAGAGAAGTGGGCAAGGAGAAAGCGAGAAGAGGGTAGGAAAGTGAGAAGAGGGTAGGAAAGTGAGAAGAGGGTAGAAAAGTGAGAAGAGGGTAGGAAAGTGAGATGAGGGTGAGAAAGTGAGAAGAGGGTAGGAAAGTGAGAAGAGGGTGAGAAAGTGAGAAGAGGGTGAGAAAGTGAGAAGAGGGTAGGAAAAGAATGAGGAGCGTATGTCAGTAATAGAAATTTAGTTAGTTAAAGGAAAGCCCAGTAGACGGGTGTGAATATTGGAAAATGGATTATATTAGGGCAAAAGACGAAGGGTAAAGAACTTATGAGGATGAAGGTAAAGTCGGAAAGAGAGAGGAGAAGCCAGCATATGGGATTATCACTAGCGAAGGGGAAGATGGAAGACTTGAGGGTGAAAAGCGTGTAACAGAATTTGAAACAAGGTCAATATAATAGGCAAGTGATAAAGTGAGAAGAACGTATTAGGTCTGGGTTATGGTGCGCGCGAAAACTTCGTTAATGGCTATGTGACTGGTAATATTCTCTGAGTAGCAGGCCGTGAGTCAAATATCGAATCAATGATGCATATCGCCAGAGACACCAGCATGAGGACGATCCTATCAATGGTTAGTATTATGGTAAATGCTTACATGGAGAACTGCGAATGTAGATGACAAGCCGAAGTGTTGGGGCTCATATGCCAAACTGGGAGAGAGGACGAAGATTCACTTGTAGGCGCGGGGATTCCAAGCGAGGCAAAGCAAAACAAAGCGCAAAGTTTTCACCAAAAGGGCGGAAATTCCCAAGCGAGTGCAGCCAGTGAATCACACACACACACCCGCGAGCCAGAGCCGAAGAAGAGACTGCAAGATTGATCGAGAGCACTGTTGCAATCAATTCCGTGGGTTTGAAGTGCATTGCCCCTGGTGGGCAAGCGATGGGGTGTCTCGCGTTGGGGGTAAAAAAACAAGGGAGACGAGAATGGATGTGCCAACAGTGCTCGTAGGGTCAAAGATGCAAGCCTCTGAACAGCTTGGGTATCGCGAGTTGGTGAGGTTGTAAGATAAAGAGGACGAGGAAGGGAAGGAAAAAAGAGAAGAGCAGCGAGGTGAGGTCCTCTGGAGGTGAGTGACGAGAAGATAAAAATGAGAATTGATGAAGGTAAAGCTGAAGGTGAAAGAGGATGGGGGGAGTTGGGAGGATCAGAAGCTATGACAGGTTTATATAGGCACGCATCACACGATACAAGAAAGGGGAGGTGCCATACGGCAGTCTCCGTCCCCGATAGCCTCACGTTTATGTTGCTTCACTCGAGGGATAGGGGCCATATCAACTAGTGACCTTGCTCTGCGGAAGGCCAGGTTCTATGGCCCAAAACTTGAAGGTATCTTGAAATGATGTCAGCAAGATTGAGCAGAAACATTAATTCTAGTGCGTATTTGCGATATCCATATTCACCGAAGCCTGTGCAAAAGCGAAGACCTGTTTCGGACCTTCGACGCGTACCAGAAAGCTGAGAGTGCATGCCTGTCTCAACGGCAGAAGCAGGCTGGCTCAAGTCGGGAGGCATACGGGAAATCTGAGCATTTCCCATTTATGTAATTTCAAAGGTACGCTCAAAATACCAATGCACATGCTAGCTAAACCACATATTTAGCAAAGCTCTTAGCAAGAAGCCCAGATGATGTAACTCATGAGATTGGACTTACGGCAATACCGGCAGACACACACAAAAAATGGGACTCCTATTACCCATTCTGTTATCTTTCTTTTGAGGGGACTGAACTGCTGCGCTGATCTACCCAGGTCTCACTGGGCATAGCAGAATACCAGTCGTCGTCCAGCAATTTGACCTTATCAACATTAAGGGTAGTTGATAAGAACACCCGAATCCATTTCACCACAGTTTTTCTTTGCTATGATGTACTCAGGTCCATTTTTCGCCCTTGTCGGCTGCACCGCCATTGCCAGGTGTCAAGCTGTTCGTCTCCGTAGACTCCATATGGGCCAAGTTCAATATGTCAGGGTATTTGTGGCTTCACTACTTATACGGAGTAGTCCCCCTGATGTTGAATCCTTAACCCTCCGTCTATCTCCAGAATCTCCATTTCGCGAGCCTTGTATGAGCAAGCCCAGACGGCAAAATTCGAATTCGTGCAAGAACGGGTCAGTTTAAGGGAAGGCAGACTTCGAAAACTCTCAAGTGTAAAGTCCAATTTTTGGCTTTCATTGTCTTTTGCATTGCCTCTTCCTTTGCAAAATTTAGTTCGCTTCTTGTAGATCGCACACGCGCCTGACGACGCATTGATAATGGTCGCGGGTCAAATAATTATGGCGAAGGTATGACAATCTGTCGAGACGTCGTCTCCGCGAGAGACCCGGGTTAGGGTGGACGTTCATCAGCGTGACCGTGTCGGAGCGGACTTGGCGCAGGTCAAGCTTTTTAGCGCGCCCGTTTGGGCTTAGCCTCGGTCGAGTCTGCAATCCCGTGAGAATACTGCCGAGCGCCAAGCAATCCGGAGAGAGTCACTCACCGCCGCCGGTTTCGCAGCTTTCGCGATGATTCTTCTTTCTCTCTCGCGCTGTTGATGTTCGTCGCTCTCTCTCCGCCAGCTCAAACCCCCACAAGCCGGCGATAAACGGTCCTGCACTCTTTCTTGCTCTTTGGCGCCCGAAGACTTGCTTTTTCCCTTTCTCCCCGGGGGCCACCATTCATTCATCAAAGTTTACTTATTAATTGCCCGCGTTGGCTGGTGATCATTTAATACCGGCTGCGCATCCTGCTCTTTGCTTTGCCTTTTGCGCTGTCTCTTTGTCCTGGGGCGATATCCAATATATTCTTGTCGGTTTCCTTCATTCTGCCATTCTCTTGCGGTAGTCCGGGATTAAATGTCAACCTCTGTCTCTGGGAACCGGGATCTTCCCGCTTCGAAGCATGACCTGAGCACGTACTGGGGGAGGGTCAAACAGGCCGCAGAGATCTCAGATCCAAGGTACGTCGATGCAATGGCCTGACAGTCTGGCGAGGATGTTTTTCTTCCTTTCTACCTTCCCTGTAGAGAGACAAAAGCACGTGCGCTAAATTCTGTCAATGTCCACTGTTATTATAGAACGCTGTTTGTATCCTCTGATGGGTTAGAGAGTGCCAAACAACTCCTTACATCGTATAAAAATGGCCAAATTGGGGCGATGACGCCAGAGATCTGGCACGCAAAGAAGATTGTTGACTCGACATTACACCCTGGTTAGTGGTTCTGCGACATGGGCGATGTGAATTGGAGCGTGGATCACTGACAGACATGTTTTACACAGACACTGGTGAACCAGTGTTTCTTCCCTTTCGGATGTCATGTTTTGTGCTCTCGAACTTGATCGCGACCGCTGGCATGCTCACTCCCGGCCTTGGGGTACGTACAGACATGGCTCCCCCTCCAATCCCTGCAGCACGAGCGGAAGTTACTAACCCTGACTGCCGAACTAAACTAGACCACGGGGACCCTGCTTTGGCAGATTACCAACCAATCGCTGAACGTTGCCATTAACAATGCAAACGCAAACAAATCAACGCCGCTTTCAACCTCGTCCATCGTCAAATCATACCTCCTGGCGGTCTCGGCGTCGTGTTCGGTTGCCCTGGGACTCAACGCCGTCGTGCCCCGTCTGCGCAGACTCACGCCGAATACAAGATTGATTTTGGGCAGATTGGTGCCCTTTGCGGCGGTCGCGACTGCTGGTGCACTCAATGTGTTCCTCATGCGTGGTGAAGAGATCCGCAAGGGCATCGATATCTATCCCGTCCTCACCGAGGAGGACAAGGCCAAGCGCGAGGTGGACGGCGGCGAGGTTCGGAGTCTGGGGAAGAGCAAAAAGGCGGCGACAATTGCGGTTGCGGAGACCGCTGTGAGCCGCGTGCTCAATGCCACTCCGATCATGGTCTTGCCGCCGTTGATACTGGTTCGTTTGCAGCAAATGGACTGGCTGAAACTGCGGCCGCGAATGGTACTGCCTGTTAATTTGGGTATGGTATCTCTATCTCCAACTTGAAAATAGCGGTCTAATGTTTACTCTAGGACTCATCTTTGCTACGTCGATCTTTGCACTCCCGCTCGCCCTAGGAACCTTTCCTCAGAGACAGTATATCAGTGCTTCAAAGCTAGAAAAGGAGTTCTGGGACTGCGGAGGGAAGGACGGGTTAGTCGAGTTTAACCGGGGAATTTAATTTCACCCTGTGAGGACTAGGCCCAACCACCCCCAGGGCGCTCTTATTTATCACAGTTTGCAGCGAACCCAGTCGCATAAACTACATGGGAACACAACCTTGTTTCAGCACGGCGTTGATGGCTTTTTTGTTGTTTAGATGGGTTAGACCATTTGATCACCCCTTTTTTTTTTTTTTCTAGAATCTATTTTTTGATACCTGCAACGCGGTTCGGATTTTATATTGTTTTATACTCCCACGATTTAGGGCATTCTCGCTTCTTATATACACAGCGAATATAGAGGCTACCGTGCAGCGGTTCGGACAGCTTATTGAAAACCCTTCTCAGTTTACGGCAAGTTTTGTTGCTGAAAATACTTGTCACTTCATACACATCTGGGATCCGTTTCAATAACACGGCATAGCGTCCCCGATGAGAAGTGATATCCTTTTTCACTTTCTGTCTTTCGATAAGACTCATTGATGATGCGTGTCCATCTATCAAACATCAGGGCGAGATCGATGTTGATATCACCAGGATGTGTATCTACTGCCTGGCAACTCGCGTAAGACATGGTATAAAATATGGCATGGCGAGAATCATCTTTTCTTTTTCCAGAGCACAAAAATTTATAAAAGGGGCAAAAAGTACGTTCCGACCATGGAACTCTGCGATATTACCAGGGCACGAAGAGTTTGGCATTGCTGCTTCCCCTTGA
Organism: Chrysosporium keratinophilum; assembly: GCA_029850275.1. NCBI lineage: Eukaryota > Fungi > Ascomycota > Eurotiomycetes > Onygenales > Onygenaceae > Chrysosporium > Chrysosporium keratinophilum. Next base: position 3,250,865 of record JARBIX010000008.1, read on the forward strand.
GACAACAAGGCGTCGTGGATAATCACGCAATGACTATCACAGGATGAGATAGTATTCCATATTTGATCTTTGTAATCTGGCATGTGCTTCATCACTCGCAGCTGGGCATGTCAAGTGTTAAATCGATTCTAGAAACAGGATCTCGAAATATAGCATCGCTAAGATATATGACTAATATCATAACAAGTATCCTGATCATCAAGACTATCAGTGTAATTCCAGTATTATCAGGTGGTAAAGTGGTTATATGTAGGCTTCATTTTGGCCAGCACCCTCAGGGCTGGAGTGTTTTCGTCGCAAGGGAGAGTGAAAGGGCCAACAACAGTTAGCCAAGTAGGAGTAAGTGAGACGAAAGTGAGAGACGAAAGGAAGGGTAAAGTGAGGATAGAGTGAGAACGAGTGCAGGCTCAGTCTTCAGCATGAGACGGATCAGCAGCGAGACGAAAACCAGCTTTTCGTCGGATCACTTCACACTCACTGTATCCTCACTTCGTCCTCACTCTGTCCTCACACTATCTCACTCTGTCAGACGGAAAAAACAGAATTGTCCTGGGATGATGGGAATTTGCGTCTGACTGCTGTGGTTGCGATGGAGATGTAACTGTGCACTTCCACCCAGCAACAACACTTGGAGCCAGGAGGGATCTTCCCTTCAGTCGAAAAACAACAACAGACGACTGAATCCGCTGCTAATTTACTCGCGTCCTACGGTCACAGCCCAGCTGGAGCAGTTTAGTCCAGGATAACAGACAATGTGACAGTTTGTGTGTCTTTTTCTTTTTTTTTTCTCTTTCATTTTTTGCCTCCTGGACGACCAAGTCTCTTCACGCATCGCCAACCCGACACTCTTCCCAGCAAGCGACCGCCATCCGGGAAAAAGAGACTTTCGCTTCGTCCTCACGCAACAACACTTCGCCCTCTCCGTCGCCCACTGTCCACGTCCTGCCATCCTGCAAACCGTCTCCTCTGCCTCCTCTGTGCTCTGTCTGCTCGCCAATGACCGCTCCATTCTGCAGATTCCTCACAATGCTCGATTCATTTCCCTTCCCCCGCGTTTGAATCAACCGTTCTGATTCCTGGTATCACCAGAACGCTATCCTCACTGGCATCGGTGATTCGGGCTGTGACTCTGAGAATCTCTGGCTGAAAATCCATCTTCGTCGTTGTTCCTTATCCTCATCGTCGAAAATCGTCTCCTTTTTACACTCTCCTTGAAAAACCACGGTTTCTGCGGCCAGACTCGCTTGACTCGACGTCTCTCCCTCCATTCCCGATTCTGCCGACCTGACACCTCTCATCACGCCAGAGCGCGGTGAATCCATCTCAGGGTCATCAAAACAAGACCCTTTCACCTCGTTTTCAATCAAGATACACCCCGTTCAACTTTCCCGTTGGACGGCCGTTTGGTTCTGTTCCAGTTCGTCATGTCGACTCCCTCCACGGCCACTGCCACGCATCCTGCGAACCCACACTACCGATATCCTCACCAGAACTTCCACGCCAACTCCACCGTGTATCCTACGGCCGTCTCGATGACCGGTTCTCGGGTGCCCAACTACAATTATCCCACCTCGAATCACGCTGCCTCGGGCGTTGGCCTACCAGCCTCTACTCCTGTGATCCCCAAAACAGTCCCGGCGCAGCCCGCCATGGCGGCGTATCAGGCCTCTACGACCATTCCCACCGCCCAGAGCCGTCGAAAAAAACCAGACTGGAACGAGTTTTATAAAAATGGGGTCCCGAAGGAAATCATTGTCATTGATGACGACGATGACGAACCGCCAAACACTTCTGCCCATAGCTCTGTCTATGCGTCTTCGACCATCAAACCTTCCTCGCTCAGTTCCTATACAAATGGCGTAGTTGCGCCTCCTGCAACTAAAAAGCGACGCACAGGAGTGGAAACCACATACGATCTCGCATATGCTGATCCATCATATTCGGTGGCGGCCCAGCAGTATGGTGAAGGGTCCTCGGGCACGTCCCTCTCCACCGATCGTACCGCTTCACTTCATACTACAACCGCTGCGACGTCGTTGGGATCCCAGGGTGTTCCCCCGACAAATAATGTGTACTATGATGACACGGCGATTGGCCAGAAACGGAAACGAGTCGTGACCCGCAAATCAACCCGTGATGAACAGAAACGGCGCGAGCAGGAGATTGTCGGAGATGCTTTCACTAGCTATATTCCCCCGCCACAGCCACCGTTGAAATCGAGAGACGTCTATGTGCCGGTGATTAGAGATGTAAGTTCGAGTACGCTCTTTTAACCCTCAGTGCAGTCAACTGATCCGACATTAGCCAAACTTTACAAAACACTCCAAAGTCGACGATGACGATGGTCATTATATCGTAACTCCAGACACAAATTTGACTGACCGATGTAAGTCTCGACTACGCGTACCTTGCCTGCCTCCTGCGTCGTTCGTTCTAACGGTTTCGTTTGTTTTCCAGACTTAATTGTCAAATTACTTGGTCAAGGAACCTTTGGCAAGGTCGTGGAAGCCTACGACAGACAAACCAAATCTCGCTGTGCTGTGAAGATTATCAGATCGGTGCAAAAATATCGCGAGGCTTCCCGCATTGAACTTCGAGTCTTGTCCACGTTGGCATCAAATGACAAGACTAATCGCAACAAGTGCATACATCTTCGAGATTGTTTTGATTTCCGAAACCACATCTGCATTGTGACCGATTTACTCGGGCAGAGTGTGTTCGACTTTTTAAAGGGCAATGGATTCGTGCCATTCCCAAGCAGCCAGATTCAGAGCTTTGCTCGCCAACTGTTCACCAGTGTGGCTTGTAAGTCCTTTCCCTTCTACATAATGGTGGATGAGTTGCTCATTGAGTTGTTTAGTTCTTCACGATGTTAACCTCATCCACACCGACCTTAAACCGGAAAATATTCTCCTGGTTGACAACAAGTACCAAACCTTTACATATAACCGCACGATCCCCTCGTCCTCCACTACCATCAGTCGAACTGCTCGTCAGCGCCGGGTGCTGCTAGACAGCGAAATTAGATTGATTGATTTTGGTTCTGCGACATTCCAGGAAGAATACCACTCCTCTGTCGTTTCTACACGACACTACCGTGCTCCAGAGATTATTCTCAACCTTGGATGGAGCTATCCATGTGATATCTGGAGTATTGGATGTATATTGGTCGAATTCTTTACTGGTGACGCTCTGTTCCAGACTCATGATAATTTGGAGCATCTTGCGATGATGGAAAGCGTGTGTGGAAGTCGCATCGATACCAAGCTGGTGAGACAGGTTGTTCAGGGACGCAACGGATCAAATCCGTCAGCCAAGTAAGTTTACACAATGCTTTTGAGCTCGATACTAGTTCTGACAGTAGTTCTAGGTATTTCAACCGGACGAGATTGGATTATCCCAACCAGGAAACACCTCGATCATCTCGAAAATACGTAAAAGCGATGAAACAGTTACAGGTACGTTGACCGTTGCATTATCCCTTCCGGGACAGCGGTATTAACCCGAATTCTAGGATTTCATTCCCTCAAATACCCCCTTCAACAAGCATTTTCTTGACCTCCTCCGCCGGATCTTTGTCTATGATCCACTTGCCCGGATTTCAGCCCACGACGCGCTTAAACACCCGTGGTTCAAGGAGTCCATTATTGACGACGGCACCGAGGCAACACGGATCGGTCAGATGCAGTCACAAGAACGATCGAACCGGTCATAGCGTTGTTTCCTATCTAGTTCCAACTGCATAGACTATCTTTCACCCCGGCTAATATCGCCACCGGTTCAGACCGATGATTTATTCTTTAAGTGAACATTTACACCAAGTGACATACTCACGCTACAGGGGTGAAAGGCTGCTTGATTGAGTTTTGTCTTTTCCATTTTTTTCCTTTCGGATATCCAGTTGAGCCTGTATATACCCGCAGACAGGCAAACCTTTTGTCCCCACGATATTCTGCTATCCTGTGTCTTTCCTAGTTCATATATTTCCTTTGCTCTTTTTTTTTCTTTTTCCTTTTTCAGGCCTAAATTCAAGGTTGCTCATATTCCCAGCCAACCAACCAACCATTGATATGATATGATATGGAAATCAACAAGTCACGAGGCAAGATGATAATAAGGGATCTCAAATGGCCGGTAATAGGGCGGAGCAGGGGCTGGGCCAGGGAAAGGAAAGGAAGCGGACACATACTATCTCTATTTCTTATTGTTCTACATGCTTTCTTCTTTCAACATGTGTTTATTAACTGAGAACTATTATGCCGCGCTGTGCCGGGTAAGGAGTAAGTGGTCGCGGGCGTTTTTCTCGTGTGTTTGTGAGTGATCTTTCTTTTCTTTGGTTTCCATCCTGGCACGCGTATGGAGTAGTTACTCTCTGTAATGTTGTTCGCTCTCCATGACTCCTTGTCCGCCCGTATGATATTATACGTTATGGGATGGACATCCATTCGTCTTCTTTCTTCCAGAAGACTTTCTATTCTGCTCCTTCCCCCTTTTGCCTTGTGATTGGTGCGGTGGTCATCTGCAATCAAGATCCTTTCTAATTATTTCTCTGAAGTCTCTGAAGTCTCTCACCATATGTGTTGTTTACCGAGTTTCATATTTGCACCAATGATTGCGGCTTGGGTGCAATGCAGAAAGATCCGAATCAAAGACAAACAATATGCATTCATCAGCCTAGGTCCTAACTATATGATACCCTTTTGACTCGTCGCGCATTCCGAGCAGAAACATATCTGAAGCCCCTTGAACTGACGAACAAACGAAACAAAAAACGACCCGAATCCAGTCCCCGCCATCAGAGCTCGGGAGGGGGCGGCAGTAACCTGATGGTTTGCTGGATGAGCCAAAAGCCGATAAAAAACATGTTCAAACTCAAGAAGCGAAACAGAATTCATCCGCCAACGTTCCCCGTCTAACCGGTAGACGGGATTTGGGAAAGGAGTTCCCCCCGAGAGCGTGGTTGGTTTTCATGGGTTTAAATGAAATCCCTATGAAGCGAAAGATGTCAGTATCAAAACACCTCTCAACACTCAAGATAACCTGAGATTTGGAATGAATATTGTCATCAAGACTAACCAAGCTACAGTGAAAACACCCCAAGGAGCACCATTCGTCAAACGATTCCACGCGCCAATCGAGAAATCAAGATCGTTCGGGCCACAGGCACCACACGAATCCGCAATCTTGACCTCAAGCGTGTTGCCGTTCTGCTTGTTCCGGGCGCGAATCTTCCGCCCGCAGAGTGGGTGATTGTGCCTATGTTGCATCCAGTGGTGGCCTAGAGCGACGATATGATCGCCGTCGGCGTGCTTCTTGCCACAGGACCCATGCGTGTCAAATTGCTGGTAGATGGTACCTCTGCCTTCTCGGCTATAGTGATGGCGACTGTGGTCAGTGTCCTTTTGACTTGGGTGCTGGAGAGGGTGCATGCCAACTTGGGGAGGTAGATGACTTACGCGCGTGTCTGGAGCTGATGCCCCTCGGCGGGCTCTGGGATGGGCTCGGGGCCTGGAGCTGGGACGGCCACTGCCATGCCAATTACGGCATAGAGGACGGCCAGGAGGTAGGCGGGCACGAAAAGCATGGTGAAGACTGAGCGAGATGTTCTGTGTGAGAACGGAGTTGGCAGTGTAACTGAACTGGATTGGATTGGATTGCTGTCTGATGGCTTGAGGATGATTTCCAGGTCGTGTCTTGGGCGGGAGTTTGGGGAATTTATATTCTTTGCTCTTCCCTGTCCATGTCCCCTCTTCCTCTCTCTCTCTCTGTCTCTCTCTCGACGGTGATGGATGGGGTTGCCTCGATTGCGCCCAACTGTACGAGGATTCATCTATCCCCCGCTCTCCTCGGAGGATGAGAAGCCGGCTCTTTCTTTGACATGCACGAGCGGAAGTCTCTGTCTCCCAACCAACAGCCAATGCCGTTGGGTGCATGAAAAAAGGGGACATGGGAACATGGAGGCCCATGACACGAGGATTAGTCCTAATTTCCCCTGAGCACCCCCTCCCGGACGCTCCCAACGGTGTCTCCTGACTGGAAGCTCTCGGAAGCACTCCTCGATGTGCGAGAGGTTTCGCGACTCGGCACTCGGAATATGTGATCTGGCCCTCCTGCCCGTTTTGTTTAAGGAGAAGGGGGGGTGTTGGTAGTATCACAACGGCCTCCTACGGTTCACACGGGGCGCCGTTGAGCTGTCAAGCCGTCAAAGAGGGCTTTCATAGCGACCCGGGCCTTTGATCTTTTTCTGACCCCTGCGACGTCCCACAGCTCGCAAGCATGTCACACATGATATACCCGATCACGCTTCGTAGAGATTGGAAATTTGGAGGCCCCATGGTACGAGCATACGGTACGGTACTACTACTGGCTTAGGGTGCAGTGCAGAGTACGAAGTACAGGGTGCCGATTTCATTGTCTGGAGACAGGCAGACAGAACAACGTGCTGTTCGATTTTGACTATTAACTTCCCCATCAAAGAACGCGGGAGGGGGGGGGGGATATATGCGGGGAGTAATCTTCCGACTGTGAGAGGAGAGGAACGGTTCATGCGGTGCGCTGGTCGCACGGGTATGATCTCGATCCATGCGCAAACAAACCATCTCGCTCTCATCTTAATTAACCACTCATAATCACATCGGCGAAAATGGACCTAAATATGATTGCTTCTGGTCCTGCATGGGCTGCTACGAGAGCTGGCCCGGGCTCTGCTTCTCATGTCCTGAATCTCAACGATGGGGTATTTTCGTACTGACTATCATGTATCCTGAACCAAGCTGGCTGCTTTCCCGATCCCATACTACATGGATGCTGCCCCGTAGGGCTTGTATCCCTGCAGTCAGTCAAGAAAGGAGGGGAGGGGATATCGCAGCATAGTTACTACTATTCAATATGAGAGAAAAAAGCCGTTCAAAATTCGCTCACCCCCCCCTCTCTTAACCACCCTTCCCTGGAGCAAAGTATGTACTATCTGAAGTTTCATGATCTGATAAAACGACCATTAAGCCCTATCACTTGTACTCCCCCCTCATAACTCATACTAGCCCATGTCCATTGTTGCCCGTTCTCCTGGGTCCGTTTTGAACTTGACAGGGGGAGATATGTACAGTACAGTACTATGTATATCTGTCAGCCACAGTAAGTTAGTTAGTTATCCAATGAGACGCAGTCTTGTTGTTGACTGGAATGAAGCAACAACACAACGTGGCACAGACCTGAGGAACCCGTTCTCTTTGTTCAAAGGGGAAATTAAAAGGGAGATCGAGTACTAATAATGCAGATGCTAACTACTAGTATGTGGTTGCATGGCATCAAGTAGTTAGATATATACAGTACGGAGTACTCCGTGTGTATATATAGCAAGATCTAAGAAGACATGTTCATTAACGTTATGTATGTACTATCGAGATGATAGTCATGTACAGTATGTATGAAGTATGATATGGAAGAATATATGGAAGAAAAACTCCGTATGCACGTATGTATGTAAGTAAGCGATGGCGGCCTATGATGTGTGGCTGTCGACCATCGGTTTAGATTGCGGAGCAGCCGTTCTCCGGGGCCAGAGATCCGGAATACGGCGGATCTGGCCTGGACTCTCTGCATTGGATTCTAAAAATCGCGTTGATAATGCAGAGACGTTCGTGTTGCTGCGGCATCGAAGAGGTTAGCAGTGGTTAGTTATGTAATGGGCGGTTAAGACAGTCAACTCACAGATCTTATTGCTAGATCAGTCTCTGGCTGGATGGGATGTTAATCTTCCAGCAAAGAGCAACTGGTATCAATAGCCTTGGGATTAGATCGTGGAAGCACCACATATATCCGGGGTACATGGGACAAGGTGTGACGAGAACAGGATACTAGCCACCGATGGTCTCCATTGTCTGTTGTTGGATGAAGGAGGCATGTATTCTTCGTACATACAACATTGTCCGCAATCAGCCCATGCGCACGAATATCATCTTCTAACTGGCGCTGACAGACAAAAAATGACCGCTGGAAGAAGTGCAAGCGAAGAGGAACTCGCAAAAAAAACAAAAGTAAAGATGCAACCGCGCAGGGAATAGAGCATTGCAGGAGCGAATTTCGCACATTAAAACCCAGTAGTAATTCACAAATCATTGCCCAACCCTCGTAAACTCCCCGCCCATAAAGACGGCCATGAAAAACTGACGGCCAGAACCACAAAGTAAGAATAGATAGAAATACACGCGAGAAACGTAAACGCCAAGCACACGTCTTGAAGAACAGAAAAAGAAAAGAAAAGCGCAATATCCATGAGGCATAGCAACGTGCTGCGAACCGGTTGGCCGAGGAAGTGCGATTCAGTTCCAGCGATTATGAACTGTTGGCCCAGGGGTCGGCGCGTTGGGAGACTCGCTGGGTACCAGGTGCTTTTCACACCCGCGCACACACTACTTGCTCAGCCTATCGACATCCTCTTTCGACTCCTTGGAGTACGCCTTTTGGAGGTGGCGGGAGGCCCTGCCATCCACTTCGAGCATAAAGAGCATATCCCGGATTTGTATGCCCTCTCCACGTTGATTGTCCTCACGCCACTCGCCCAGTCGCTTTCCAGGCGGCGCTCGAATCCCATTGGTCATTCCGCTACTAGGCTTCCCAGGGCCAGGAGCGTTCTGTCCAGCGCCAGACTTGGCTCGCGATGGTGCGGAGAAACTCGTCCTCGCGGCAGACGACGAACCGGAGTTGTGCAGCCATGAATATGTCTTCTTTCCTCCAAATCGCGTCGTGCTGAGACCACCCGTCGCCATACGGGCAGTTTCCACGGCATGCTGATGTTGTACCGCATCGTTGACCTTGGCCTCGGCCTTTTTGAGCTCCTTTTTCGTCTTTCTTTCGGGATCTGGTGCCCGATCACCCTGCTCGGTGGGTGTTGCTGCGTTGGGGCTGGACACTCCGACAGAGCTTGCTCTCCCACCGTCACCACTTAGAATGGCGTCAGAAGTGCGTTTGATCCTTTTCGCTGCCCGGCCCTCCTCGTACGAAACGTCTTGCTCGATCAACCGACGGCTTTTCATTGCCAGTGTGTTCGGGAAGGTGGTCTTTCGAGGTTCGACTGAACCGTCTTTATTTGTAGAGATAGGGCCTATGGAATGTCAGTAATGATAGGGTGCGCATTGAATCCAACACTGGGGCGACGTACGTTTCTGGGAGATGCCATTGGGGGATGCCGCAGCACCTCCATTTTGCTCCTCTGTAGCCTTCTTTTGATTATTTGCTTCAGCCAAATCGTGCCATTCTTGCGGCACAAGGCCGTGGGAATAGACGCGTCGATTTTTCGCCAAGACGGCGGAATGCTCAACCACCAGCCTCAACCGTTCCTCACACGCGAGAGAAATCAGGGTAATGATATCGCCTAGCGGCGCGTCCGTTGTCAGGACGGGTTTCCCAGTACGAACCACCGAGTGTCCATCAGGCCCAACAATCTCAATTGGTGCCACGGGCCGGTTTGGAAATGGGCGGAAGAAACCAGCAGATGGCATCCGAACACCTAGCTCCGTGCCTCGCTTCTGTAGCTTTTCTCCCAACGGAGCAGTTTGAAGAAAGGATGCCTGCAGATGATATTGATCCCTTCGACTGGCCAGGGTGTCCTCTCGCAATTTTGCATTGGCCGCCAGCTCCTCCGGTGTTCTTTGAATCGCAGGCTGTCCTCCTGCACCCGCCGTGGGGCCCTGAAACTGAGGTTGTTTAAAGGACGTCTCATTGAAGCTATTTCCAGCAGATATCGTTCCTCCGGTCGATTGTTGCGATGTAAACGAGAGAGACGTATTCACTTGCGGACGCTGTGGTTGGGGGGTAGGTGCGGGAAACGCGCCGTATCCGCTGGTGAGAAAGGCTTCTTCCTCCCGTACATCGATACCAGAGGAGGCCAGCACATCTGTTAACTCTGCAGCATCGGTGGGCTTGGTGTCGACGGGCCGCGATGGAGGGCCCATCGATCCGGGAGGCGGGGGCGGCAGGTTGGCAGCAGCCAGGGGCGGCATATTAGCGGAAACGCCATTTACAGGGCTTGCGGCTTGCGGCAACTGCAAGGTCCCAAAGCCCTGAGGCGCAAACGGCGGCTGCGAATGTGGGAGAGGCGAGAGACGCTGGCGTTTGAGGGGAGGGCCGGCATGGGGGTTGGTTGTTGGAGAAGGCGCAGCAGGCGGACCGGGAGAGGGGGAGGAGTGGCCGGGGGGAGAGAAGGACGGCTGCGAGGGATACTGATGAGACTGTGTTTGCGCCATGGCACCCGGCGTCGTGAGCAGCGGTGCTGGAGCTGCCTTCGCGGGGGCAGGGTTATTGGGATAGGCCATCAGCGAGGGGAGCTCCCGTCAGGATGAAGCGAGCGATGTGCTCGGGATGAGGCGTCCTCGTGGACACGGGCATCTCAGGTTACGGCACCATTCATCGAAGCAGTAAGTGACAAGTGAGCGCAAGCAAGCAGATGGTCGTCGTGGACAATATCAAGGCCATTTGTTGAGCTCGCCGTCGCTGTGACTGTTGATGCTGTTGATTTCGTTGCGAAATTCACAGCCAAGCAGGGCGGTCACGTGTGTGCTGATGTAATCCGCCGTTATCAGTCTCGCTCGCTCTCTCTTCACTGCATTCTCTTTCATTCTCATTGTCGATTCATTGTCAGGCTGGGATTAGAACTGAAGGCCAAAGGACTGATACTGGCACTCACTCTCTCCATGTTCTAACCAGTTCAGCACATCACTTGAGCCCGAAACCACTCAAGATGACCACGAAACGAAAGGCCGTGGCCATCTCAACCGCCGTCGATGAAGACCCCGTGGATCCCTCCGATGAGGTTCTCTTCTACTGCTTGGGCGGCGGAAACGAGGTTGGCCGCTCGTGCCATATCATCCAGTACAAAGGAAAAACTGTCATGGTACGCACCCCTTCAGTCGTGAATCTGTTTCTTTGTGGTTTAACAGCTGCTAACTTCTCACCGATACCATCTAGCTTGATGCTGGAATGCACCCTGCGAAAGAAGGCTTTGCTGCCCTCCCGTTCTTTGATGAGTTTGATCTCAGCACCGTGGATATCCTTCTCGTGAGCCAGTACGTTGACAGCCATATTTTCTTTGATTTTTGCGCCCATGGGAACGGTGTGTTAGCCAGATGGAGATCGTGGTGCAATGTTGAAGAAGAAGAAGCTATTGGTCTCGAGATGTCATGGCATCTCCTGTCCTGTTTTCCCCCAATCTCCTTGGATGTCCTCGCATCTCTTGAGCATGTATACAGAAAAGAAATAAATACATCTTATTCAACACGACTGGCCTCTGTACCCGTATACCTGCCAGACGCTCTAGTCTCTTCTGTATCTTAACATGCTGCGTACCACTCGTTCGCCGGCTAATATGCTGTTTGGCTACTGCTAGTTTCCACTTGGATCACTCCGCCGCCCTCCCATACGTGCTCAGCAAAACCAACTTCAAAGGCAGGGTCTTCATGACCCATGCCACCAAAGCCATCTACAAATGGCTCATCCAGGACAACGTCCGCGTGAGCAACACCTCTTCGTCCTCCGACCAAAGAACCTCTCTCTACACCGAGCAAGACCACCTATCGACCTTGCCCATGATCGAAGCAATCGACTTCAACACCACACACACGATCAACAGCATCCGAATCACACCGTTTCCCGCGGGCCATGTTTTGGGCGCCGCCATGTTCCTCATCTCCATTGCCGGATTGAACATCATGTTCACGGGTGACTACTCTCGCGAGGAAGATCGCCATCTGATTTCCGCTGAAGTGCCCAAGGGCGTGAAAATAGACGTCCTGATCACCGAATCGACATTTGGCATATCCTCGAACCCGCCACGATTAGAACGAGAAACCGCGTTGATGAAATCAGTGACAACCGTGCTGAATCGGGGTGGGCGCGTTTTGATGCCAGTTTTTGCGCTAGGTCGTGCACAGGAGTTGTTATTGATTTTGGATGAATACTGGAGTCGACATCCTGAACTGCAGAAGATCCCCATATACTACATTGGTAACATGGCCAGACGCTGCATGGTTGTCTACCAAACCTATATCGGGGCCATGAACGATAACATCAAGCGGCTCTTCCGACAACGAATGGCCGAAGCAGAAGCCAAAGGAGACAAGAGCACAACCGCAGGGCCGTGGGACTTCAGATTCGTGCGTAGCGTAAGGAACCTCGAACGCTTCGACGACGTAGGGGGCTGTGTGATGCTCGCGTCTCCCGGTATGTTGCAGACAGGGACCAGCCGAGAGCTATTGGAACGATGGGCACCCAGTGAACGCAACGGCGTCATCATGACGGGCTACAGCGTCGAAGGCACAATGGGCAAACAGATTCTCAACGAGCCTGACCAGATTCCAGCCGTGATGAGCGCCAGAACGGCCATTGGCGCGAGTCGTGGCCGGATGGCGGACGGAGACGACGAGCAAAAGGTGATGGTGCCGCGTCGATGTACGGTGGAGGAAATCAGTTTTGCAGCGCACGTTGATGGCGTAGAAAACCGTGAATTTATCGAGGCGGTTGGCGCCCCGGTTGTGGTGAGTAAATTGTCCTCGACCCCCTTTCTTTCTGGTCCTGACGCGTTGTTCTGGGTGTAGATTCTAGTCCATGGCGAGAAGCATCAGATGATGAGACTCAAGTCGAAGCTTCTCAGCCTGAATGCGGAAAAGACCGTCAAAGTCAAGATATACACACCCACGAACTGCGAAGAAGTCCGCATACCCTTTACTGTCGACAAGATTGCAAAAGTCGTGGGTCGACTCGCCGACACATCGCCCCCTGAAGCAGACCATGATTCGCGCCTTATGAACGGTGTCCTCGTCCAGAACGGATTCCAGTTGTCGATGATGGCCCCCGAAGATCTTAGAGAATATGCCGGGTTGACGACGACGACGATTACATGCAAACAGCACGTCACGTTGAGTTCGGCGAGTATAGACTTGATTAGATGGGCACTAGAAGGCACATTTGGGTCAATAGAAGAGATCGGCCTGCCTCGACGAGAGTCTGGGACTGAGATTGTCAGCAAGGATAGCGAGAATGGCGGTGTCAAGAAGGAGGAAGCTGATGAGGAAATTCCCTTTGAAGACACGGTCGCCTATCTTGTGATGGGGTGCATTATTCTCAAGTATAGCCCACGAACCCGAGCGATCGAGCTCGAGTGGGAAGGTAATCTGATGAACGACGGAGTGGCCGACGCCGTTATGGCTGTCCTCTTGAGCGTCGAGAGCAGCCCAGCAGCTGTCAAGCGTACGTCCAGATCACCATACTGAGAAACAGAAGACCAACTGACTGACCATCACAGGCTCGAGTAAACACTGCCACTCCCACCACGCACCAGAACCACCAAACCCGCATTCCTACCTCACCGCCGACGAACGCTTCAACCGCCTAAAAATGCTCCTCGAAGCCCAATTCGGCCCTAACATCGCCCCCATCGAACGTCCCAAAATCAACCGCCCATCTCCCCCCAAACCAACACCCACAAACGGTACAACCATCAAACCCGACCCAGACACCTCCACCAACGGCCAACCCATCAAACAAGAACCAACCGACCAAAACCACGAGCACGACGACGCAGACCTCGACGACCTCGACCTCGAAGACCTCGAAGAAGCCGAGATCATGCGCCTCGCCGCCCTCGGCATCCCCTGCCCCGGCATCGAGATCAAAGTCGACAAGCACGTGGCGCGCGTGTGGCTGGAGACGCTGGAAGTGGAGTGCGCGTACCCCGTGCTGCGGGATCGGGTGCGGGTTGTCGTGGAGCGTGCGGTTGAGACGGTGGCGGATATGTGGAGTTGTAAGGCGGCGGCGATGGCGGCGGGGAGGAAGAAGACGGAGAAGGAGAAGAAGAATGGTGATGTGAGTGAGGAAGGGGGGGTGTGGGCGAAGGAGGAGATGAAGATTTGAGTTTGTGGCCTATGTATGGGCTTGTGCTGGATTTATTACTACGAGATTGGTCAGGGACGTGTTCGGGACTGCTGAGCGTATGCCGTTATATTTACGACTGCTATTTTCTGTTTCTTTGGCGCATCTATCATCATGGCGGATGGTGGAAGAATTTGTGCTGTACAATACATTCAATCTATTCGGCTTCTACGAGTCTAGAGGTTAACCGTTAATTTCAAGACGTTGCCTTATCCTTTTCGCGCTCTTCGATTCGCCCCAGCAGTTCATCAATCTTCTTGAACGGATGACTCGAGTACTGAGGCGGGAGGAGGAACGGGCGGAGGTCACTATTATAAACAGTCAGCCACAGAGCCACGAGTATAAACTGATAAAAACCCACAATCTATTATCGTCAGGGGAGTATGATTCCGCATGGTATGACGGGGTCAACGTAGTCATCTTAAAACGATTGATAGCGTAAAAGTGGAAAAACCGCTACCAATCAGAAATTAGTATCATGCCCAAAAATCAATCACTATAACGTTGCTACACATGGACCGACTAACCTTGACCTTTGTCGCAACGTCTCGCGGCTTCAACTCTTTCCAGTCATGCAGCAGTCTCTCAAACATCCCGAACGGTCCCAGCTTCATGATCTTCCTGCAAATACCAAAGGTGGACAACTCGTCATATGTCATTCCCATGTCAATCTCGTCAGCCTGCACATAGTCCTTGGTGATGGGTTCCAATTCAGCTGTTGGTGTAGCATTGAGGAAGTCTTCTAGGATTGGCAAGTCAAACTCCTTTTGTGCCCAGGCGATGAACCGCTTCAGATCCTTCTTGGATATTGAACCAATTGGGTTGATGTCGGCTGATGAGCAGTCGTATCTGGTATAATATCCACGTAGAGCCCTAGTTTCTTCAGTTAGCTTCATCTCCGGTTATGTCGAACAGCTTAACTATCAGTGAAACGAGAAGAATGTAAACTGGAACCATACTCATCACAGTTTGCGCTACCGAGGACCAGCAGTCCACCACCTCCCGGCCGCTTCCTGACCGCGGTGAGTAGTTGACTGAACTCGTAAGCAGTCACCATTCTCGTGCGGGCCTGAATGTTCTGCAGTGCAATGTTCTCCGCATGGGTTCCGCCGTACACTTTGAACTTGGGTTCGAACCCCGTAGCTTTGGTAAAGACGGCCTTTTGCGCATTGAAAATGTCGTCAATATCGAGATCAACGTGGTAAGCACCAATGGCGGCAGCCAGCTCCTTAGCTCTGCTTCGCGTCTCTTTGGAGGACTGCGAAGCCATGCCCATATAGACTGTGTGGAATAGATGCTGACACAATTCTTGCGGAGTTTTGGGCAACCAGCCTTCCTTTTCATACGGTCCAGCAATCCGCTGAACATCTGCAATGACCTGCTGGTTGCCGTTTTCAATGGCTTGAACCACAATGCGGCACATGGAAAAGACAATCACGGCCGTAGCACAAGAATCGATTCCACCGCTTAGAGGGACCAGGAAACCTGCAAGTCCAGAGCGGCGTAGGTAATCCCACAACCAACACGCAGGACCAAGGGCAATTTCCTCCTCAGGCTCGTGGTATCGGGGCATACGACTCGCCGAGAGTGCGAGATTAGGATCTAACTCGTTGTTTTCTGCCGACAGACTAAACATGGTCTCAATACGCCTGTACTCGGGCGCTCGCACAGCTTGCAATCCTCGACTGGGCGCAAAACGGAATGCCCTGACGTCTTCCAAGTCCACTGTCGCGGTCACAACTTCGACGTCATCTAGGGAGAATTGGCTTCCCTGAGCGACGATTTCCCCATTGATAATGATCATACAGCAGCCGTCATAGTACAGCCGCTCTCCGCCTCCGCCTGGGTTTAATTAGCTTGGTATACACAGCCCGTGTATCGAGAAGGGATTGTACCTTGTAAGTTAGAGTACAAATACACCCCTCCGCTTTTGCGGGTAGCTTCGAGAATCAAGGAGATCCGCTGATCCAGCTTTCTCAAATTATGATGTGAGCCAGAGCTGTTTGTGAAAATTTCAACGCCGTTCAATCCCATATGAGCATGTGGCCCATTGGGGGTAAACAGCTCTTCGCATGTCTCCGCGCCAATGCAACTTTGAAGCATTAGAAACATGGTCTATACGCAATTGACGTAGAGTCCACTCACGTATCTGGAGTCGAGATGACGGCATCTCCAAACGGCACCTTCATACTCCCTTGAAGCCTCTGAATGATACGCGGCAAGTAATACTCTTCCACATGCTGTGGACGCTCCCATGGGGTAAAATACCGCATCTCGCGATAATTCCCGTCGTTCGCCAGCCAAATTTTAGGACGGATGAGCAAGATCTTGCCATCAATCGCGATGACCCTGCAATTGAAACGAAGGTTCCTATGCAGGACGGGCATGCCGATATCCTAGGTTCCCCTCCGCGTTAATCACAGGTCCGCCATCGAGAATATGAAAAACGGTAGCAATCGATGGCATCGCATACCAATAGAATCCCGTGGCACTCCTCATCTTCCAGAATGCGCGCCATCATCTCCCAGGAGTGTAGGTAGACATCGTTCTCCAGAAAGTGGTCAAGACAGTCATAGCCCGATATCTCTAGTTCTGGGCCGACGCGTAATTTGGCACCAGCTTGTTTCGCGCGCTTGATGGACTCGATTATGCGGGCGGTGTTGCCCTCCCAGTCAAGGGCCCATTGATTCAGGCTGCAGGTGCTGTATGTGCGGTTTGTTAGCGGCTCCGATGTTGATTGAGTGGGGTGCGGGGACTTGCGCGATGGTGGTGAGATGGCCCATGATGTGCGTTTCTTTGAAGCAATAGACCGTTGATGATGATACTGCTGAGTCCAGACGCTAATGTCAGTAGTCGATGAGAGTGTTGAAGAGAAGAGTCGATGCAGCGTGCAAGAAGATGATGATGTTGATATGATGTCGTTGGACTTGAAATCGGCGTGAAAAGCGTCATCCCGCAACAATCCGGCTTGATCACTTCCTGCTCGACCACAGTTTGCTCAGCTGATAAAAAGCCAATTGACGAACAACATTTTGTTCATTTTCCAGTGAAACCAGCAGCAAAAGAATGAAAAAAAACCGCTATATCCCGTGTGCAAAAAGAAAAAGAAACACCCCAGGTGGGACTCGAACCCACAATCTTCAGATTAGAAGTCTGACGCCTTACCATTAGGCTACTAGGGCCACGGTGGTTGAAGGGCGAGTGGGGTTTTTGCCCCATCAGCAAACGCACCCCCGCACTCTCCTTCACGGCAGGAATTCGCGAAGCCACCACCATCATCGCGACATCTCGGCCTCGACCTCGACCATCTCGACCTCAACCTCAACTCACTGACTGCCGCGGTTTCTTCAACGTCCCGCGACATTTGCTTTTTTGTTTCATCCCTGCGCAAAACGCTCTCGACGCCTCGTGGCGGGCAGGGATCTATCTTCACGCTTCTAAGTTCTGGCGCTGTTCGCTCCTCGTTCCAACGCTAACAACCGCGACCCGTTTGTGGAGATGAGGCCCCCGTTGCTCCCAAGCTCCCAAGCTCCCAAGCTCTTAAGCTGTCACGCTCGGCCACACGCACGCCATGCTGAAATGAAAGGAGGCCCATTCGCTCTCGGCTGAAGGGACGGCGGGACACCAAGCAAGCAGAATGCTTCCGTCCCACGCGAGCAAAAAAGGAAGCATTCCCCTCCATCGTCCCTTGACTTTGGCTAGCCGTCAAGCTTCGTTCCACACGATTCCAAAAAGTCAAACACAACCCCTCAGATGGCTACTCTAGAGCGTTCGCCACGGCCGTGAACCGCCAGCCATGTTGCTGAGAAAAGTTAGGGCGCTCTCGCCCCAAGTCTCTGTGATGATTCGTCTTCTCGTATATTGGTGCAAAGCGTTCTTTGTCTGAAGGGTCTGTTCCACGGCGGTCGGCCATATAAGAGTGACCATGGTGGTCCCTGAATGGGCTTTCACCAGCAGCAAGCTCGACAAGAACCTGTGCCATTGAATCTACTCATCATACGAAATGCCTGATCATCAGGGAGACAAGGTGGAGGTGATTGAGGAACAGGTTCGTTGGTTTGGCCCTCTTCCACTGCAGGACAGTACTTGATACTCACTGTTATCTTAGGATGTTGGACCAGTTCGGAGACAGGTCGTGGGAGACAATGCTCCCTTCACGAAAGCCATGCTGATAGAACCTCCCAACCCACGATCCCGGAATGCCCTGGCACTCTTTGCCGCCTCCTTGGTTGGTTTCTTCTGTGCAACCATGAACGGCTACGACGGCTCGCTTTATAACTCCATCGCCGCGAATGAAATCTTTTTGGAGTACTTCAAGGGCTCGAACAAGGGCATCTGGGCCGGCATTGTGTCGTCCATCTATCAGATCGGTGGCATCGCTGCGTTGCCGTTCGTGGGACCCCTCAACGACAGCTTGGGACGCAGGATCGGTATGTTCAGCGGTGCAGTGGTTGTCATTGTGGGAACCATCATCTCTGCCACTGTGACCGATGGGAATGTCCGGCAGTTCATGGGTGGCCGGTTCCTGCTTGGTTTTGGTGTTGCAATCACCTCTGCTGCAGGTCCCATGTATGTCACGGAGATTGCCCATCCAGCGTACCGTGGCAGAATCACCGCTTTCTTCAATACCTTTTGGTATTTAGTCCCCCTTTTCTAAGAATCGTTGATCAGTACTGATGTTCTGAAGGTTTACCGGTTCTATCCTTGCGAGCGGCGTATCCCGTGGAGCCACCCACCTCGGTGGACATGCAACCTGGCGAGTCCCGCTTTGGCTGCAGTTGCTTTTCGCCGGGCTCATCTCCGGCCTCGTCTTCTTCCTCCCCGAGTCGCCTCGATGGCTGTATGTCCACAAAAAGCAGGACAAGGCAAAAGCGATGCTTACCAAATACCACGGTCAAGGCAATCCGGAAAGTGAGTGGGTGAAACTGCAGTTGGCGGAATACGACGAATATCTCAACATGGACGGCACCGATAAACGATGGTGGGATTATAGGGCGCTGTTTAGCTCCAAGGTCTCAAGATACCGCATCTTTTGCAGCTGTTGCGTTGCCATCTTTGGCCAGTGGGCCGGAAACGGTATGTATATTGGCTTTTGTCCACCTTCATAGACGCGGCTGACTGTCTTTTCTGTAGCCGTTCTTTCATACTTCATGTCCGCCGTCCTCGATGCGGCCGGCGTTTCTGGCACCGTCCCACATCTCAATGTCATCCTCATCAACTCGTGCCACCAATTTGTCTGGGCTCTTGTAGGTGCCAGCCTGGTTGACCGCGTCGGCCGTCGACCTCTGCTTCTCTTCTCCAACATTGGCTGCTGCATCGTCTGGCTGTGCATCTGCATCACGAGCTCTGAATTTGCGAGACACGGTGGCACGAAGGATTCCCCGGGGACGTCACCTGCCGCCGGGACGGCCACATTGGCGTTTATCTTCATTTTTGGTGCTGTCTTTTCAATTGGCTTTACGCCGTTGCAGGCGCTGTACCCGGTGGAAGTTCTTTCGTTTGAAATGCGCGCAAAGGGCATGGCATTTCAGAACCTGGCGGTCAATGCTGGTGAGTATTATGCTTTCCTTTGCAAGGTCGAAGCTAACGTGCGGTTTTAGCCATGCTGCTCAACCAATTTGCGTGGCCCGTGTCGATGGACAAGATTGGATGGCATACGTATATCATCTTCTGTGTCTGGTGCGCCGTGCAAGCGGTTGTCATTTACTTTTTCATTCCGGAGACGAAGAATCGTACTGTAAGTCCAGTGTCAGTTTCCCGCCCTGCTCACTCGAAACTGACTTGATACAGCTTGAGGAATTGGATGAGATATTTAACTCGCCCAATCCTGTCAGGGCCTCTGTGCAAAAGGGGGGGCATCCGGTGAGTGATTTGTGTGTGATGAGAGACAAGTCTGAAGCGTAGATTGATTCAACAAGCACAAGGATGGCTGTACTTTGTTGTTTGACATTGTCGTGTCTGAAGATTTTTGGGTATATCACGGGAGTTGACCTTTCCCCGTGCTCCAAAAAATGAAATGCTGTATTTACATAGCTCGCAAAAGCAGGAATCAATGACAGAGTCACTTATGCAAGAGCAGCCCCGTCTTTGAACACATCTTCAATCACCGCTGCTGTTAATCGGGCAATCTGCTCCACGTCGTCTTTGTTGACAGTATACGGCGGAGCCAGCAGGACATGGTCACCGCGTTTGCCGTCCACGGTGCCGGTCCCAGCGTAGATGGAGAAGCTATACTTGGGCGTCAAGGCGAGGTTTTGCACGCGCGCCGAGACACCCAGTTTGGGATCAAACGGTTCTTTTGTCTGCCTGTCCTTGACGAACTCAATCTACCACCGTCCGTTAGCCCGTAGTTACGTCAATGAAAGGAATAGATGATCAACTTACCCCCCAAAACAACCCCTTACCCCTAATATCACCCACATTCGGATGCCCACCCACATACTCCCTCAACCTCTCCTCCAACACCGCGCCCATCTCCCTCACATTCGCCAACAACCCCCGCTCCCGAATCTCCCTCTGCACCGCCAACGCCGCCGCACACCCCACCGGATGACCCTGATACGTCTGCCCATGCCGAAACGCGCCCGTCCCGCCATCCATCACCTGCACCACGCGCTTCCCAATCAGCACCGCCGACACGGGCGCATACCCGCCCCCCAATCCCTTGCCGACGGTCTGGATGTCTGGCACCACGCCCTCTTGTTCCCAGGCGTGGAGGGTGCCGCACCGGCCCATGCCGGACATGACTTCGTCGAGGATCAAGAGGGCGCCGTACTTGTCGCAGATGGATTTCATGGCGGGGAAGTAGCCGGGGACGGAGGGGACGCAGCCTAGCGCCTATAGTACTAGAATTAGGCATTCGTCAATGTAGTTGAGTGGGAGTGTGCTGTACGTACCGCGCCGACGACAGGCTCAGCGACAAACGCACACACCGTATCAGGTCCCACGCGCTGAAACTCGTTGTCCAATTCCGCCGCGAGTCGCGCAACATACTCCGCATCCGACTCGCCGTCTTTCTTCCCCCGGTACGCATTGCACGCCGACACATGCGAGATATTGGGTAGCAGCAGCGGTTCAAACAGTTCGCGGCGAAACACATGGCCGCCCATCGACAGTGCACCGAGCGTGACACCGTGGAACGAGTTCTGGCGCGCAATGAAGCGTGTGCGCTGGGGTTGAGGGGTGGGCAGTTCGAGGAAGTATTGACGGGCCAGTTTCATAGCGGCCTCCATGGCCTCGGAGCCTGTATTCATCCTCATCAGCACACATATCCCAACAGTAACATGTAGAAAGAGACCAAAATACCAGAACTAACAACAAACAACCTCCCCATCTCCCCCCCCGTCGACTCCCTCATCTCCGCCGCCAACTCCTCAAACACCTCCGTCGCAAAGAACATCGTATGGCAGTACGACACCTGCTCCATCTGTCGCCGCATCGCCTCCTTGACACGCTCGTTCGCATGGCCCAAGCAGCTCACGGCCGCGCCGCCCGTGGAATCGAGCAGCCGCTGCCCGTCGTCGAGAAGGATGTAGTGGCCCTCGGCGCCGATGGCGCGTTTGGGCGTGGTGTGCAGGTCGCGGTGCATGACGGCGCTGGGGAGGGAGGAGGAGGTCATGATGGATACTATACTGATATTGATACTGTGGTGATTCTGCGTCCAAAGTCAGCGTGTCCAGCAGCTTAGTCGCTAGTTATATAGTAGAAGCTCGGAGTATCGTCTTCCCCACCGCGCAGTTAACTAGTTCGTTAACCTTTATACAGCGCGGAGTCTGATCACGGCATCGAGCTCGCGATAGGTGCGTATCGCCGTAGCACGAGATAGTAACGACAGTATGTAATTGAGTCGACTGTCTAAAGTCTCAGAACAGTGATGATGATGACCTGGATACGGGGTGAGTAAGTTGGCGATCCCGCAGACGAAGATGTTGAACAGGCCGAGGTCGATATCACACAGACGTCACCTTTCGTCTGCTCACATCAGTGGCCATGGCAATGATAGTATTAGTCTGAATGCCCACGAATATAATGCATACTAGACAGCTGCGCCTTTACCATATGAAGTCTTGGTATGGACAGTATGGAATACAGTTGATTGCTCATGATTCTATTCCTTAAAACACCTAGCCCCTATTTACGTTACTGATATGTCCTCAGACAACCGCCCATCTAGATATTTTATATATACAGAAAACGAGGCACAGCGCGGTCGAATGTCCTCCGCCCCCAAGTCTAATCCTCTATCATTCCTTTCTTCGAATCGCTGGCGATAATCATTTGGACACCTCGTGAGAAAGTACGGTCCGGTTGCATAAAGAACCGTACCGATTCCCGATGCCTGGAATGAGACCTCGTCTCGTCGGTGGACAAGCTCCAAACATCCCCGAGTATCCGAATCTTCAAAGCACATGCCGCGCGTCCCACGCATCTTCGACAAGCTGGTATCAACCACTCACCCAAAATCCGCCCAATTCCTCACATCCCCTCCCGACAACGCCGCCGCCGCCGCAGCAGCAGCAGGGTCACCCATTCCCAACTCCCCACCCACAATCGGCAGTCGAGACAGCGGTACCTCTCCAGCACCAGTACCACCACTGCCAGTACTACCGCCAGTACCGCCAGCATGTCGTTGACTCCTCGCACCACCGCCACTACTCGGCTCAACAGGATTGTCAAGATCCATAAACCCATCCACCACCGGCAAATACTGCCCAAACACCGCGTCCCACTGATCCCAGTCAAAATGCAGATTGGCATCCAGAGACTGCGGACGCGCCTGGCCCGCGCTGCTGGGCGCTGCGAATGGTGACAGACTTTGGGTATTTGGGCTGGGTTGGTGGGGGTCGCTGTGGAGTTTCGAGGATGAGGCCTGATTGTGGTGGTGATGCTGCGGAGTATGATGGTGATGATGGCTGAATTCGTTTGGTGCTTCGTAGTAGTTCGACAGCTCGCCTGACGGGGTGCCTTGCAGAGGTCGGTACTCGGCGTCAAGTGTGTTCATGCTAGAGGAAAATGTCGGTGTGCAGGACCACGTGGCGGGGTCTGTGGATAGTTGTGTTGGCATGGGGTTAGATTCAGGAATGGATGTAGGCCAGATCCCCCCGAGCTGATGTGACATGTTACTGGTATTGTTAGTGCGGGCGGCATCGGCGCGTCTACTCCCAGCGGGCCTTTCACTCTCCGTTGACGTGCGTCGTGCATGCTGCCGATGCTCATATGGCTCCTTGATCATCGCGTAATAGCTATCAGCGAAATTGGTGGGCGATAGATTTTGCTCTTTCGGGATAGAGGACCCGGCTGGAGATAGCGCTGAAGAACCCCTGGAACTCAGATTGCGTGAACCACCCGACTGCATTTGCGTTTGGCTCTGCGCCTGAGCCTGAGCCTGAGCCTGGGCTAAAGCCTGATCAGTCCAAAGGACCTTAGGATCAAGTCCGGCCTTCTGCCAGGCCTTTTCACGCAGTCGACGCATCATATCCCAAGCCTCTCGCCCACCGTCCTTGAGGGGTCTCGCAGTCGTAATGCCATCTTCACCACCAACCACGCCGCCGTCGGGCCCAGAAAGGGAAAATATCTGGTCAATAAACGCACGTGAGATGGGCGCTTCAGTGGTATTGGGCCGCTCGTATAGATCGATCAGCATTATCCTAGAATACATTAGCAAGAGTGAACGGCATGATACCAGCAGTTGACATACATTGTTGCATGCATCGGCTGGTGGTTACTAGTCCTTTGTTAGTTTTTATTTTTACCTCAGAATCCAACAGACAATTCCAAATACGTATGAACTCACCCAGGCCAACTCCACTGGAAAGGTTGAAAATCAGGGTCAGTCGCCAACGATATAAACTTCTCCATAAACCCATGGCAATGACGAAGAGCACTATCAAAGATTAGCCCGAGCCTCAGGATATAAACAAGATATTTACTTACCACTGACGGGCAGCAGGCCATATCTTACTCTTTGCATTTTTCAGAAACGGCTGGTAAGCAACACAAAATGCCTAGTAAACTGTTAGATGCTTGAAAACCAAGTGTCACAGTATGGTATACCTTATCTACAAACAAAGACAAAAGGATCCTAGCCCACTTGTGGAACGCAGCCAGAACGGAAGTATGATACTGCTCATGGCAACCCGGTCCGCCGTTTGGCAAATCCGGCTTGGGAGACGTGGAACCGGTTGGCGGCGATGAATAGTTGAACGCTTTCCCACTCGCATCGGCTTTTGGGATTGGAATTCGATCGACCAGCGCGTGCAGTTTGGTTTGAAGGTCCATGAGTATGGACCGTAAGTCTTCCATATCCTTGCGGGTAACGGGCTTGGTACCAAGCTGTATTCTGAGAACCTTGCGAATAGCCCCTTGTTCCCGTTAGCGACTAGGAATAGCCCACAATACTCAAAAGGCTTGAACTTACTCGCCATGACATACTTCCCCCTCGCACAAATATAATACACATTAACCATCGAATGCCCACACACATTCGGATCATTCGGTCGATCCGGCTTCCGCCGATTCTCGCTGACCGCGCGTTGATACTCCATCGCCTCCGGCGTCCCAATCAAAGTATCCTTGACGTCCCCCGTGATACGAACGTCCCAATAGTTCTCATCGCTCACCAACGGCGGCAGACCGCTGGACATGGCGACCACGCCGTCCATATGCACAATGTGCCACCACACCCTGCGTCGTGTCTCCGCTTCACACGCTGGGATGCCAAATTGCGCCGGATCGCGGTGCAGGCCCATGGTCTGGGCGACGCGGAGAGCGAGGCTGATAAACAGACTGCTCGTTAGGGGCTCTTCTTCTTTGGATAGGATGGTCTGGACGAGCAGGAATGCGGCGAGCCCGTGGAGGGTCGAGCTTCGCGGGAAGGAAACTTTCTTCAACCATCGGGTGACTTGATCGTGGAACGGCTCGGATAGGTCTGCACGGTTTTCAACGTCGAACTCGGCGTGAATCGTGCGGAGGGAAATGGTTACAGAACCACCGAACCACATGGCATAAAGCAGCGGGATAAAAGAAGGATCTGGGTATGGTGTCCGCGTGAGTTCTCGATTCTCGTACCACTCCCAAAACGACTGATATAGTTTCAATGCCGTCGGGGGATGCACCACAGGGCTGATGGCGTGGATTCCAGACATGAACCCTTTGTACAAAATATTACTTTGTCGTCTCGTCGGAACATGTTCCAGCATCTCGGCCTCAATGGGTCGGTCATGAGAGAGCGGCGAGTCACCTCTTAGAAAGAGGTCCGCGCTACGAGTTGATTCCGGGTAAGGCAGTTTCCTGTCGACATCGTAATGTCCGGACAGTGGGGGCGTGAGATCGTTGCTTGCATCGCGAAACGACTCGGGGGAGTTCAGGGGCGGGTGTTGCGTTTGGTTTTGATCACGAAGTAGTTGGTTCAACTCGTTTATCTACGATAGTCAGTGTTTGTAACATAAGACCAGTCAGATATAACCCACCTCTTCAGATATATACGCCCAGTACGTCGTGCCGACATACCTAAATCACGTTAGCCATTCACGTTCGTCCGACACTCAAGACAGGAAAATACCGAGATTTCCCTCCATCCTCCAGACTCAAATGCCCCAAATTCAATGTCCCAACAGGATCCACCAGATCCGTCGCCAACCCCGTCGGGATCGGGAAATCCTCATTACTCTCACTATCCTCCGACTGTCTGCTCGGACTCGTCTGTCTCGGCAATGACCGCGACGGCCCACTCCCCGTCAACCTCCCACTAGCCGCCTGTTGCTGCTGCTGTTGCTGTTGCTGCAGCTGCAGCTCCGACGCCTCATACAGCGACCGCACGCCCTGAAACAGCGGATCATGTTCCTGAGGCGACACCGAGCCATTCGTCCGACTGAGCCGTTCAATCATAGACGTGAGCCGATCGAGTCGGGCCGCGATTTCCTGCGATGATCCTTGTTTCTGTTCACCCAGGCCATGGGACCCCTGCAGATGGTCGGCGTACGGCGAGAGGATTTCGGCCAGGGATGTTTCGGTGGGGTTGGGTGTTTCTCTGCGGCGTTTCACACGGCTTTCGTGGTGGTCGTGTGCTGATGAGGAAAATGGGCGGCTTTGGTGAAGGGATCGGGTGTCGTAGAGGCATTCGGAGCCGTTTTTTACACAGTTCCCGCAGATGGGATGGACCTAGGGACTCGCAAGGATCTCGGTTAGCGACATTCCGGCGTGCCTGGACGTCAATGCGGAGTTGGATGAACACACTTTGTCGCATTTGACCTTGCGTCTGCGGCAGGTATGGCATGAATAACTGACACGGGTCCGAGTAATCTGCTTGCCGCCGCCAATGGAGTAATTCTTGCGACGGGCGGCGGAGGTGGTGCTGGGCGGCCTGGCGACCGATCCGGCTGCGGACCGAGGCGGAGGGTGCGATCTCTCACCGTCAAAATGCATTTCTGGTTCTGGCGTCGCGCTGACTGCAGAGCCACCACTCCGTAGCTCCTCCAAAACCTGTGGGGGGAATTGTTCGGGGAGACCCATTGTCTGACGACCAGACGGTCAGAATCGAGAGTTTGTTCAGCACGCGGGCGGAGATCGGGGGAGATCGAGGACGCGGATGGCCAGGGAGAAGACAACGGGTGTTTTGCAGGAGGGCATACTCGCCATCGTTGGGGTTGTATGCCTGGGGTGATCGAGATGATAGACGATGGTGATGGTGATGGTGATGAGGGGGCGTTGGCACCCGCGGTAGTTAGTTCTTCGATGTTCTCATCGTGCAATGACCTCCAGCGGGCTTGGCGCCGTCGAATCGGCCCGGGCCTGGATCGCTCGATTAGGTAACCCGACGTTCGGGACGGATATACATACACACAACGATGAGTTGAGTATAACACGATGTGCTAAGTATACTCGATGACGGAGTATAACCACTGCTATCAGGGCCCTTGTATAATATGTATGATGTGTGCTGTTTACCACGCCAAAAACTGTCGCCGGGTTGCTTCAAAAGTTCAGTCGCACACAGTAAACGGCCCGGTTGATTACGCATGAGAAACCTGCTTGTAGTTCGGACATCATGTGTGACTATGTACTACTTCTTGTGATTCAGAGTATGACAGTGCACACATATATACAAAGTAAATGGGAGGCTATGTACACTTCGCAGGGTATCTAACAGGGCCTTGACTACCCAAGGTGGCAATTCCGGTACGAGACTGAGAAAGGTTTGCTGCATTGCCAGTCCCTCTGTAGTAAGAAACATTCAAGATTGCCGAATCAAGGATATCAAGGTCGATGACTGTGATAGCATTGCGAGTATTCAGTTAAGGCCCCGAGCGACGGCTGCATGGAGACATTAGCATTAAGTTCTGGAATAAGCCAAAATGGAGGGGATTATCACATACCAGCCGCGAAGAGAGAGTAATTATCCGCATTGGTGAGGGATTGTTGGGCGTTGAGTCTCACGCAGTTCTGGTAGCCATACGCGTTGTCGACGGTATATGGCCTGAAGACATGGGGAGCATGACACAATTCGTGAACCATCACGTATCCGTGATCCGGATTGTAACCTTGACTGGTTCTGGCCGGCAGCTGGTAGAAACCGGGGCAAGTGACAACATGACTATTTGCAAAAAGTGTGTAAGCGATGAGGCCCTGCTGGCAATGGCCGTATCTGTCCTGGCAGAATATCAGACTGGCGCCTCCATTAGCAGAGCTACATTCTCGAGCAATAGCTTGGAAGCGGGCAGCAACGTTTTGACGGGTTCTTTGGTCGGTCGTTTTGAAGAATGTTTGAAATTTTCGGGCGTCGCCGCTGGCCGCGGCTTGGGCAGCGGCTTGGGCATATCGTGCGCAATTTGGAAGAGCTGCTTGAATGATCCGGGCTTGTCTTTGACAGCTCTGGCCATCGATACGGCTTCTCTTATCAACCGAGGTCGCGACAGACATGCTGTCCGCGTAGATCTTGGCGGCCTGGACACCATCGACGTCGATGACAACTTCATTGCTCTTGTAGTGGGTGGTGCCATAGACCTTGGTGCCCTTCGCAAGTGTGAGAGTGCCCTCAGCGAGGACCGTAAATGCACCGCCTTCAGAGAGATCATGGGCCTTGGCGACGTTGATAGTAGCCGTGATACTAGCACCCCGGGCCAGGGTGATGAAAGCCTCCTTGGGAAGGTTGTTGATATCGTAATAGGCGAAAATTCCAGTAAATTGGACCACGGCGCCTGTTCGCGTTGAGTTAGTCACAGACACTTTGGAACCTGGGACTTTGTAAAGCAACGAGAAACGAAGTTTTGCCGTACCATCTTTGGTGATCTCAACCTTGCGAACCATGTCGGTATCAAAGAGGGAGTCAAACTTCAAGAACGACAGAGGCCCAGCCCCATTGTTTGTAACAACGGCCTTCACTTGGGTGCTTCCCATGGAGCTAAGCTGAACGTCGAGCCCTGCATCACTGATGACAGGTAGTGCTAGCACCTGACTAGCTAGCGCCGCGAGGGCGACAAAGGCAGAGCAAAAAAGCATCTTGGCCAAAGGAGTGATTGACGAGTGCTATAAAGTCAAGGACAAATTGACTGGGAGTATCGGGACTGCCTCTGAATTCAACTCGACGCAGAGCGCCATAGTTACCTGGCTTTATATGAGAACTGGAAACAAACCATTCGACTTGACGCCCATGTCGAGTAGATGGCATCAGTGCCCTTTCCGCGGAAAGGAAGATTGTGATTTCGGAAATCCGACGTGTTCGCACTCTCTTCATGGTCCATCGCTATCAACGCTGTCCAACAGGGGTGCCCCGGCGAAAACAGAGGCAGAGACCAGGGAGGAAGGTGTCGTGGCCCTTATCATACATAGAACGCGGCTGATAACGCTGTCATCAAAACGATGGTGACACGCAGACTGTTTGGTATCCGGTGAACCGCTGAAGATAAGATATGGGAGGCCGTTTTAGTATCAAGCTGGAGAAGCCCAGCACGGGTATTGGGTTGACTCGGGCGTCTTAGTGCTGCGCTGACATTGCTGCACATCTCTGTTGCATCCAGCAATACACTGCTTGGGGAGAGAACTCGCACCAAAAACTCATCCGAAAGCGGCGTGCCAGCGATTCCTTGACCAAGTCAACTTATTGCTTTCTGAATTGCCGGGCAAGTGTCTTCCCACTGCCGGATGTAGGGGAGATCTGGAAAAACCCGGTAGAGTGGTGAGCAGCTGATGCAGAGGACTGCTTCACGAGACGTTGACGATCAGCGCTTTTATCTTCATCCTAGGAATCCAGTGTTGCATCCTGGCGAAACGACTAGAGACGTCAGGCAAGTGTAGGCCTATCAGAGGGCTGTTCTATGAGAGCAGAGCTACTGTACAGTACTTTCGTGTTGGGTGCCGATCAGTCAAGTCTGAGGAGAAATTTGCAACTGTATGTATTCCATAGTTTAATTGTTGTTGGTGGTGAAACAAATTAATAGGGACTGCATGTTGAGAAAGTCGTTTGAATGCGGTGCTCAAAATAAAGTGGAAGCTTCTGCAGAGAAATCCGGTGCATGACCGCCGAATGGTCGGAGTCGTGGACCGCTTAACCATAATTCAAGATCTACTGACGGGATACCGTACATGTGGCCTCTATAACTACCAGATTGTGAGCGGAAGCTCGGCAGGAGTTGAAGTCTCCAGTACTTATCTCAGGATTCGGCAGCTGGGGCGTGGAGGTATCCAGCGTAGAATATGTGGCATTTGCTCCGTAGGGAAGGGATCATATCCGACTCGTGTGCTGTAACACCTTTACGACGCCGACGATGTCCGTGGAGTCGTACTCGGAATGTTAGTATACCCGGCCAATGAAAAGGCTCCGATACGGAAACTCGGACAAGCTTAAAAAAGGCAATTTCTGATAGATGCTTATGTAGACATATGTAAACATAATTCTCAAACACCCGAGTTGTTTCGGCAAACTGCCGGGTCGTTTTAAACTCTTGATTAGAGCGATAACCTGGCTGGGGTGATTGCTACAGCGGTGGGATCCAAGTGCAACCTGGGGCCTAACTAGTCGGGGAACAACGACTTCCCGATGGTTTCCCGAAATCGCGCTGATCCCGCTTGGGATAAGCTTATGCGTACTTGGAAGGAAGCCGGCTGATGACCTGTGAGTCTGTGACCGTTTGGCTGTTTGACGTTGACATCTAATTAACCGCCTGGGGCTCGTTCTACGTTCCACTTGACACATGCCAGATACAATGTGGGAACGAACGGGTTGACGGACCCGGGTTCGACAGCGGAAAACGGGGTTAAGTGGTTGATGGTGTGGTCTACTTGAGGTTGTCGAGTCCGGATGTTTTAGGCAATCTGATCTCATCCTCCCATTGACCGTTTAAGCGATTGTTTCTGGAACATCCGAGTTAGCCGTCCTGATGTCCCCTCATGTCTTGCGGCAGGTTCACGGTTACTGCGCCTCTCTGTTCATCTGAAATTCTGCAGGAACACCGGATTTCGATATGGCGGGACCTTCTGGTGATCGCTTCGGGCTTGGAGAGATCAATTGCACCTTTATTCTCAACCCTGAGTGATCCTGCTTCCTTCGATTTCACATCCGCAGCTCCTTCACTAAGATTCCTGCATCTATAAGCAGGTCATTCAACCAGACAAGCTCGCATGCCACTTCGCTTGCCGCGATATGTTCAGCTTCAATGGAGGATTTTGATACACTCGTTCAGCGTTGGAATCTCCATGAGACTGGCGAACCGCTCGATGAATCACGTATCCGCTTGTCGATTTGAATGCTGAATCGGCTCCATCCCAATCCGAATCCGGCCATCCTTGGGTCTTGGGTCGTCATCCGCAGCTTGCTTGTTCGAATTCGTAGCTTTCTCGTTCGAATTCGCGTTTGGTCCCTTGAAGATAATTCCATGCTTCTTAGTCCCTTTCAAACATTGAGAAGAAGCGGCCCAACAATCCCTATTTGGCCGGCTATCAAACCGAGATAGATACTTGACCGCGAATGCAATATTTGACCTACAGCAGGTCACCAGAAATTGCAAGCATCCTGTTCGTTTTCGATAATTTTTGTGCGTGAATTGATCATCAAATCGCGGATTCGCATCACCTGGAGCGAATTCAATATTAGTACTCTTCTGCATTGGGGTTGCAGCAGGTCTGCAATCCTGCAATCCGAATTCCTCAAGCATTTCATCGATGTACACAGGCCTCTTGGTTCACAACAAGATCCCCCTTTGGGAGCTATTCAACCCCCATTCCGAGATATCTGCTCTGATCGATGGTTTCGTTGATTTCAAATCGATCCTCGAGCTTTTGAGCTAGCCATTCGATTTCCCGCACATTTGGACCCATGATTCTGCAATCATCAACGTGGAGGGTAACGTAGATTTGCTTCCTCCGATGGAATAGCAGACCCGCGTCATATCTGGAAACCTCGAATCCTAGAGATTTCATGTGATTGATTAGGGTGGAATCACTACCAGGTCCTAGCAGCTTGCCTTAATCCGTATAACCCCTGCCGAGGGTGCGCAACCAGCTCCCTTCCAACTCTCCCATGCTTGACCCCGGTAGGAAGTTCCATATAACTGAAGCTCAGGAGTAGACACGGGTTAGACTGGCGTAATTCCACTTTTTGTATAAAACCTTTTCACGTAGACCTGAGCCGTCGCCAGCGCTTGTTGCTGGACGTTCAGTCATTTCGCCAGTAAGTTAATCAACTCTGCAAAAAACATCTAAATTATAGCCTTTTCCCGTAAATCTTCGGTTGGGGGGGGGGGGGGGGTCTCACCAGCAAGTGACACATCGAGTTAGCCGACGAGGGCCTGGCGTGGTCACGGTTATCGTGTTGACCCAGACGTGGAAACGGCTTTTTTCCTGACCGAACGAGGGTTCAACGACACATCTCAGAACTAGACTCTCGGCGCAGCGTAGCTGTCCACACGTGGACAAGGGGGCCGTTGGACCTTGATTATCTAGCGGTGGTTTGACTCGACTGCGGAATATGATTATTGCTTATAAGGCTTAGCCTTGTGTGTAACTATAGGTGTTGACCCCCTAGATGTAGTCCGTCGTCGAGTCTACATCTTCCATCTGGAAGCGTATCTCACCCCTTGATTCCGCCGGTTTTTGCCCTGAATGACATTCCTCTGGCACAATTGGTTGTCCATAAATTGCATTTTGTTAACCTTGTACTCCATCCGCTGCTAAGCAGTTCTTATGCCGATAAAATTAGAGAATATTCTCTTTAGTATAGCGGTCAAGAACTCGCTCCCACGGGCACCTGTTAACCCCCTTCTCTGAAGCCCAACCAAGCCATCAATGATTGACGTGTTCCCCTCGTCGAGCAGAACACCGCTTTTATTCTTAGAACTAGCGAATCGTTCAAGAAGAGCAAGGTACCGTTTCCGAAGGTAATCTGACCCAACTTTCCCTCACTCGGCTTGAATCGATTGTCGTTAGCTCGGGTCGTTCTTCGAGTGTTTTCAATGTCATGATAGTCTGAGCCATAACAGCAGGGGATAGGAAATGACCTCCAGCACACATGCAGTCCTCTGTTGTATAGACAGCATGAATAGTTCCAGGAAGGATATACTATAGTAGGTTAGCAACTGCGGCAAAGATAACTTCTTTTGAGAACTCACAACGTGTCCCCCTTCTTCAGTTTGATGACTGCCCAAGGTGGTTGGTAGAAGGTCGGATCATCGGACATTTTCCACACGCTTGTATCAATCTCATTCAACTGGTTTCGAAACCAGAAGATTTTCTCTCCCTGGATACAACGTATTAAAGTCGCAAGAGCAACATCAGCGTGGTCGCGACTAAATACCCCTTTTTCGCTAATCAAAAGCCAGCGGTCTAGTTTCCTAGCTTCAGGGATCCATGACTTTGAGTAATCCTTTCGCACCATGCGCGCCATTCGGGTCTGCTGAGGAACTTGCTGATTCTCTAGTAGTAACTCGGGATGGATTCTGGAATTAGGCTCCGACTGAAGACGCCTCAGAAAACCTAGACATCCAAGAAAAGCGGGACCTGGGAAGTTTGCGAATAGTGTATCGGCGACCTCAAGGCAGTTCCAGGGTAATCCTCTCTGGGCAGATGGCATAGAGAATCGCCTCATGACTTCTTCGCATGTCTTTTGACGTGTCATAGTTTCTATTGAAGAAGCCGACTGGTCTTGAACATCAATAACATAATTCATCTCCCGGAGAACGATCCCAAGTAGCTCGATAAGGCTCATGTCGGACACGCTTCAACCTGAGTCATTCAACCTTAGGTATTCTTGCCCCAGTGGCGTTTCCGAGGGGACAAAAACCGGAAGATGCAATCCTGCCTTGAAAGCTGCCTCAAGGTCCTCTCCCCCTATTACCAATACATAATCGACGTTTCTCTGGGCCCACTCGTGACATGATATCTCTTTTGTTGAGTGATCCGATAACAATGAGAGCCATTTGTCTGGTTTTGCAAGCTTCCTGAAGTTGTTAAACTTTTTCAACAGTCTCATATTGTCCCTGAAAGCACAGTCATGGCCTTCATAACTTGTGGAAGGACTGGGCGTTGAAATTCTAAATCTTAGGTCTGTAAGCCGACTCAGCGTATCATTTCCATCGCATTCGGAAAGACCAGGGATAGCGGTTCTTGGTTCTGTAAGCTGGTTCAGCGATTTCGGACCGTCGTTCATCCTCAATACTTGAAGCGTGCGGCATTTTGGATCCTGGTATTTCAGGTGCAAGGTGAGAGACGGAGTGTTCTTATCGGGACAGAATGGACATTGTTGTGCATCCGAATGCTGTCGACTCCATAGGGGCTTCAGTTTCTCGCAACGAGGTCCCCTTTTCTGTCTCTCATTTGGTTCGCAGTGTTTCGTCATATTGCTTCTAAAGAGGGATTTCCCACAATAAGGGCATTTCACCTTTGGTTGCATTTTGAGCGGTTGCCAGAATAGCAGCTGCAGTCTACCAAGCCCCCAGTGTTGGCTGCGTTGGAAGCGCCGGAAGCATGCACAACTTGAAAAGCTGGAGATGGACCTCGGGCCTATAATCTTTCTTAACCTAGCTTGCGTATGAGATATGTCGTGAGAGAATTACTTCTGATATTGGTAGGTATAGAAAGCGACAGCGTGCTAGAAGCGCGTCTTGGAAGCGTTGGAAGTGTTGGAAGCCCAGACCTCCGGGCTACTCAGGGGTAGTTAACTAACTAACTAGTCAGCCACGTGATCCAACATCTACTGTAGACCTCATCTCCGGGTATCAACTACCTTGTTAATTCGTAATCCTTGGTCCTGAGATGATCTGAATGATGGACGAGCCGAAGCCTCTCAAAAAGCGATCGTTAGACTCTGTAGGACTTTGGGAGATATCGTGTTTTGTCAAAAAGGAGGGATCATCGGAGGACTGCTTGCGTGGTCTGTTCCTTGTTCAATGCAATTCATAGCCACATGGAGAATGACTTTAAGCTATTCACCGAGAAAGCCAAGGTATGTACAGTACATACTCTTGGACCTTGCAGGCGGACCGGCCAAAGTAACTATGTAGGCAGCCACGGCTAGAAACGAATCCACACCTGCCATGGACGAGCAGCAGAGATGGCGACACGCGCGGCCCCAACCTACCAGTGTGTACTCAAGAAGTCCGGAGAAGAGATCGAGCAGGTACGAAAATCCAAAAACAGAAGTCAAATAGGCATGTTTACCTAGTTGTTAGTGTGGGAGAATAAGATGCTGAGGGTCAACATTGAATATCAACACCAGGCCCCAAGCACAACCGATAGAGACAGCGGCTCCTTGCACAGAAGAGCGTACTGGCCGATACTCTGGCGGCAGCCATATCATATTCTCCGAGTTCCAGGTGATCCAAGCACCGTCGATAATCACACCGCAGCGTTGGATTCGCGGTCGGTCACAGGTTGTTGTAATTGACGTTACGTCCAGAACTGGTAATATATTAATAGTGCCAATGTCGGTGTAGATATTTGAGCCAGCAGTATCGAATGACATAATAGGGGGTACTCTGTCAACTTCATGGACCTGCAGGCATGTGCCAATCCTGGCGTCCCAGACTTTGACCGTTTTATCATAGGATGCTGGTGCGAGGAGCTTGGAGTCATGGGAGAAGGTAACAGATTTGACAACCGTGTGGTGGTCTTGGATCATCGGAAGCTGATGTGAGCAGCTTGGAGTCGTGGGAGAAGGTGACACACCAAACTGAGCTGCTGTGACCTTGAAGGGTCTGTAAGCATTTGTCCGTGCTGGCCTCCAAAACTGTGACTTTTCGATCTTTGGTTGCTGATGCAAGGAGCTTGGAGTCATGGGAGAAGGTAACACACCAGACTGAGCTGCTGTAATCCTCGAGGGTCTGCAGGTGTGTGCCGGTACTAGTGTCCCAGATCCTGACTGTTTTATCATAGGATGCCGAGGCAAGCAGCTTGGAGTCATGGGAGAAGGTGACACACCAGACCGAGCTGCTGTGGCCTTCGAGCGTCAGCAGGCAAGCACCCCAGTCATCTTCTTCTATGATTTGGTTGGTTGTAATCCATCGAGGTTTTTCTAGCATAAATAGTTTCTTCAGTATGCTACGAGCTGGGCTGAATATGAGTCCTAAATTGTATGCCTGTAAAGGGTAATTTTCTATGGCCCACTTGAAGTACAAAATGAATCATCGTGCATCTCGAATTAAACCAGTGGGTCTGGCTCGGGTTCTTGCACCTGATCGATGGGGAAACCCGGTGCCTTGAGATTGTAAATGTCACGCCGGAGTGTCCTAAACATGGCTTGCAGTGATCGCGAGAAAACGGTATGATGCTCATTTAATATCCCGGTTGGGAAAACCTCTTTTGATGCCTTTCCAACTAAGAAGCCCTTGGCAGATTGATGAATCAATATAATGGTGCGTTCTTGAACAGTCAGGAAAGAGCCACAGAGCTCCATGAATTCTGATAGGTACCCATTGTTAGGGAAGTCGTTAGGGAGGTCGATGAAAGACAGAAGTTCATCCAGTGTAATGGGCCGATACACAACGGAGACAATGGCTAGTATGCGAGTACAAAGTACAGCGTCTTCTAACTCGTTGATTTGGTCCATCATCCGTCTGTATAGGTTATCTAACCCTGGGGGAAACGCGCTCAGTTTCGAGCGGATGTGGTGTGGTCTCACCTCTAGCTTCCAAGCTCATGACAAACCAAGGAGACCCAGAGGAAGGTATTGCTTGCATTTGAAAACAAGTGAGACTGGACGGTGTGTCTTGTATGCTCGTCATAACCCTTTTTCTTCGCCAGTTTCTCAACCCTGCCCTGGATATATATGCCGACAGCCGCCGAGATGGATTCATCGTTCAACTCAAGAGAAAGTCTTACTCTTTGGGTTGCGGTGTTGAGATAGTCCTCAATGCTCGGCCGGTCGCGGCTGGATACTATCCACTTAACATTTGAATGTGTTGCTGATATCTGGACGATCAGGTCAAGGAGCGGTGCCAGATCTGTTGTATACTCGTCGAGTGCGTCGATAATTAGGGACACACTGTCTAGGGTCCGGTCTTCGAGGATGCTAACGAAGATACGAGACAAGATAGTCCAGGAATTCGCACCTTCGAATGCTTCCTTATCGTAGTTATCATACTCTTTCCTCACGTGCACTATAAGCGATGGCCGCTGGTTGATGAACTGGCGGACAAGGCCGCGAAGAACCGCCGCGGCATTTCTGGTCCGTAAATCAGTGGTCTGACAGAAAAAGAAAGAGAGAAGCCGTTCTTTGGGGATTGACTCTTTTAGTTCGTCAATGATACCGCAGAGTGACATTGTTTTACCCTTGCCAGGATCGCCTTTGATACAGAGAAGCCGACGCTGCGGGTCATCACGTCATTCCTGGAGTGCAGGATTTCCGAGGACCCAGATGTATGAGTCCTTCAGTAGACCTCCCTTTGACAGTTCTATACGCTTTTTGTCATCTTCAAGATCGGTTGCCCACAGATACCTGAGACACTCGCGATTCTTCTCATTCATAACAGAATTAGCTATTTTGGACCAATAAGTAGAGAACCAAGGATAAATAGGAATTGAAGATTATAGATTACGTACAAAAGCGAGCTGCGACTATACGCAAAGCGTCTTTCTCAAATAACTGCAGTCTGTCTCTCGCACTCTTGTATCCCCGATCATTCTTACTATCGAATTTGACCATCATTGAGTTAATAGAGTTTAGAGGAATCTTTTCCTCCATAGAATCTGGTAGCTGAAGGAGAGCTGAGTCCGCATCCACTGCTGTGAAATAGTCACCAGTTCTTTTCCAACGTTTGCTTTCATCATCCTATGGCAACAATTAATTATCTCTTACAAATATACTGGTATTCAGGGGGACATACAAACTTAAGACGCCTGGTCTGGCCTGTCTCATAGAAGCTTACAATTTTCCGATCTCTTATGAGATTCTTAAAGTTGTCCAGCTGATGCGCCAGCAAGTCGGACTTGGATCTGATTTGACCAAGTAATTCTGTTCGCGAGTAGTTCTCCTGTAGCATTTTCTGGATATCATCCACCACCAATCCTTTGTGCGGAATCCCAAACAGAAGCATGCCGTATGTCGCTCGATAGAGGGTTGATACTGTTGGATGATCATCCTCGTTTGCCTGTGCGGCTCTGACAAGACACTATGCCACTGGATTAGCCTTATATTATTACACCATGGGTTGAGGACGAACATGAGAAAGTATTATACCACCAAAGCTATGTGCAATAAAGAAGAGTGGCCGCTGTCTCAGCTAGAGTGTTAGAACTGTCAGCTTCTACCCTGGTACTAGCATATCTAGACTCGACTTTAGTTTTCAAAAACTTGGTTATCTGCGACTCAACAGTTGTAAAAATCGAAGTCAACCTGAAGAGTCGATTAAACTAGTAGATCAGGTAGTTTCATATGCCTCCAAGCGAGAGCTAGGTCAGAGCCGTGCTTCACTCAACGATTCTTGAAGAAAGGAATGGCGTCGAAGACAGTTGGCGTCGTCCGCAGTCTAAGCTGTATGTCATAACGGTACTTACTTCTTCAGTGTTCCTGACCTTTTTGAGCTCTTCAATTAACTCTCGGCCGTAATCCATAATCGAGTCAATTCCATGAGTCGATAATTTCGCGTTGTACCCATAGGTCATCGTACGGCAGTAGGGCAGGTCTCTGGGAAAAAAGTCCCTCAACCACATCCGACCAAGATTGCCTTTCCCTCTCCAAGAGCCGTATGCGTGCCCATCGAGGCCCGTGATCGCAATTATACTAGGACATGATAGTGTTAACCGCTGGCAGGTAGGAGCCCGGCACAGAGAATATAGCACATCGACGATAAAAAACGGTTATACTTGCTCTGCAGTAACAGCTTTGTCGGGCTTCGGTGTATACAACTGTGTCAGCCCATAAAAGTGACGGTCAAAATTGATGTCATCTGCGTCTGTATCACTCATCTCAACCTGCCAGTCGCCTAGGGAATTGCTTGTCAATTCGGATAGGAACGCAGGAACCCCGCCCCGGAACTCGACCAGCGCGACCTTTTCCTTTTCCTCATAGCAAGAAGGAACAATAGCTATCGTGATATTCAATTTCAATCTTTCTTCCTCGAGGAGGTTATCATCAATTGTGAGCCTCAGCGTTTCGCCCAACTCATCATCTGATGGCTGGGCTGGAAGGCCGGTGACACGGAAAACGGGCCCCTTTCTTCTGGTAGCCATCTTAATTTAGCGAGAAAAACATCCTTTCAGCGACAGGAAGGGGAATGGGTAAAAGCTGAAGAGGGTGACCAGGCTGAACGAGAGAGCAGCCACTTCGCGAGGCTCGAGGCCGCCTTATCCCGTGACGAGCCATTGCAACACGTGTCGAACGCAGACTGGCTTTGCTGGCGGGGCTTGATAGTAGCATCATCGTTAATAATTCTTCCCTGCTCAACTTTGAAAATTTGCGTTTCTCTCACCATCTGTTCTCCAGTTCAAAACTTGGAGTAGTATGCCTGCTGTGAGTTGAAATCTCGGTCTGTGGGGTTGAAACGCTGATGCTGACTAAATTTATAACTTAGCTGTCTCAAGAGAAGTTCGTTCCCCCCTTTTCGAGGAATGTAAATCTTCTAGCACCATCGAAGATATGCCACCCCGCCGTCATCCAACACGAACGCGCTTTGCTGATTCCGCGCGATGATCTGCAGGCTTATCTCAGTATTGAACTGAGAACTCCCAAACTCAACAGAATTCACCAAAACCTTTGGTTAGCCGGCCTTCCAATTCCCGCTCGGTCGCTGCATCGGCAGAGGCTGATTAACCGGGAAATTCGCATCACCGAACAAGCAGATGAGCATCTCGTTTGGCATGAATCTCAGATTTTTATTAAACCAATGCCAGCTTACCTTCTTGTTCACGAATTCTGGAAGGAGCAACTTTGCGCAAACTCAGGGCTGTACAAGTCTGCATGTGGATTTCTCCTATCATATGCATGGCTGGTGTGCCACCCAACCGACTTGCTTGTCGCAAAGGAAAATGGCCTTCTGCCTGCTGATATTACCTGGGAAGGTTGGACCGGCTTTATAGCCGAGTGTCTCTCGCACATCGATGCTTTTCAACTACATCAGGTGGATAAACGGTACCATTATGGCGAGCTACGCCTTTCTCGACTGAATTCCATCTATCGCCTGACCCCATCCATATTCTCGGTCAGAAACCTGTTCCACGGGTTCATGGCACACCCCACTTGGTCTGGGGCATTCTTCCAACGCAAATTTGCATGGTTGCTGGTTGTGTTTGTGTATGTGACGGTCATGTTGTCTGCCCTGCAGGTTGGCCTGGCCACAACACGATTGCAACAGGGGGGCGGGTTTCAGGACACAGCCTTTGGAGTTGCAGTAGCGTCAATGGTTGCTGTTGCCGCCGCTGTGGTTATCATGCTATTTGTGTGGACTGTGCTTTTCTGGTATCACATATTTTCCACCATCAAATTCTGCAAATATGTAGAAATGAAGCGAGCTAAGATGCAGGACCACTCTGTACTGTAGAACAAACCCATTTTGATGTAAACTTATGTCTGCAAATATAAGAAAACCTAGCCATTTTCACTTTGCGGTATATGTTGCCAGGGGCCAAACAAGAAGTAAGGATGTTAGTCGGCACCACTGCGCTTGGTCTGGTTGGACGACACCAAAGGAGTGGGCGTGTATTAGTTCGTCGATGTCTCCTGTTCGCTCAATTGATATATCATAGGATAAGGTCTCCAATTCTCTCGGCGTACAGAGTAGTCCGTATACCGCGTAACGTGATGTTTGTACTGTACAGTGTAGTAGAAATGAGAAGAGGAAGAAATAGTTAACTAAGTGGACTTGGCATGCCTTCACGTAAAGACGACTGTGACGACCATCTACAGTATGCCCATAACGCTAAGATTTCAAGCACCTATGGCTCCGCTTATTGCATGCAAGTATCCCTAAGTCGGTGTGCTGTTTCTCCAGAACTCCTGGGATGGACAGCAAAGTATAACAAAGGCTACCATTGACCTCGTCTGACCCGCATGGATAGTCTATATAGCAAGGGGCCATTATTCGTGTAGCCACAGTCGCCAGAGGGACGGATTTCATCACCTTCATGAATGCGAAGCCGGGTATAATCTCCCACGCTGCTAGAATTTTTAGGTTAGTAGTGAAGTCACAGCCACACAATTTCTGCTGAAGTCCCACAGTCCTCATGGAGTCGAAGCATATCTTCTTGTGGATTCGATTGGCGAGATCCTGGGTCCGGCTACATCAAAAGCCAGGCGTGTTGAGATACGCAAAATATGCAGAAATATTTAGGAAATTAAAGTCGGCCAGCTAATAAGGCTCTAGCTCCCCGAATGTCCTTGACAGAGGGACATAGCCAAGGCTATCAACATTGGGAATATCAGCTGGTATCTCCTCCAATTTCCGCTTTCGCGTTGGTCTTTTCATATTTGCAATTGTAGTAGCGTTAGTATAAACCTCTTCATTCGAGCAATACCACATACCCATGATAACCCTTGTTGTTGTTGAGTAATCCCTCCAAAGGTGCTGGAGTGCCTCAGTTGTAGTCCGTTCGTGACGTCTTTTTTTTATAGCACTAAAACCAAGTTAGAGTTCTAGCTACGGGTAACTATGTAATTATTCGCGCCAAGCTAAACCTTAGTTATTCTATTGGCGCGCTTTCGATAGGCCAAGACCGTAAAATCTAAAAAAGGCATTTTCTGACGGATGAAGCTTAGGGTAACTACAGATGAGATCTCGTGGAGAAGCTTTTGGGCGTACATACGTACTGTCCGTATGACTCTGTGGTATTTCGGTCTCTTAACTAATAACGCCATCTCCAGCGACTCCAAGAATTCATCCTCCTTTCAAAGCTTCCCTGATCAGGGAACCAGCCTGTGTTTGCTCAAGTTGGCAAATGAGGAAGGAAAGTATGATCCGAACCAGGATGTCAAGCAACCCCTCTTCGTCGACTGAAAAAGGCCCAAATTCCTGGATTCGAAGAAACGGCGCTCCTTCTGTTGGAATAATCCGGGCGTTGCCCGATCCAAAAATGTAGTTCAGGTACTCATTATCGTAAGTCCCAATGTTGATGTGGAAAGACAGATGATCCTGCGCGACCATCAAGGTATGATAGACCATATTTTCCCTTCGCTGTAGGAAGCTAATAGTCAGTAATGTGATGCTTGTACATGAGAGGGGATGGCAACAATGGGAAGGTAAGCATTACCGTTTCCTCATTCACATGACGTTGCCATATATAGGCGACATGCTCCATCGACTGCTGGGCCAGGACAGCAAGATTTTCGCTTCCGCCAATTTTACGAGGTGCACGCTTTGCCTCGAATATCATGGCTTCGCGAGGCGTTTCACCTTGAGATAAACTGAACGGGATGCTCCCGTCGATACGAGCTCGAAACTGAGCAGGCTGCTTTCCCGGTTGAGAGGTGCCACGGACTGGGCCAAATTGAAAAGTAGTCTCATATGAATTTGCCATACAAAGCGGCTTGGGACCGAGCGGCTGGATAAGGCATGCTATCCCCCCTAATAGAGTGACCATAAAATCGGCCACGAGCGTTTCAGTGGGGGTCCGAGGCGCTGGCTGTTCATCCATGGCTCCCGTCTCTAATGGGACCATGGGTATCGCCGTGGTACGATGCGGAGAAGGCTGATATTCGATACCTGCCATGCCAAAAGAATCCAGGCGTGGGCGCTTCGGGGTTGGACTCTCAGGCTCTTCACGACTTGGGAATTGGGTGGGGTCGTAAAATCTTTCCGTTGTTGGTGCGTCGGTCAATGCTGGTGGGGGTGCATGCACCGGCGCAGAAGACGATTTGTCCTGCAGTTGTCTATCCAAACTAACTAGCATGGAAAAGGGCCCTAACCCTTCTGCAAGCGTACAATCGTATTGCCGAGGGGTTTTAGGGTCCCCTGAGACGCAAATAAG
Source organism: Chrysosporium keratinophilum (assembly GCA_029850275.1). Taxonomy (NCBI): domain Eukaryota; kingdom Fungi; phylum Ascomycota; class Eurotiomycetes; order Onygenales; family Onygenaceae; genus Chrysosporium; species Chrysosporium keratinophilum. The sequence continues at coordinate 3,293,171 of JARBIX010000008.1, forward strand.
TTCATATAGCGTCTTGAGCTTGTCAAGCCCAAGACGATTGTTGCTGATAAGATCAGCGACCTGAGCCACATGCTCAGTTCTAAAGAACGATTTGATGCCGAGAATATAGGGCACGGTTTCCTCGGGTGTTTTCTTCTCCGGCCAGAAGCATCGGACGCTTAAAAATGCGTCTGTCGGGACCGTGGACGCGGAGAAGCGACCTAGTCAATACTCCAAAAGTCAGGACTCGGGATGCTGTAAGTAGAGATAAGCCCAAGGGAGTAGCAACCATTCAAGCACAGTTGTTCAAGTGTCCGGCTTTGTAGGCTGTATTTAACTACCGCCGCACGCCATTCGCTTTCGCTGGACGGGATCTTATCAAGGTCATGCACGGCCTTCCGGCGGGAGTACGCCATATTAGCGAGAGGGTTTGTAGGATGTGTGTTCAAATGTATGCAGTGACTTATAGCTCAAAGTAGTAGCAAAAGCACGATGCCCATGGAAACTTTGAGTGCAGCAAGGGTGGATAGCATGAAAAAAGAAGGGTGACGGCTCGAGTAGAACGCTTGATAAGCATGCATGGCGCGTAGTCTCTCTTTTTGTGTTGTTGCTGAAGCACAAACACGTTTCGCCGTACGCGTTTGCCGGAAAGTCCCTTCAATTTTATATATTCCTGCCTAGGGTCGGCAATACTTGGGTATCGGTGAGGCATATCGAGCTTGTTGATTGTTGTGACGACACAAAAATCAGTGGTCCGGTTAGATGCACACCTACCATCGGCTAAATACAAACCGATACTAGGCTTGACAAGAGAATGGTCTGGATCAATGCACACCGGCATGCCCAGTTCGGAATTATCGTTGCTGCCCCGTACGGAGGGGAGAGCTACGGAGTGCTCCATGCAGTCCATGCGTACTACCTAGTGTACGCCTGAGTAGTTATCGGGTCTCTGAGTTGGCAGCACAAGAGATGAGTAAGGATAGGAAGACAGTGCCTGTTCCCCTGGCTTGGGTGACTCTTTGCTCCTTGCTTGGATGAATTAAGGACTGCAGTGGCAGGCACGCCACACGCAATAGGTCGTATACAGACAGCTGGGCCTCCGAGCCTTCGCGTAGTTCACCCAGCCGCATTGACGGCCCTCCCGACACTGCCGACTTGACAGCTTATCCCTGCGGGGAGCGACAACAGTTCCCCTCTGGATGGGAAGAAGGCGACCCCCCGTACAGTGCTTACGAATGGTAGTAGTTAGTGATAAGTGAAGATAGTTGTTGATTGGATCTATAGGATCAAGCTACAACTATATAAGGCGATAGGCTGGTCACGTGCAGGGGTAGCTGGATTACGTAACACCCCCTCATGCAGCGAACCCACAACGCGCCCGCCAAACAACCCCCAAAGTAGCTGCTCTGCTCAAATCCTCCAAATCCGCAATAACAATAAAATACCAAAATCAAACTTATTTCCTATTCCCGCCTAGCGCGATACCTCCCGATACCGTCCGGCGTATCGTCCCACACCAAAATCAACGCGTATCACCGTCACAATGGTACGACTCCGACCTCCCTGCGAAATTCCACGAACGGTTCGATCGGTAGGGGTTTGGTCAGGCCGTCTGCGATATTTTCGGTTGTAGAGACGTGCTGCATCGCGATTTCTTCCTTGTCAACCCAATCCCTAAGCAAATGGTATCGGATCTCGATATGGCGGGACCTCCTGGTGATCGCCTCTGTCTTTGAAAGATCAATCGCGCCCTTATTATCAACGCTGAGTGAAACAGACCCTGCCTCTTTGGATCTCAATGCCGCAGTTCCTTCCTAATGATTCCCGCATCTATAAGCAGGTCATGCAACCAAACAAGCTCGCAAGCTGCCTCGCTCGCCGCAATATACTCAGCTTCGGTGGAGGATTTGGAAACGCTCGTCTGCCGCTGGGACCTCCATGAGACTGGCGAGCCCCCCATCGTAATAACGTATCCGCTTGTTGATTTGCTCGATGGGTCGGCCCCTGCCCAATCCGAATCTGACCAGCCCTCAGGCCGTAGGTCGTCCGCAGCTGAATCCGCCGCTGGTCCCTTGAAGATAATACCATGCTTCTTAGTCCCTTTCAAGTATCGAAGAAGATGTTTCAAAGCATGCCAACATTCCTTATTTGGGCGGCTGTTAAATCGAGAGAGATAATTGACCGCGAATGCAATATCTGACCTGCAGCAGGTTACTAGAAATTGCAAATATCCTGTTCCTTTCCGGTAATTCCTATGCGTAAATTGATCATCGAATCCCGGATCCTCGTCAGGGCAAAATTCAATATGGATTTCCTTCTTCATCGGAATCTTAGCAGGTCTGCAATCCTGCATGCCGAATTCCTCAAGGATTTCATCGATATAGGCTTCCTGATTAACCGCAAGGTTGCCATTCGGGAGCTTTTCAACCCGCATCCCAAGATATCTGCTTTGGTTCGTCGTTTCGGTAATTTCGAATCGATCCTGCAGCTTTTGAACAAGCCATTCGATTTCTTGCTCATTAGGACCCATGATTCTGCAATCATCAATGTGCAGGGTAACGTAGATCTGCTTCCGCCGGTGGAATAGCAGACCCGCGTCATATTTGGAAACCTCGAATCCTAGAGATTTCATATGGTTAATTAGGGTGAAATACCAGATCCTAGCAGCTTGCTTCAATCCGTATAACCCCTGGCGAAGGTGCGCAACCAGCTTCCTTCCACCCCTTCCATGTTTGACCCCGGTAGGAAGTTCCATAAAGAGCTCTTCATATCCGTGATCCAGGGATAAGGATCCATTTAGGAAGGCCGTCACAAAATCGAACATGCGTACAAACCATCCTCGCCTTGTAGAAACCGCAAAGCAAGCTCTGGTCGTGACCCCGTTGACTACCGCCGCGAAGGTCTTCTTGTAGTGCACCCCCTCTTGCTGTGCAAAACCGCGAACTACCCATCTTGCTTTGAATCGAATAGTCTCGCCTTTATTGTTCATCTTCCTAGCAAATACCCATTTGCCAGTAAGAACCTGCATGGTTGCAATTCTCTCAACGATGGTCCAGGTTCCTTTCTCATTCAATTTCCCGATTTCAACGCGAATAGCCTCTTCCCATAGCGGCCATTCCTCGGAGCGTTTTGCTTCTGCAAGAGATTTTGGGACGTCGGTCCTGGTAGATAGGACTGGTAAGGAAGCTTCCTGCTCGGGTAGAAGGTCTTCTTCGTTGGAATCCGTAAGAATATCAATCTCCTCCCCTAGGTAGGATGGCTCTAGGACCTGCTCAAATTCGCCGTCCATTAGCCGTTTCAGAACGTCAGGTTTCTCCCTCACTATATAAGCTAGAACTTTGCTCTCCCATCCATTCGATGGATCTAGCAAATCAAGCTCATCCGGAAAATCGGCTACCGCCGCTGCTGCTGCCGCTGCCGTAATTTCCTCATTCGCATTTGTTGGGATCGTATTCCCCGGGGTTTCTGCAAGAGCCTCATTGAAAATAACATCTCTATGAGGGGTCGTTTGTTTGGTTTCAGGATCCCATAATCGATAGATATGGAGCCCATTGTAACCAACAAATTTCAGCTTCCTAGATCGGGGTTCCAGCTTGGAACTCTCCTTCAAATCCTTGAGGTACACGTCGCATCCCCAACGGTGTATGGCCTTGACCTTAGGTTGAATCCCGGTCCAGGCTTCCATGGGGGTTAAAGGTTTCTTATTCGCAACGCACCCGTGCAAGGGAACTGAGGTTGGGGATAAATTGACCATTAAGCACGCAGAAATGAGAGCTTCTCCCCAAAGTTCTTTAGGAAGGTCAGAATCAATCAGAAGTGACCTGGTCTTTTCAACAAAAATCCGAATTCCGCGTTCTGACACCGCGTTCTGCTGAGGCGTATCCGGAACCGTAATTTCGTGGGTTATAGCGAATTCGCTATAAAATTCGTTCATTTCATTTGATTTGAATTCCATTGCACCATCTGATACAATGGTCCCGATATCTCTGCCTGTAGTGGATTTAATCATGCGAACCCAATCCTTTATGATCTTCCGCGCTTCCGATTTCTTCTCCAGAAGGAATACCCAGCGGAATCTGGTCGCATCATCCGTAATTAGTAAGAAATAGCGTTTTCCGCTGTAGGTCAGAATATCCTGGTCCGAGTTTGTATCCGAATTCGAACCTTTTGAATCCTTCGGGGTTGGATCCAACGTCTTACCTCCCCCGGCAATATCAATGAAAATCCTCGCCCCAGGCCGTGTAGCACGCGTCCTAGGTTCAAAGGTGTTCCTCGTTTGCTTCGCCTTAATGCAGGTTTCGCAAAAACCAATGCTTCTCCCCCCTTTGAGCTTTATTGCCGTCCTAGGATCCTTTGCCAGAATAGCGATATCATGCGGATTAAGGTGCCCTAATCTCCTATGCCAATTCTTCATTGTATCTTCCATCGGGATAGGGTCCTTTGCGTTATGATTTGGTGCTAGGGTAGGCGTAAAATTCGGATCTGGTGTGGTTCCATTTTCTAGGAATTCGGCCACGTAGGTAGGCTCAATCATATGGCTTGGGGTTGGAATCGCGTACGTAGGGTAGGTAGGAGATTCCGAGGGATTATGCTGTTTTAAAACAAAAATATCATCGTCAGTAAGAACGGCTTCAAAGCTGAGAATGCCATCCGGGGATTCAAGCAAGAAAGCGTGTTTTCCATCAATGAAATGCTGCTTAGCTGTAAATCCATCCCTAATAAGCTTGCCAAAGCTGATCAAGTTGACTTTCAATTCAGGAACAAGCCGGATTCCATCAAGCGCGAGGTCTCCGCCGTTGGTTTCAACGATTCCTTTTCCAAATCCGCAAGATTTCGATTTTGAACCGTTCGCCATGAGCAGCTGCGTAGGTTGGCTGCCGTTGCTTAGTTGCACTACCCCCTCATGCGAGGTTGAATGCTTGCCGCAACCGGAATCCAAAATCCACTCCATGTTTGATTCCGAATAAGCGGGTGAAGTCTCTAGGATCGTATAGGTTCCACTAGGCTTCGTGGTAGCGGAATCTTTTGGCTCTTCCTTCTTATTTGTAGGTCTCTTCCAGCCCTCAGGAGCTAGATGAGGATGCTTGAAATAGCATCTTGTTTCATCGTGGCCTTTGAACTTGCATTCGTTGCAAAATAAGCCATTGCCCACCGAATTCTGAGATGTTCACGGAGCTTGTTTTGATTTCGTGTTCGTGTTCGAATTTGAATCTTTTATTGCATTAGTTTTGGTTGTAGGAGGTTTCTTCTCAGGATCCCCAGTATTTGGGAGCCTGCTAAGAATATCGCGAAGCAATCCAACGAGGTCTTCTTCAGGGGATTTCTCTGGTTCGCCTCTTGCTACCGTGTCAAGGCGGGTCTGAATCCATTCTCGCCATTTCCGGCTCAGGCCTAAACGCGCCATATCAAATAGAATGTAGTCAGGTACCGGAAAGCCCGTCTCTTGGAGCTCTAGCCTTAAGGCCATGAATCACACATCAAAACCCCAGCTCGACGAGTTTTTGTCCAAACAACTTGAGAGTACCTCCATTTTGAAGCCCTTCTTTCGCTGAGTCGTCTACGATTTGTCCGGTTGTCATACGCCCCCTGGTTGCTGAGCTATCGCCCGAAACGTGATTTCATCGCCCAAAAGGCCTTGGGTCACAGTGCTCAACCACCAGCGGGTTTGACGCGTTCAAATTGGATACACTTATCGATCCGCTTGAGATAAACAACTCCTCCAATTTTCGTTTTGTTTCTAGCCCTCTTCATTGATCTATTTGGTTGTTTTGTTGGCTGAAAATCTCTTCACTTGCCTTTCAGCCTTCTGGTGTTCCTTGCTGACTAAGAGTTTTGTTGGGGTAACGCCAAGGTCCGCCGAGGCTACTAACAAACCTTATCGGCAACCCCATCAATTCTGGCAGCACCACAGCCATCCCAAGTCCCTCTATACCCTGCCCAAGATACCCAGTCTTCCCCCACATAGCCTTTTGGCTTCTTGCTGTTTCTACAGCTGGTCCCTGCCTGTACCCAGCTGTACCCTTAGTATTTAAGGGCATACTGTGTATCAACTGGTGCAGCTTTGGTTTTTCCAGTTGTGAAGTAAAGCTTCTGGGAGATTCAATCACTGCTGGCTCACTAATTGGCATACCTGAGCAGTTTCTATGCACAGTCCACTGCATATTTAGGGCTTAGCCAAAAGGACTGACTGTTGGTTTGCTATCTTCCCTTGAAAAAGGTATGCTAGCTTTCTGGGGTTGCTACTGAAAACCAGAGTTGCACTTTTCCTTCACATTGCTGCAGTATACCTTGTGTTTTGGTACTTGGCTCTTGCACCTATAAGGTGTGGGTTAGGGATTAAGGCAGGAGAATATTGGCAGCTGGTTTTGGAAGCTTCCCTGCAAAAAGCTTTCTAGTTTGGTGTTTCTCTTCAAAAAAACACACTTGGCAGTACAGCTTCTTGACTTTGTGAGACTTAATTGCCCACACTTCTTGAAGCTTGCTGTCTTGACCCACAGCACTTGCATTCCCCCAATAGTTTTTCTCTGGTTTCTATCCTACAGACTGTTCCCGCGATCACAGACCCTGAAAAGAAACCAGATAGTTTGCTAGTTCTCCCAAAAAACTAGCCCAGAATTTCGTGGGTGTGGCTCTGGCTAAACAAAACCTACCTGAGTTTATTAGTTTCTCTTGCAAAACTAATCTAGTTTGAGCTTCACTAGCAAGTGGGATACAAAAAGGCTTCAGGAAAGGTGTGTGTGCAGGGATATATTCCAGGTTCACAGGCAGTTCCTGTTGGTAGTTTGGGGATTTTCTACATTTCGAAAAATCCTACTTCTAGTCTATCAACTAGAATCAGTCAACATGCCTTCCACCTGTTCTTCTCCGGATTCTGACCATGAGGTGTCAGTTCTGAACTTGAAAGATATCTTGCAACTTCTTGGAAAAGAATTTCAGAGAGAACACCATGTGCTTGTGCAAAAAGAACTGAATGCTTGTGTCTTGAGCTTGCAAAAGGTGCTCTCTTTCTACAAAGATGGTGATACTTCTTGCTTTATTGATGACAAAGTCACGTCTCTGGAGAAGAGACTCCTTGCCTTGGAGCAACAAAGTGAAAAGCAAACTGCTCCTGTGAAGCCCAGCTACTCTGAGGTAGTGAGAGCAAACCTCAACACTCCTACCCAGAAACAAGCAAGAAAGACAAAGCAAAATGCTCCTCCAGTGTCTGCAGTTGTCCCTCCTCCTGTCAAAACATTCCGTGATAGAAGGCTTATCTTCAAAACTTCTGCAAAGGCAACCCAGGAAATTCATGAGAAGGCTTTCTTTGTGAGAAACAGAATCAATGATGCATTCATCAATGCAAATCTCACAACAAAGCCAGTGGTGTCATCTATTTCTAAGTCATTCAAAGGTTATTCAATTATCTTCATGACAACAGATGACTGCTCAGCTGAATTTTTGGAGCAGCACAGTTCAATTTGGCAAAATGCTCTTTCTGAACTTGTGGACCTTGATGCAGAACTTCAATCATCAAAGTTCCACAAGGATGAACACTGGGGCGTCTTTGTTGTTCACGGGATTCCAACAGAAATCTTCAATATTGACAATGGCCTTGATCTTCTGAAGGAGGAGTTTGAGACTTTCAATTCATTCACCCTCAAACGAGTCCCCCAGTGGCTCTCATCTGCAGAGAATAGAGCAGTCAAAAAGCATGCTTCTGCTGTCTTCCATGTTGAGAACACTCAGATTGCCAGCAGCTTGAAAACTGTTAACATCGCTGGCCAAATTCTGAAGGTTGCTCAGTATGAGGGAAAGGAAACCAGATCCAGAACGTCTGTCCAATGCTTCAACTGTCAATCCTTTGGACACACTTCCCTCAACTGCAGAAGAGAAGTGAGATGTGGTTTGTGTTCTGGAAAGCATGCAACCAATACACACAAGTGCAGCATTTGCAATCTCGTTGGAAAGTCTTGTGCACATACCATTCTCAAATATGCAAACTGTTTTGAAGCACATCAAGCAAATAGTTCAGAGTGCTGCTTTTCGAAAGGAGTTCAGAAGCAAGTGCATAAAAATACTACTGCCAATACTGCAACTGTAAAAGCACCAAATCAGCAGTTGCAAAAGGTTGCTACTGGAAGTCTTTTGAAGAAGACCAACACTTTGAACAAGCAGGTTGCAAAGAGAACACGGGAGTCTGACTCTGAAGATGAGATTCAAACCATCTCAAGCAACAAACCAAGAATTGAAGTCAGAATTCCCAAAAAATGTTAGAAGACAACACAACACATTCATCAAAGCTGAGGTTTCTTCAAAACAATGTTGGCAGAAACCAAATGGCAATGCACACTTGTTTGGACATTGGATTTGCAAATCACATTGACTACATTTTATTTCAAGAACCATGGATGAGTTCAGACAATAGTTTCACTATTTCACACAGCTTCTACTACTGCTTGCTTCCTGAAAGTAGAGAGTTAAGACCTAGAGTAGCTGTGTTTGCAAGAAAGACATCCAGGTTTCAAGCCTGTTTGAGATCAGACATCTCCTCTAGCAATGATTTGCTCATTGTGGATGTGAAAGACAAAGAAGGTCAACTGGACACTATTCAATTGTTCAACATCTACAATGAGAAATCTCTAGAGGAAAGCGACAACCAGTGGACAGTGCAACGAGCTCTTCTAGAAATCACACCTTCCAGATGCTCTATACTTGCTGGTGATTTCAATGCACATCATCCATGGTGGAATTCTGAAGTCAACAACTCAGTGAGAGCTGATGATTTGGTGGAATGGCTGCATAACAACAGGATGGAGCTGATCAATGAACCAGACAAAGAGACCTTTTACAGATCCAATGTGATCTCCAAGTCTGTTTTAGATCTGACTTTCCTCTCACAAAAGTTGGTTACTAATCACTCCTTTGACTGGTGGATCGATTCCGAACTGCACTCTGGTTCTGACCATGAAATTATTCAATTTGAGATTGAATTGAATTCAGATAACATGGTGGATAATCCACTCTGCTCCAATCAATACAACTTCAAGAGGGCTGATTGGGTGAAGGTGAATGAAACATTGGCTCAGAATATGCTCCTGCCAGAATTCAACTGGATTTCAACTGAAAACTCTCCAGCCGAGCTTGAACTTGAAGCTGAGAGAGTCACAGATCTTATTTTGGCATCACTACAGGATCATGTGCCTAAAAAGCAGGTAACAGAGAGATCAAAACCATGGTGGACTGCTGAACTGAAAGCATTGCGGAAAGCGATGGCAAGATCATATCGTGATTATCGCAGTGGTCTTGCTGACTTCACTTCATTCCAAGAAGCAAGAACTTTGTACTTTGCTTCTATCAAACAGGCAAAGAACTCTTGTTGGAATGACTTTCTCGCAAATGCCGAAGGCAAGGAGATCTTCAAGGCATACAAATACACCAAGGGCAACAAAGTCGAAAAGACTCCAATTCTGGAGTTCTCAGACCCTTCAAATGAGCTTGAAGATAAAGCAGTTTCTTTCGATGAAAAGTGCAATGCTTTTATCAAGACTCTCTTTCGAGATCCACCAGTGTACCCGCCAGTTGATTGGGATGAGTACCAGGAGTCTTTGTCTTGGGAGTGGCCTGACTTGGAGGAAACAGAAATCAGAAACTCAATTTTCACAGGCTCCAAAGTCAGTGCTTCAGGACCTGATGGAATATCTTTCTTCATACTTCAGAAGATATATCCAGTCCTCAAAGACAGACTCTACCAGCTCTACAAGGCATTGTTTGACACAGGATATCACCCTAAAATTTGGAGGCAGGCAGTTGGAGTTGTCTTGAAGAAACCAAATCGCAAGGCAACAATTCCAAAGTCTTATAGAATCATCTCCCTGCTGAACTGCCTTGGCAAAGTCATTGAAAGAGTGATTGCATCAAGATTCTCTTACCTTGCTTCAACTACAGATCTTCTGTACTTTGATCAGTTTGGAGGCAAGAAGCAGTGCTCTGCCATTGATGCAGCAATGTCTTTGCTTCATGATATCCAGCTTGCAAAGGCAAACAAACTGGTGACTTCAGCCCTTTTCATTGACATCAAAGGTGCTTTTGACTATGTTTCTGTTGATAGACTGATGAAAATCTTTTCTGATTTGCAATTGCCCAAATCGCTGGCTCGCTGGATCTTCTCTTTCATGCAAACAAGAGAGATCCAGTTGGTTTTTGATGGAGAGAAACAAGCTTCCCCTGCCTCAATCAATGTTGGTGTGCCTCAAGGTTCTCCTCTTTCGCCAATTCTTTATTCCATCTACACAAGACATCTGTTTCGGAATGAGAGTGAGCTGAGAGATGTGAGAATTCCAAGCTACATTGATGATACTGGCCTGATTGTTTCCTCCCCATCTGTTGAGGAGAACTGCGTAAAACTGCAAGCTGCACTCAATCAGATGCTGCAGAGACAGGACTCGGAAGTTATTCAGTTTGACATGGAGAAAACAGAACTCATTCACTTTGTTAAGAAGTCCAAATACAGTGATGAGGACTGCGTCAAACTGAATGATCTGACATTTAAACCAAAAGAGCTGGTGAGATGGCTTGGCATATGGTTGGACAACAATCTTACCTTCAAACGACATGTGGAAATCAAGATAGCAGCTGCTGAGAGAGTCTTGAATCAAATTATCAGACTCTCCAACACTGAGAGAGGTCTTGGTTTTCAAGCTGCGAGACAACTGTACGTAGCTTGCATTGCCTCTGTAGCTGACTATGGAGTTCCAGTGTGGTGGAATAACCAGAAGACTTTACTGAGAAAGTATGAACGACTTCAGAATACTGCTCTGAGAAAGATTCTAGGCGCCTTCAAGACATCTCCTGTTTATGCAATGGAACTTGAAGCTGCTATTCCACCGCCCAAAGTGAGATTCAATAGACTCTGCAGAAGCTATGCTTGCAGAGTGTTGAAAATGCCAAAAACCTATGCAATCAGAACAAGAGTTTCATCCAGCTTTCCTCCCTATAGCACTGGAATTGAGCTTGACTGGAGAAAGTTTCTTGACTGGAATCAGAATGACCTGAACATTGAACATGTGGAACAAACACCAAGCAAAAGAAAAAGAAGAAAAACAAAGAGAATCAAAAAGTATCCAAGTCAATTGTTCAAAGTTTGCTCTATGATTGCCAATCAGATTCCTTCTCTGAAAACAGAAAAGATCAAAGTGAAGTGGAATGCACCTTGGTCAAAAAGCCTTCAGGATCTGATGGACATTCAGATACTAGACACTGAAAAAGCCAAAGCAAAGATCAAACATCAAAAGAAGATTGACTATTTGGACAAATCCAAGTCTTTGATCTTCTATTCTGATGGCTCCAAAGTTGAAGACGATACAGCTGGTGCAGGTGTTTACTGTCTTCAAGAGAACAAAAGATACTCTTGGAAGCTAGGTAAACACATGGAAGTCTTTGATGCTGAGTTGTTTGCAATTGAAAAGTCATTGAAGCTTGCATTCACACTTTGCCAAACAGGATCCTTTTCAGACATTTGGATCTTTTCTGATAGTCAAGCTGCTATCCAAAGACTCTGTGGACAGAACCTGAATGGTGGGCTGTACTATGTTGAATCTATCAGAAAGCTTCTCAGACATCTGAGTGCACTCAACATTACAGCTCATTTGCATTGGGTTCCTGCACATCTTGGTATTCATGGCAATGAGAAAGCTGATAGAGCTGCTAAGAAGGCTACTGAGCTGAAGCAGACTCATCCAGAAAAATATGTTTCTTTGTCATATATCAAACGACAAATCAGAGAACAAGCTATGATTGAGTGGTGTGATGACCTTGCACTTCGAGCAAGGAAGGACAACCACTACTCACAGTTTGAGACAAAGCCCAAGTGGAAGCCATCACATTTGTCTGTTGCAAAGGGCATTTGGTCCACAATCACACAACTCAAGCTTGGACATGGTTACTTTGGGTCCTACTTGGTGAGGCTCCCAGAGTACACCACTGATACATGCAGGCACTGCAGATGCAAGGAGACTCCAAAGCATCTGCTTCTGGACTGTCACGTTTGGCATGAACAGAGACAGAGATGCCAAGGACAACTTGAAATTCCTCAGCTTTCCATGAAGCTCTTGTTTGAGACACAGATTGGACTAAAGTGGTTAGTGTTGTTTCTGAAGGAGACTGGAGTGGCCACAAGGAGGTGGCTTACCCATGAGAGATAATGAGTGTATAACTTGAATGACACATTATTGGTACTTGTATTTCTGTGGAGGAAAGTCTTTATATTGCCCTGACACTCTTTTGTACTTTTCCTTTGTTTTATTTGTTTTGTGCCATCCTTTTGGCTTTCTTTTGTATGTTAGTTAAATCCTGCTGCCATGTGCAGCAGGTAGTCTTCATAGTCCCTGACTGCATAAGACTATAATGAACAAAAAAAAAAAAAAAAAAAAAAAAAAAAAAAAAAAAAAAAAAATTAAGGCCATGAATTTCTCGATGTAGATTCGATCGGAGACTGAATTTCCATCCGCTCTCAACGTTGAGATTTCCTTGTAAAGTCGTAATCGTCGATCATGAATCCGCTCATAAAAGGCGGTTTCTACCGCTTCCCAAAGCTCGTAGGCGATCATTCGATCTGGAGTCCGGAAATGCTTCTTCGCTTGAGCGGATATTGAACTAACCATAAAGTTCCATAGCCAATTGTTCCATTCGGTCCATATGGCTGAAACGTTGCCGCTTGTATAACCGGCTGGTAAGCTCTTTTGCTTCTTGGTTAGGATGTTGAGGACTCTGCTTCCCGCGATCTCTGCCGCGTGAAGAACCTCTTTCTTCCATGGAATGTAGTTGGCTGATCCGGTTAGGATTGTAACCTTTCTAATCCCTTTGACATTGGCTTTAAAAGCTGTAATGATCTTCCCCGTTTTGGAATCAGGGTCGACCTGCTCCCGCATGAATTCGTCAAGTTCGGGGTCGTCGTACGGATCCCGGTTGCTTCTTGCATTCGGGAAGGGTGTACTAGTTGTTGCATTAGTATGTGTTGCAAGGTCATCTTCTTGCGCTTCCGCTGCGTCAACATGCTCTCTTTGAGGGGTTGGCGAATCGTAGAAATGCTCTAGCGGTTCGTCAAATCTAACGGTTGATTCTCTACGGTCCCCCTCAGGTTCCGTAAAGCCGCTTTGGCGAATATGCGGGTAGCGGACGGTGCTGCTACTCAGCATGGATTCTCTTCTGAATTCCTCAATCAATGACCGTCTATCTCTTTTCATTTCTTCTCGAAATCTGCGTTGGAGGTTCTCGGCTATTCTCATGAGTTCTTGATTAGGGTCTGTAGCTCCTGGCGGTATTTGCTCTATCTCAGGCGCTCCCTCATTATTATCCAATCCTTCCTCTTGGTTTGCCGGAAAAGCTCCAGCATAATCTCTTGGTGTAGCTATTCGCCGTTGGCCGGTTTGGGGTGTAGGTAGGTTGGAATCCTGAACCTGACCCACGGTGGGTTCAGGTGTGTGATTGCTTGGAGGGTTACGTTCGTTCACCATTTTGCGATTTTGCCGTTGAATTCTTATTCGATTTGGTGGTCAAAGCTCGAATTCGGTTCTCTGGGCCCCTAGGTCTTTAATTCTTATTCGATTTGGTGGTCGAAGCTCGAATTCCCTAGAAGGTATGGTGCTCATTCGTCTGATCGGAATCTAGTCTGATCTTCCGGAATAGCAAATGTTATTGTCTCTGCTTAACGAAAAGCAAAGATATGGGTGGCTCAGGAGGATACTTATAACCATAAGATAGCTCTCCCAAATCAGGGAGAAGCTTCCAGATGGATGGATCTTTTCTGAATCTTTGTGCAAGCTCCAAACAAGGCGGATTTTGCAATATTCAAAGGATATCCTTTGAATCCTCTTTGCAAACAAACGATTCTTTGCAGAACAAGCGTTTCTTTTGCAAACCTCTCGCAGAATAAGCGAATCTTCAAAGGCTCAAAGCTTCTTTGGCGAATCGCGATTCTTTGAGTATTGACCCAAATGCTGAATCTCAATGATTCAACGCAGATGGCGGTCACCCTGGGTCCCCCGTTGGGAATCCCTAAGATGCCTCTGGTGTAGGATTTCCCGGCGAACTGGCGAGCTGGTCGAGCTGGTCAGTTGGTCGGTTTTGCCCACGAAAAATCGATCCAAATGCAAGATTTTCGCAAAAGGAAACCACCTAGGTGCCTCAGCTGAGGATCCCTAAGGTGTATTTGATATTTCCAACGAAATATCACCCAAATAGCGCTTGGAAAAGCGTACGGGTTCTCATAACCTGATAAGTGAAGATAGTTGTTGATTGGATCTATAGGATCAAGCTACAACTATATAAGGCGATAGGCTGGTCACGTGCAGGGGTAGCTGGATTACGTAACAGTTAGAAGGTTAGTCACTACATAGCTAAGGAACTATGTTCTGCCGAACCCGGGTCCTATCCATGGATTAACTAACTAGTTAACTTGACTAACCAAAAGGTGGCCAATGATACTCCGTACATAGATTGGATTTGTAGGAGTTCGCCTGGTTACTAGCATCTCCTCTTATCATTTCTGCTACGGATTTGTAGGGATTTGCCTACTCGAGTAGTCGAACACACACACATAGTCTCCTCTAAAGGCTCGTCACTTGACTCTCCCTCGATGGGTTAGGGCACAGATATGGACTTCATCCTCCAAACACCAACACAACATTGACAGCATCCACCATCATCCGTCAATCAGCCATCCAAATCACATCATGGCAAAACGCGAGTACCGTCCATTTGATAGCCCCGAAGAGGTTGGCTGGCTCATGGCGGATCTTTTTCAGATATATTGGGCCTGGGAGCAAGACTCCTTCAGCTTCGAGTGGCTGGAGAAGACAATTGACATCGAAGTTTGTTGCAAGGACGCCACGGGAGAGAAGATTGATTTTCCCACATCACCTGCTCTCCTAGACGCCATCCACAGCTTCCCGGACCTCTCTTGCCTATACATTAGTCGGACGATTCCGAGTGACTACGGTTTCACAGGGTTTATGGAACTCGCCGTTGGTGAAGTACGCGGCAAGGCTCAGGTTCCCAAGGGAGACGAGTAAGAAAGGCACTCATTCTATTCCTGATACTTTCTCTTCTGACCTTCTCACAGGTTTCTTGGCCCACTGTTGTGTGAAATTGGTGCAGGCTATTTTGTCGACTGTCACCGCCGCATTCGTGGAGCTCGCTTCTTTCAACACCGTCCTGACCACTGGAGCTGTATGGTGCGCGATCACTCAAGCCCATTCGATCCTTGCCAGCAGGAAGGTCGCAGAGATTACATTCTGAAGAGTGAATTGGCAGCTGTCACGTCTCTCTTATACCGGCAGATGAATGAGATGATCTGGTTTCAGGCTGAGCAGACGTATCGCCCAAAATTCAGATACAAGGATGGGGCCTTGACGGTATGTTTACCGACGTTTCTAGCGTTTATTTCCCTCTCCCTTTTTTTCCACAGACAGTATGGAGTATTATGAATGCTGGTACTGATTCCGCTCCAGGTCACAGTCGTGACATTTATTCCTGGCAAAGTGCGTATTGTCCAAGCGACCTGTAACCCATCTCAAAAGCTCCCGAAACTCGTGTATACCCTGAGGGCGATATACACTCTCGGCAAGGAGACCTATAACATTGAAACAGCGCATGAGGTGTTGCAGTGGATTCTTAGCCCGCCTGAAGCTCTGCCGGCCATGGAGCGCCCCATGGAGCTCGCCATCAGAGGCAAGAAAGACTAGCTTTACGATCAGCAGCAGATTGGGTGACACGAGACCAATGTCTGCGTGGATGGGTCCCTGGACTTGAACCAAGATGAGAGGAATAAATATTAATCCTTCGCACACCCGGATGAGCTCATTAGATTCGAGTTTGGCGATCCCTGAATCATATGGCCTGACCAAAGGGTGGTAAAAGCAGGTCCGGATGTTGAGGGAAAAAGTGTCAAGTGCATATACCATATCTCATAGCCGTAATATTGCATCCCAAGGTTACAAAAACTCCTCGTGTCAACGCCATCAAATGCTCTCATCTACATATCCCTCACGCTTTACTCTTTTTCTTCTTCTTGTCCTTCTTTCATCTTCCACCCGCGCGGCACCGGCAGCGCAGGCAGCGGCTTCTCTGGCAAACGGCGATTGCTCCGTCGGCGGATGAGCCTGTAGATACTTCGCAACGTACAGTAGATGTACTGTACATACAAATGATGCTCTCTATCCAAATCCGTCAGCACACACCTCCATCATACCAACCAAAAGAACACCAAAGCACCCCCCTCGAACCTCATCTGGGCACATGGCTCACAGATTAAGTTATCGATCAGGCCAATCAGAAAGTGCCAAACGAGTACCTCTCGCAGCACGTATGTACTGTAGATATACTTTCGCCAGTGCGTGCTACCGCGCATGAATTAAACCTAATTTGTAAGTGCATATATGATATAAGGTTTATCACATCAGCTTCATCTTTATACTGTACAGTACAGTACACATGTATACGCCACTGTATTTTTCCATCTCGAAGAGCGCATATTCCACTTTCTTCCCATCGGACCTTACTCTGGGACAAAGGCATTATCAAGGTATTTGGGCAATTCCCCTGAACTCCATCTCAATACGTCTTAGGGTTGAGCTACGTATTGACCCTTGTTCTACAAGGATCGGTACCCCAATAAGTTATGTCTCGTTCTATTTATGACTTGCTGTTAAAAGGTCAAAACGTTGTTATCAAAGGACAGAACAATGTATCCTACCGGGTAACTGAGGCCCTGAAGAAGAGAAAGAATGTTTTCAAAGCATATATCGAGAATACAAGTACCCCGTATGCTCTCCAATATTTCAATCCTTTGTGCTTCCGGGCGATTTTGGCCTTTGCGTTTTCTAACAGTTTGAAGCGTTGTAATAAAGACAGGAGAGCGTGCGCTTCTTTTCGAGCGAGAAATCGACATGTATCAGTTTAAATGCATTCGCTATTCGCCTCATGTTCGAACTCTTCGGGAGCTGATCTACAACGACGCTGAAAAATGCATGGTCCTGGAATGGATGGATACCGATCTATGGTCCTTGCGAGCGGAAAAGCACAGACTGTGCCCGGCCTTTATGAAAATAGCGGCAAAATCAATTCTTGAAGCCGTAAAAGCATTTGATGATATGGATGGCCAAGGCCCGGCCGTGCACACCGGTATTTATATCTGGCACCCTAAAGTAGCATCTTTAGATTTCTTCAACTTTTGAAAGTGGCTGGCTGACCTTATCGTAGACATTAATCCGAATAACGTCCTGGTCTCGGGTGCTGATACGCCATCACCAATTGTCAGACTCAGAGATCTTGGAAATGGTGAGTCCGGAGTTGTTGCTTGGGGCCCCCGCCGTCAGAACTATACTTATTTTATTCTTCTAGTGATTCCTTCTGGGTCCGTTACTATAAATCGAGCCCAAGGCCTGTCGATCCGCGCGCCTGAGATATGGAAGGGCGTTGCGCCAACCCCTGCGTGTGATGTATGGTCTGTAGGAGTTACTGTGAGTCGGCTCCCCACAACTCTCATCAAGTCGTACCGAAAGTTAACCTCGTTTTAGCTCGCCCATTTCCTTGCAGCCAGGCCTTTGTTTGGTATTGTGGACAAGACCTCTCGGATCGAGTCGGTAGCCCCTTGAGACCAGCCAGGCTGCGTGGGCTATTGGCAAGATCATCCGGATCATTGGACCCATCAAACGAGATGACAACACGAAATACACAGAAGAATTTGATTACGCAGAGGGTTTGGTGGAAATGGGTATAATTCATATGGGCCCCTTGGAAGAAGAACTGTCCAAAGCTGGTACTCCTGAGGACTGTATTGCATTCATAAAGTATCTCTTGACCTTGGATCATGAGCAACGAGCGACAGCAGCGCAAGCATTGCAGCACCCATGGCTTGAGACACATGACTGAAAGCAGATGGAGGGTGGCCGATGATAGAAATTTGGGTACAGTCAACCGGTTACAGCCGCGGGAGATGTCAAAACGCACACAGTGGCATGTGTTGTGTTGCCGGCAACAAAACCTGCCCGATACTTAGTTACCGATAACCCGCCCGCCCCGGAATCGATGGTGACGTGCGCTTTCATCCCACTACGATTATTGGCAACTTCTACGTCCGCTGATACATGGACGGCAGGGTCCATCTCGCTTTCATGAGGCATGGAACTGTGAAGCAGATTATTAGACGCCGGCCCCCTTACGAAGAATAAGGGCTTGATATTACTTACGTGATAACCATCTTCTTGACATGGCCTTTTTGCTCCGGAGAAAACAAAACATCGCCGTTGTACGCCCGCTCAATCTTTTGTGCGGTTACTTTGAGAACTTCGGGGTTGATTGTGTCGACAAGACGTTTGCCAACGGTTTTGCCTTTGACAACAATTTCGGTAGCGATCTCGAGAGGAATTTCCTTAGTTCCCATGAGGGCAATGACACGGTTAGCCTTTTTGTGTCAGGCTGTAGTAGTTTTGAACGGATTATACGGAAAGACCAAAATGTGTTGCTTAGAAAATTTGCTTGGTATGAAACCTTTGAATATATTCCGATAGTTAGTGGCGTTGGCCATGGCCTTTTATGTTGCTGAGCAATGCTCATCGAAAGACGTCTGAGTGACTAGACTCTTGGACGAAGATAGGTGGATGACGGGTGCTCCTGGAGCAACTCCTCGTCGGCCGGCCTAGTGTCCAATGAACCTCTCAAAGCATGGGTGTTTCTGCAAGCGGTACAAAGAAGGCACTTGTGAAGCATGGTGTATCCCTGCGTTGGGGGCTGGAAGTGATTGACGCTCCAGTAATGGTGGAGAACCCAAAAAATAGGGCCAGCAAAACAAACATACCACGGTCGCGCTCTCAGCTTGGAGTCGAAATTTGAATTCCATTTATGGAGCTCTCCGCCCATGAGTGACTTTTGGCAGCCGCCGGCCAGGCTCAATGCGCCCAAGCCTTTCTCCAGCTGACCAAAGAGAATGCTCTAATCTATCTCTCCCTCACGCCTTGCCCTTTTTCTTCTTCTCCTTCTTCTTCTTCGTCTCCCCCCCACTGCCCGGCGTCGACGGCAACCCCTGCTGTGCCTGCATCTCCATCATCGCCTCCTTGAACGGATTATCCGATACTCCCCCACCACTGTACGCCGGCGAATGAAACGGCAGAACGGTATTCATCTTCCACCCGCGCGGCACCGGCAGCGCAGGCAGCGGCTTCTCTGGCGTCGGCAGCCCGCGGATCCGCAGCCGATACGGCGACTGCTCCGTCGTGGGGTGCGCCTGTAGATATTTCGCAACGTAAATGTACAAATGATGCTCTACCCACATCTTCTGTTAGCACATCATACCCCACCCCGCATATCACAATATCATAAAAGAAGAAGAAGAGTAAACATACTATTCTTAATCGTCTCATTCACCCTCTCCCCCTCCTCCTTCAGTTCCACCCTCACCCTCCCCGGATTCGCCCAATCCTTCGGATGCAACTTATCCGCCTCAAACCCCACCTCCAGCCCCAACACCTGCACCGCATCCAGGATGTCGCGCGCCAGCGGATTCGCCACGGCGAGTTGGCGGCTGACCTTGCGGCCCTGCGCGCGCGTGCGGGTTTTGTCAAAGTACACGGGGTACAGGCATTGGTAGTGGCGGGGGATGGCGTGGGAGGGCGGGGATTGAGGTGTTTGAGATTGAGATTGGAATTGTGGTTGAGGTGGAGGTTGTGGTATTGACGGTGGTTGTGAGCGTGAGGACATGGGGATGAGGTCGGCGGGTGTGATGATGGTGTTGGACGCGGCGAGTTGGGGGTCGAAGTCGGCGGGGTCCATGTCGTCGGGGTCCGAGTCGGAGGCGTCTTCTACTCGTGCGTGCGACATGGTGATTCTGATCTGATATTGTGAGGTTGAAGTAGAGTGAGTGAGAGGATTGATTGTTGAGATGTTCAGATGTTCAGAGGATCAGATGTTCAAATGAGTGATTGAAGGTTGTCGTCGACCGGGGCGGGACCACGATGTTCCGGCTCACAGCCGACCTCCTATCACAGATCCCTCACTTACCCAACTGAATGATCCAATTACTGCGATTGAATACTTGGATTTTACAATGAAACAGAAATGAATCTAGTGATTTTCATATAATTCGTGAAAAGTCAAGTGGCCAGAGATTAGAACCACTAATTGAAACAGTACATGCAATCCATTATTCTTTGTTTATTTTGTTAGACCTTCATCTCCTCAAGACCGTGCTTCCAGATCGTCGCAAAGGGCGTCACGCCGTCGTCACGGAAGTCAATGAGGACATGCCTAGGAGAATTAGCAGCTGTTCAGTCCCAGGAACGAGTGGGAGACCTACATTCCGTCGGGGTTCATCGACGCGCCCATGAGGACATCGTAGTTGTCGTAGTTGGCGAGGATCTTCTTGACGGCACCGGCGGCACCGGTCTGGAACTTCTTGATCTCCTCGGGGCTGGTACCCTTTTCCTTCAACTTCTCATTGACCTTGCGGACGTAGCCTGGGGACAATTAGTCTTCTACGGGAATGTCGCAGGTTCAACAGACATACTCTTGAGATGGGCCTTGAAAGCGTCCTTGGGGGGTTTTGTCTCATTGCCATCTTCATCCGTATTCAGCCAGTTGAGCTGGAAGGCCTCTTCGATATCGTGGACCATGACGGTCGGGCCGGAATCGTCACCACCGCCGAAATCATCACCACCTTCCGCGGAGGGGTTGGCGCTCTCCAACTCTATGTCCGGTCAGTCGATCCCCTGTCTCTATCTGAACACGGCACGCACCAAAGTCGACCTTCTTCTTTACGTATTTCTTGCAGTCGACCTCATACAGCATACCGTCGGCCACCTCGACAAGCTTGTAGGTGTCGGACATGACCTCGTCCCCGGTGATGATATCCTAGGGTGGGTGTATTAGCGATGGAGTTGTGGATGGATGGCATTGTCGCGCAGGCGGGGTAATTACCTTGTAGATGATCATTGTGACGGTATTTGATCAATGAATAGACGGTGGAGGAAGGATGGCAGAGAGAACAGAGTGTAGCGTGGAGAGAACGAGACAGGCGGCAAGAGAGAGAGAGAGCGAGAGAGGGCGAGAGAGGGGAAAAGCGCAGGCGAGGATTTTCTCGATCGATCCTTCTTATTTTGTGGTGGGGGTGCTTGCCGTTTCTCTGGCAAAATCACGCCAAGCCTCCGCGTTTTCACCCGCTAGCCCGATCGGGACTGGTCTGGACACCGCTGCTTGTCCGCCTGCGTCCCCGTAGAACACTCCCTCTTGTCCTGATACTGTCCACTACTGTATTGCTGCTCGACTCTGATATGAATGCTGAGAGGCTGACCGAAGCCGCTTAAGATGTCCTTGCAATGCGTGTCTACGTCAGAGGCGAGGTGCAGCTCAACCCTGGGCTCGTATCCCCTCAGTCAAGGTCAAGGAACTCGTCATCCGTAAGACCTCTCATCAGTAAGAACTTCATCAGTAAGAACTTCATCAGTACGACTTCATCTGTACGATCTTCATCCGTAGGATGATCTAGCAGCAGAGCAACGAGTCGAAGACAGAAATCCGGAAGCCAGCGGAAGACCGCTTACGTAAGCTCCGACTTTTCGTCGTGATCCTCATCGTTGCCTCGAATTCAACTGCGCTGCAGCTCGAGCTTCTGGTCTGCATCGTGTTCGCTGTGTTGTTGCTGCTGCGGAATGGCGTCTGGCTTGCTTCGTCACTGCTTTGCCGTGTTCTGACCTCGTCGTCGCTCCATCCTCGCCAGTTCATTGTCTGCCTGCTAATCTTATCTCCTGACCTTGCTTGCTCCGCGGACTCGCAACCCTGCTCTCGGCTCTGCTCAGCTTGCTCTCGGCTGCAGCTTGTCCACGCTTTCCAGCTTCATCACCAACCGGTCCTTCATCGATCGCTTTCATCGCGTGTCGACTTGCTTCGTAGATCAGTTGATTGCCACCGCGTCGCCCGTTTCTCGGCCTGTGCAGCTCCGCGCCCTCACCAAACCCGGCCCCGTCAAAGGCATCTCATCGCTTCGTCGTCTCTTCGCAGCAGTTCCTCTCATTCACACCTCCATCGAGTCGATCGAAACCAGCACAATGTTCAATTCCACCGTTGGGGCTGGGCTGCCGCCGCTGCCCGCCTACTCGCTGACCATCCGTGAACCGCTCGTGCCTCCAATTCCCGACAACATCACCATCCTCGTCTTCCCCGTCGTGGCCTACTGGGTCGTGTCGATGGTCTTCCACTGGATCGATGTTAACGACTACTTCTCGGCGTATCGTCTGCATACCCCCGAAGAGCTTCTCAAACGGAATCACGTCACACGTTGGGAGGTGGTGCGTGACGTGATCGTGCAGCAGATCATCCAAACCGCCTTTGGTCTGCTCATGGCCTACCTCGATGGACCGGAGTACTCGGGCAGGGAGGACTACGAGCTGGCTGTGTGGGCTCGTCGGATAAGAATTGCACAGCGCGCGATCCCACCGTTTCTCGTGTTCTGCGGCGTCGATGCTACTGGTCTAGCCGGAAAGCTTTCGTCGCTTCCAACTCTTGCAGCAGCTGTCTCGGGAGGACAATACTTGCATTTGACCCAACAGATTGTCAATGAAACGGGCAAGGTGGTTGTTGCGCCTGCGTTTGCGAGCTGGGAGCTGTTCGCAGCTAGTGTCATCTACTGGTACCTGATTCCTGCGGTCCAATTCCTCTTTGCCATCTTCTTCGTGGACACCTGGCAGTACTTTCTCCATCGCTCCATGCACATGAACAAGTGGCTCTACAGTGAGTGTGCCTTTTCTCCCATTAGATAGCTGCCCTCTGACCCCATCATAGCAACCTTTCATTCGCGACACCATCGACTGTACGTGCCGTATGCCTTTGGCGCTCTCTACAATCATCCCGTTGAAGGGTTCTTGCTGGATACTGCCGGCACTGGACTCGCGTACCTCATTTCCGGAATGACGACGCGTCAAGGAATGTGGTTCTTCACGGGTTCCACGATTAAAACTATTGATGATCACTGCGGTTACGCGTTTCCGTGGGATCCGCTGCAACACATCACGTCCAACAATGCCGCGTATCACGACATTCACCACCAAAGCTGGGGTATTAAAACAAACTTTTCGCAGCCGTTCTTCACCATCTGGGACCGCTTGCTCAACACAAAGTGGACCGGAGATGTCACCCTGCGTTACGAACGGTCCCGCCTGGCTGCACACCGCATGGTAGAAGCAGACCGGGAAAGCAATGGTGTTGTGAAAGCCGATCCTAAACCAATCACAAAGGAGGACGATGAAACCAGCTCTCGTCGTTTGCTCGCCAAAAGCGTGTGCAAGAGCGCACACCCCTTCTCCTCGCAAGCAGAGTCCCTAAAAAACACAACCCACCGACTGAACGGCAGCATACGCCAGAAGTGATCGTTTGACACTGATTCGAATTATGGCCTGGTTTCCTTCTCGCGATCCTTGATACCGATTTTAATGACGTTTACGCTGCCCTCGACCGATTGATTGTTGATGCTCCGGGATTCTATTGACACGCTGATGTCCCCCCTTTAATTCTTCGTGGCATTCCTTGCCCATTTGTTTGATGTTCACCCAACTCACTCGTCAAATTCCTTACTGTGGTGTCCTGTCCGGCTTCATGCACTGGCAATGAAGCTGTCTCGTGCCCTCTAATACAAAATGGCTGGTCTTGCCCCTTACCTTAACCTTTTAATTATTTTCTTCTTAGCACCCCCTTTTCTTCTTTTCTTCATCTCGCAACGGCCAGCCCTACCTACACTTTAATGTGTATACTTCTCCCTACTGCCACCTCAACCGCTTTGTATTTTTACCAACCAGCGTTGAGCGCTACATACATAAAAAACTGAAAGTTGAATCGATAATGATTTCTCCTGTTTTCAATTTGCTTTTCCCATATTTCCACGGGCTCTATGATGAAGCTGGTTTTGCCTCCCAACTCATCCCTTGTCGTTTGTGTTCCAGTGCTCAAGACTCACACTGTCTGCAAAGCTCATTGAATATCATGACGCCAGACTTTAATCTCTATCAATGCATCTGACTTGCTCCTTAAAGCTCCTTAACTACTACACAAAGACAACATCTTGGGGCAGACCTTCTTGGACAGGTGAGATTGAGCTTGCTCGCATATGTTGTCGATGCTGATGTTTGTGAAGAATGTAGTCCGACGATACTCCATGACAACAGTAAATATCATACCGTACGCATCCGCCGATGTCTCCTGCGGCGTGTGTTCCTCGTTATTTGGACCGCAAGCTGAGCAATCCTTGCAGGAATGATGGTACGTTCCCTTGGGTCAAGGATATTTGGTGAAAGTTGATTGTCTTTGACCGATATTGCACACAAAAATGTCAAAACAGCCACCGAACAGCAATCATCGACCTCTTTTCATTTGCGAAATCGCTCAAAGCTTCGGACTATCTTTCAGAGACTTCTAGAAAGGGTGATATTGCAGAAGACTTGAGTAAAGGGGCGAGACGATCCATGGCTCTACGATGACTCTACGATGACTTCGCCAACCGAAATGTGAGGGCGGTTCCGTATTGATTCAACAAAGCGATGTGAACCATGGTTGCGATGATACTTTTACTTACTTCACTCTGGATAGCTGTGACTCAGAATGCCGTTTATAAAGGGCAAACGGGGATGCAGACCGTATGTTCGAATCAGTGAATGAATCCTTTGAGCTGGCTGCAGAGTCCTCTGGTCATCATATCCATACTGTCCATTGTCACTTGCTTGCTACATGATACTGGAGTTTGCTCCTGCACAGTCTGCCTATTCTACTTGTGCTGATCAGCGAAATATCAGCATTGGATTGCTTCCGAGATACGTACGAATTTGATTACCGCGAGCAAACAAATACCCTGCAGAAAGGTATCATCGCCAGGGCCGGATACGGACGTATTCATACATCTAGGTCCTTCAGGGGCATAGCGACACATTAGTGAGTGGAGGGACACGGGATACCTCAGTTCCAGGACCAAACTCAACGGACGACGCAACACGCTTCTATACAATGAAAATGCAAACGTTCCGCGACCGCCACGCCACCTGCTTGAGCGAGCTCTCTCGCGACGACATCAAATCGCTCACACGCCTCCTCTACATGTCGATGCGCGCGGCTACGCCCGAAGACGCATACATCCTTACCACTGGTGTCACCGCCACCCTCCCGCGACACCTTCGTCGGTCCAAATCCTGCCATATCTTCTGCACGGCGCTCCGTCTGCTGCCTTTATCTACTAGTAGTAGCAGTAGCAGCACCATCACCACCGGCACCCGCAGCGTCAGGCTCAGCATCAACGCGCTTTTGAACCCTACTCTTAATCCCTGCCGCTCCCACAACCGCCTGAACACGCACCTCGTCCACTCCATCCTCCACCTCATCCAACTCGAAGTCGGCCACCACCTCGACCGCCTCGCCGCCCACCGCACCCACCTCTCCCTCCACCAACGCACCGTCCTCGACTCCCTCCACGCCCTCCACGCCCTCTGGCTCCCACCCGCCCAATTCACACGTCTCTTCGGCGGCACCCTCCCCCCCAACCTCGACACCGACAGCAGCACAACATGGTACTTCCAACCCAACAACTGCGAAGCATGCATGCTCGCGCGCATCGCCAACGATACCACCTGCCTCACGAATCTCCGCAGCGTGCTGCTCAGCCGCACACGCACGCGCGGCAACGTGGGCGCGCCGCCGCGCTTGCTGCGCTGGATCGAAGCGTGCATGGAGTGTCATGTGGGACGGAAGCTGGAGATGTTTGTGAAGAGTGGGGAGGATGCGGTGGGGTTGAAGGAGGTAAGGAAGCGGATTAATTTGGGGTTGATAAGCAGTTTGGATCTCGGTGGTGGGATGGGGGAAGAAGGAGAAGGAGGAGGAGAAGGGGAGTGGGTGGTTGTTGAAGTCAATAAGAATAGTGACTTGCACCGACGACAAAGTCTAGAAGAGAAAGAGGATGCACCGCTCCAACATGCAATCGGCACGGAAATACAATCGTGGGAAGATCTCGAACTCCCACCGCTTCCCCGACCGCAAACGCCGTCCAGCGTGTATAGCGACCATCCTCCCCTGGTATTACCGGATGACGGCGAGCCCGAATTCGATCCTACGTGCGAGTACTGCGAGTACTACTATCGACACGATCCGACGGCGAGTGTTGGATCTGAAGATGGAGAGTTTGCGATCGATTTGGTTCATAGGCCGTGGAAATATAATAGTGTTTAGTAGTTGATTTGATCAAGTGCTTGATTTGACGATTGAATATAGCACCGCCGGTGTCTCTCTGCTACGGTGATGTCTAAAATGTCTTGATATTTCTTCCAAACATTGTAGGTGATCCAGGTGTGTCGCGTCGTTAATAGAAGATTGGGACATGTTTACCTCTAGAATTGTAGTCGTGGATAGCTTGCTCGTTCTTGGAGCGCATCGTTACATAATCCAAGGGTGCAACGCGGACGAGCAGACAATTCAGGTCAATGAAGAAAAGAACGTAGACAGAGATCAGAGCATGTCGAGAAGCGATTGACGCGTGCGGCCTGCGTGGAATCTGCCGTGAACCGCCGTCACATGTGCTATCGCGTGTCGTCGGCTTATCGCTCCGCTTTCTCAACGTTTGGCGTTTCCCCTCAAACATCATCGAGTCAAGTTAGCCGGATAGAATACTAACTCCCTCGCTGTTACGTTGATGTTTCTTTATCACGGCTGCTTGATCTTTAAACTCACTGCAACAGCTGCTTGAGCACGCCGCGTCTTCTTTCCTCTTCCTGGCCTGTTCCTGCCAGTCGATCCTTCCTCTAATATTCTCTGAGTGCATTGGGCTTCGCAGTAGCTCGTTTCTGACGCAGAAGACAGTCGTCTGTTGCAGTGTCTATTCTTTGCCGGTATCTTCTATCATGGCTCCCGTTGTTGATGCCGTTGCCTGCGCCGTCCGGGACAGCCCTCTTCCTCCTGCTCCTGAAACGCACACCATCTTTGATCCGCTACAATGGGCGACCCTGCTGGCGATTGCTGATGCCATCGTCCCCTCCATCCGTCGCAAAAATGCCGCTGTCCCGGCCAGTCACCACGCTGTAGCAGACCCAGAGTTCAGTGCCGCCGTCAACCAGCTGATTGACAGCTCGAGCGACCCCGAACGAATCGCCCTGGCCGAGAATTATCTTCAAGAGAATGCAATCTCCGTCCCAGGATTCAAAGATTCCCTCTGCCGAACCTTGGGTCTCTATGTCCCCTCGGAAGCTCGACGGGGGCTCCTACAGCTGCTCACGATGCTCAACCATCGTCCACTCTCCTTTGCTTTGACGGGCTATATCACGCCGTTCCGTCTGCAGCCAGTGCACATTCGTCAGTCGATCTTGAAATCCTGGGAGATTTCATATGTACCGGCGCTACGCCAAGCTCACCGCTCCCTCGTCGCACTGTGCCACAAGTCATGGGCGTCGACGAGTCCCACTCTCCCAAAGGTGCTCGGCCTCCCACGAGTTCCTGTGCATGGCACGCCAACCCAAGGTTATCCCTATAGCTTTCTTCAGTTCCCTCCAGGAGATGATCCGGCGGTCATTGACGCTGATGTCGTCATCGTTGGCAGTGGTTGTGGTGCTGGTGTCGCGGCCAAGAACCTTGCAGAGGCGGGCTATCGGGTGGTTGTGGTCGAGAAGTCATATCATTTCTCCCAAGAACACTTCCCAATGACCCCAAACGAAGGCACCGTGCACATGTATGCCAATGGCGGCGCCGAGCTTTCGGACGATGGTTCAATCAGCGTGCTTTCAGGCTCGACGTGGGGAGGTGGCGGCACCATCAACTGGTCAGCATCTCTGCAGACTCAGTCATATGTCCGCCAGGAATGGGCCAAATCGGGCCTTGACCTCTTCACTTCCATGGCCTTCCAGACGTCCCTTGACCGCGTCTGCGAGTACATGGGCGCTTCGGCAGATCACATCAAGCACAATTTCGGCAACAATGTCATTCTCGAGGGGGCTCGGAAACTTGGCCTTACCGCAAAGGCAGTTCCCCAGAACACCGGACACCAGGAACACTATTGTGGATATTGCACCCTTGGATGTGCATCTGGCGAAAAACGGGGGCCGGTGGTGTCTTTCCTTGCGGACGCTGCCAAGGCTGGTGCTACCTTTATTGAAGGGTACGAAGTTGACAAGGTCCTATTTAATCCTCGAAACGCAAAGGTCGCTGTGGGCGTCCAGGGCACATGGAAATCCCGCGACGCAAATGGAATGACGTGCGGGGAACCCGTCGTCAGAAGAAAGCTGATTGTCAATGCAAAGAAGGTGATTGTGTCGTGTGGTACCATGCAGTCTCCCCTTTTGCTGCTCCGCAGTGGCATCAAAAATGCACAGATTGGCCGCAATCTACACCTTCATCCAGGTAACATATCTTGATACTAAAACGTGAGACGATGCTAACTCCCCCTAGTTCTCATTATGAGCGCAGTCTACGAACAAGAAACCCGTCCCTGGGAAGGAGGGATTCTTACCACCGTCGTAACTGATTTCGAAAACATGGATGGAACCGGCCATGGTACAAAGGTCGAAGCTCTCACCATGCTGCCCTCTTTTATCCTCCCGGCATTTACCTGGAAAGACGCCCTGGACTACAAGCTTTTTGCTGCCAACATACGCAACATGAGCGGGTTTATCAGTTTGACGCGAGACCGGGACACGGGCAGGGTGTATCCAGATCCTGTTGATGGCCGATGCAGAATCGCATATACTCCGTCCGCCTATGACCGCAAACATATGCTTGAGGGCATTATCGCCGGTGCCAAGATAGCATACGTCTCGGGTGCCAAAGAAATCCGCACGACTTGCCATTCAGTTCCGCCATTTGTGCGACCTAAACAGCCACTGAGCGCCGCGGACGAGGGGGTCAACAACGCCGCCTTTCAAGCATGGATTAAACAGTTCCAGCAAGGTGAACCCCTTCCCACGTGGGCTTGCTCGTTCGCCAGTGCACATCAAATGGGCACCTGTCGTATGGGTACTTCACCGAAGAAGAGCGTGGTCGATCCTTCTGGCAAGGTTTGGGGTACCGAGGGATTGTATGTCATGGATGCCTCGGTCTTCCCCAGCGCCAGTGGTGTGAACCCGATGGTTACCAACATGGCGATCACGGACTGGACCAGCCGCCGGCTCGCGGAGACCATGAAGACGGAGAAGAGCTTTGTTGGGTCTCCGCGTCTGTGATGGTTTAATTCTCCCCTAGGATGTCTCTTTGTCTCTCCTAGAAGATCAGTCTTTGCTACTACAGATGGGTACTATCAGTGTGGAGTGCTGCGCGTTATGTATTATAGACATGCATTAGAATCCTAGAGATCACTTCTCAATTGTCCGCGTACAAAACTTTAAAGGAGAGTGACAAGAGATGTCAAGAAGAGAGCCTCACTTTCCAGCCTTCCCATCAGACAAGGAACTTCAACATTATAGGTTCGATAGTTTGAACTAGAGGAAGCCCCTAAGCTTTTCCAATTCGAACTTTGCCCGGATACCATTGGCGCAAAAAATCGAAGAAGAGACGATCCCAGGTTATGTCGCTGCGCGGTACTGTCCCGTTCGTATTGGGCAGGTCTTCAATGAGAGATATCAAGTCGTTGGTAAACTCGGATATAGAGCAACTTCGACTAGTGTGGCTTGCGCGGGATATGAAGTAAGATCTGATGTCCGTAAAATTGAGTTACTGTAAATGCCTGAACTAAAACCATCTTCAGCCGCTGCAATTATGTTACCCTCAAGATGTTCATTACATCTACATCCATGGGCCAACAATTGGATGGCGGGCTCAATATGTACAAACGCCTGAAGCGAGGCTCCAAATCTCATCCTGGTCGCAAAGCTGTGCGGATGCTTCTCGACTCTTTTGATGTCAAGGGGCCCGCGAATAAACATAAATGCATTGTACATCCTCCCCTATGGGAGAGCGTCTTGACCTTTCTTCGCCGCAACCCAATTCACAGGCTACCCGTTCGGTCATGGCAACTGTATTAAAGTATCTCCTTCTAGCACTGAACTATTTGCATTCCGAATGCAAGATTATCCACGGTGACATCAAACCCGATAACATCATGCTCGGCATTGCTGATGATTCAGTTTTCACCGATTTTAAGGGAAGCGAGCTTCAAACACCCTGTCCACGGGAAGAACTAGATGATAGTCGTATCATCTACGAGTCCCGCCAACTCACAATGCCAAAGAACTTTGCCCCACCCGTGTTATGCGATTTTGGCTCAGCCATGCCTGGAGATGTTGATTAACATTTGGAAGATATCCAACCAAACTTCTATCGAGCGCCAGAGGTGATCCTCGAGATTCCATGGTCATACAGCGTTGATATATGGAACGCAGGCTGTGTGGCGTGGGATATGTTCGAAGGCGAGTTTCTCTTTACTGGACATGATCCGGAACTCCAGACCTACCGAAGTAAGGCACATCTAGCTGAGATGATTGGTCTTCTTGGGCCACCACCGCCTAACCTCCTTGCTCAGGGTTGGCTGACGAGCAAATTCTTTTCAGGGAAGGTAGGCAAGGTGCTTTTCTCCCCTCCACTTTTCATTGCTACTTACATCCCTTTTCACCCTTCTCAACTCTTCTGCGTTCTGTCTAACCTTTTTAGGCGAGTTTCGTGCCGGGACTCCTTTGCAAGATCCAGTTCCACTCGAAGAGAGAGAAACTGCTCTCAAGGAACAAAAGGAGGACAGGGAGATGTTTCTGTGTCTGGTGCGGAAAATGGTGCAGTGGGAACCGGGCAAGCGAAGCTCTGCGGAGGAACTTGTGCAAGATGAATGGATCCGTGCGCATTCATGAAAAGGAAAACGCCGGGCTTGGTTCAGCGTTACACCTAATAAATCACAAATCTGAGCCGCCATCCCGGATCTTTTGAGAACCTGTGACTTGGTTTATTCGGTGAGGGATCAGAAGGTGAAAAAGCCCCAAGTGATCCGGCAACAAACTTATCCTCTGCAAACCAAGTTCTATTCCCGAGGTCCGTCTTCAGTAGTCATGTCCACGGGTCCTCCCTGCGTGGCCGACGTCGAACACTCGCGTTTATCGCCAACTCTGATGATGCCAGTACCGTTCCTATAGATGTGATGGGTTCGAGCCGGCCCATTGGTAGGCTTGAGTATCGTTGTCCAGATCGAGGTGCTTGAGGACGTCAACCACCTGAGCTGAGTGATTGGTGGGGTATTCTCCGACACCTTGCCGCTAGTCGTTGATTGTCTTGTCTAACCTTTTAGCATGCTCCTTTAATTAGTATGAGCTTTATGGGATTTGGTTGATATGGAATGCCTTTCCGGGGAACTACCGTATGACTGCAACAAGGACTGCCCACGGAAACAAAGAAATAATCAGTATACCCCCAAAATATCGCATTAGCACTAGGCCTAGGCTGCACTGAAAGTAGGCTGCTTTAACCACTCCGGCTTAGAGAAGGAGGCGGCTGGTGAGGTCGGGGTACAATGCGTGCTTTGGCAGAAATGCCCCATTTCTGCATCCACTTAGATTCAACCACATCTTGGATGGTAGCCCTGTTGCTTGGTATGTATCGAAGCATCATCTGAATCATATGCAGAAAAGCCTTCTTCTCATCCTCCTCCTGTTCTTCCATGTCCGATCGCCGCCGAGCTGCGTTAATGAACCAATTGTAACGTTCTTCCAGGCCATCTCGAAAAGGAGCACCTGTTGTCACATCGATTGTTGCATCCTCGTTAAAGAATTCCGCCCTCGACTCCCATTGTGACCACCATGGGTCAGGAAACCTTCCCAGAACACTGACTTGATCCTGGAGTATGCCTCCACCCAATGTGCTGAAGGGGCCCCCATTGCCAATGATTTCGAATTTGGTACATCCAAGAGTCCAAATTTCGCTGGGGAATGAAAGGCGGTCTTTGTCCTTAAAAGTAAACTTCGGGTGGGACGAGATGGTGGAGCGTATGTGCAGTTGTCCGTTTTGTTTTACTGGGGCAGTAACTCGAACCAAAATCGGAGAGCATGATTGGCAAATACGCAGAGGTGATTTGGTCAGATTGAATTCCCATTCGTGCAGGCCCGACGACGTGAGTAGGAACTCCTGCTGGGAGAGGCTTGCGATCGACTCGGATGATAGGATCAAGAATTGGATCACCAAAATTCTGATACAATTGTGAAGGATCTGTCATTCGGCGAATGTTGGCGGGAAGTCGAAGAAAGATATTACCGCAATGTAGATCTGTAGAATTAGCTATACAGTGTAGACACAGGAACAGTTATCCACTCACCACCATGGACAATGCCCTGTTCGTGTAAAAATTGGACAGTTAAAACTAGGTCTGCAGCAATGGCTCGCGCGGTTGGAAGATCCAGGAGTCCATGAGAAACCAAGGACTTGGATTGCATCAAGCTACAGCTGGCTGCTTCCATGACGAGGCAATGGTGAGAACCATTAGGGCTATTTTCAACAAAACTGTCCGATAGCTGTCTGATCAAGGGGTGCCCATGAAGCTGAGTGAAATGCTTTCCGAATAGAAGATGCGGTTTTGCCTTGTAAAAGATGCCCTGATGATGTCAACGTCGATCGTTTTCCTAAAAAATGAATGGATAAGGACTGCCATCTCCATCCGATGCACTGAAGACGCAAACTAAGGGGAATCATAGACCAGGGACGGACCGTAAGCGGAGTGGGAGCGTGAGGTTGTTCGGAATGTTTACGTTGATTGGCCGTAACGTGTTTTGTCTTGGCGTGCCCGCTTGAGATCCATGTCGGATCGGAAAAACTAACGAGCTGCGTCCAGGGCTCTCGTCAAACGGACAAACGACAACAAGTTCTTCGTTGATTTCATTGCTATCCTCATTATCTCTCATGGCGGTTTAAAACACAAAACCCTCCAATTTATCGTTCTGGATTACTCCGTACTCTACTACTTCACTTTCAGTCGCTGGATCAGATGCCATAGCCCCGGATTCTTCACCCCAGTGGCTCGCTCGATTCTCTCGAGCTCTGCCCGCAGCTCACAGTCGAACCCCTCCAATGCCCGTCTCGTAAACTCGAGGCTTCCCGTCTCTGTGAGAGTCCCTAGCATAAGTAATTTCATTTCCCTTGTGAGGCAATGACCTGCCGTGCGATTCCTCGTCATGAATATGTTTTGGAACATGAGCTTCGGACTCACGCCGTTCAAGGCCACGGAATCAGCACGCAGACAATGAATGAGCGGGAATGAGAATTTGCCCTCGTCGAGGTCCTCGCAGAATCCTTTCTGGTCGGCGTACTATGATTCAGTTGTCTTAGCATACACTCAAAACTCTGCTACAACCGCGGCCTTATACCTCTTCAGACGTCAGATTCACAAGGTCATCGCGGATCTGGAAGTATCGTCCCAGTAGGATAACCAGTTCGTCGAGGTCAGGAACCCTATTCGATCGGTCAATGAATAAAGGAAACCCGGGATATTCACTATCACTCACGAAGAAACCCCGGACTCAGCCTCCAAGAGCTTGTACGCGATGCGGAACAGGCTCCCGGTCTCTGTCCTGTATCAGCCTCCTACCATCAAGATTACCTTTGTTCCGACTTACTGTTATCTATCATATTCAGATACTCATGCTCGGATGGGCATTCTGCCAGAAATGTCGTGTGGAGGTCAATGCTTTGCCCGAGAAGCATGTTACTCACCCCATCTATGTCCATTGTCTGAGCGTGAGTTTTGCCTTTCTGGGAATATTGATACTGACCTAGCAGAATAGAAACACATTGCTCGTTATCCAGCTTCTGCACCTCCATAATGGATTGTATCAAGACATATGTCGACGAATTCATTGTCTGGCCAATTCCAAAAATGTTATGGGTTGTGGGTTTGCTCCGACGCAATGGCGAATTGTCCTCAATGTCATCAAACCTATCATGCGTCAACCAAAAGATCAATTTACCCTAACAGGCTCGCACAAACATCAAAGAAGAGGTATGAAGCAGATCAACGACCGATTTGATTACGCTCACCGCTCGTGGGCCGGCTTGAAACCACACATTGAGCGTGTCGACCAGGATGTCTCGGACTCCTTTCGAAGGTAGGGACTTGATATAGTTGTATGGAGCAAGAATAATCTGCCATATACCCGAGAATAAGTATGAGCCTAGTTTCTGGGTGTCCTGGGGGTCTTACATCCTCTCTAGGCTTTAGCCATTGTGCTGGGTGGCTTTCGTCCCCTGGAGAAGAACACCCTCCTGATTGAGGTGGAGTCAGGGACTGATCCGCCGCTGGGGCTCTCTGCTCCTCAGAGCAGTCGGGAATTTCGCTGATTTTCCTCTTCGACACCAAAACCCGATGTTAGCTTGAGGCACATCAAATATGCTATGTCGCCCCAAAACTCCCGCCTTGGAACAAGTGCTATGATCTTGACTGGCAATCACCTTTTTGATCGTTTCTGGCATCGAGGCCCATCCGCACGCAGATTCCGACATCTTCTCAATTCCTAATTTGGTCACGCGAGATAGCCCAATGCTGCCACCTCGATAGAATAGCATGGGGTGAGGAAAATGCATTCTGACGAGTTGTCTATGTTTGAGCTTTTGTGTTTCTGGTTGAATTCACCCTCTGACCACCAATATTCCCGGGATTTCATTCTCGTGCTCTAGACAAGTTGGCCTAGAAACAAGGCGTCGCACTGCGGAACTCGCCGAGGCTGAATTGACTTCCATGAGAGGCCGTGGACGTTACTTCCCCTCTCCCAGATCCCATCAGATGCTTCGTTCATCTTGGTCCAAATCTCCGATCTAGCGCGGGAGATTCGTTATCACACGTATGGTGTGCCCGGATTACATTGAATGATGCCAGAAATAGCATCGGACTCGTGTTCTGCATCAAGTTCACAGCGAGATGACCATTGACTTCTGCTTGATGCCGGGGGAAGACTACCACCGGAACTCCCATGTGACGAAAGCTTGACGATGATGTTCCATCATAATGCCCGCTTTCGGGCATATACGACAGCTGATGCGGAGTTCCCAGATGGAGAGATATCAGCACGCAACCCCAAGTAGGTCAAATACGAAGTTGCAAAGGAGTTCTGGGCTTGATGCGCAACTTTTGGCTTAGACGGCGGTGCTGTGATAACGGAAGTAACGTCGTAGAGGCGATGTCAAGGTAACTAAGTTTCGGGTTATAATCCGAGAAGATGACTATTATCCATGCAGGGTCTTTGGATCCCGGCCACATACGAGAGATCTGTGGAGGCTTATTGAGCTTATTGCAGCCGCAGGGATCTGAATAACACAACTTTACACCGTTACAATACATGGGACGAGTCATTACAGTACCGAACTATCCCCCTTTTGTCAGGCTGGATCTTGTGAATATCTGAAGGCCTTCCAGGACTTGGGGTGCGCCCAGGTTGAACTACTAAAAGTATTTGAGGAAAAAAAGAATGAGTTACAATTGACGCATACAGGCCTACTCGGTGACAAGCGAAGCCCTCTCCAGACGTTATAGAAGATGGTTTTCCTCATACAGTTTCTGTCCCTAGCGATAGCCACGGTGTGTTGGGTCTTTCAAGGTCGCTGGAACAGCTGAATGCTAATATGCGTATAGACAATCGTTTATGCCATTTATGTCGCCATTTACAATCTCTTTTTCCACCCTTTTAAAGCGGTACCCGGACCCAAACTGAACGCCGTATCTCGCATCCCTTGGATTCGAGCATGGTTGTCAGGAGAACTGCATCACAAGGTCCAAAAAATGCACAACCGATATGGAGAGGTAGTCAGAGTTGCGCCGGACGAGTTATCCTTTATTAATTCGGCCGCGTGGAACCACATTTATGGCTCCAAAAGTGGAAAGTCCTTCATCAGAGATCCAAAGTGGTATGCCAACTTGACTGAGGGCCATGACGACATTATCGTTGCGAACGAAGCAGATCACGCTCGTTTTCGAAAGATATTCAGTCCTCCATTTGCGGACAAGTCATTGCGGGAGAACGAAGACGTTATCTTGGCCAACATCAATCTTTTGGTCGATCGACTCAGATCCCATGTCAAAGAGAACGACGGAGTGGCAGACATGGTCAAATGGTATAACTGGCTCACATTCGATGTCATTGGTGATCTGATATATGGGGAATCCTTTGGGTGTTTGCAAAACTCGGACTACCACCCTTGGTTGGGCGTGGTGCTGCAGAACATCCGTCTCAGTTCATACGCAGCGTTGATGGAGAGATATCCGTTGTTGAAGATATTGGTGATGGGCTGCTTGCCTCGTTCTCTTGCCGAAAAGAGAAACATGCATGTTTCGATAATACGCGAAAAATGCCAGCGACGGACGGAGTCCAAACTGGTCAGGGGGGATGTGATCTCGCATATCTCAGACACCGAAGCCGCCATGACCCAGGGAGAGCTGGAAGCCAATCTTGGGCTAATGACAATGGCTGGAAGCGAGACGTCAGCGACATCTTTGGCTGCGGCCACTTACTATCTTTGTAAGAACAAGGCAGCTGGCAGAAAGCTGCAGGATGAAGTTCGGGCGGTCTTCAATTCTGCAGACGAAATTGTCCACAGCACAGTCAAGCAACTTCCGTACCTTAACGCCGTAATCAAAGAAGCCCTTCGCCTATACCCACCTACGCCCGTGGGCCTTCCGCGGAGAGTGATCAGTGATGGAGAGATAGTTTGCGGTCATTTCATACCAAAGGACGTAAGTACTCCGCAAGGCCTTAGGAACTGCTTAGCTGTCCTAGCCTTTGGCCTCACTGAAAAGCACCCCCCCCTATGCCCCCGAGCAGGCTTAAGTCTAAGGCCGTGTATACCCAATTCCGTGCCGTACATACTTACCCCTTGAACACACTTTGTGTATTCCTTCCTCTAACCAGGCGTTGCTCGATATAGATGGTGGTCTACATCACTCAATACAGCGCGTATCGCTCACCGCTCAACTTCCGTGACCCCGACGACTTTAGGCCCGAGCGGTGGCTCAACGACAAAGATTTCGCGTCGGACAATCTTGCTGTCGTGCAACCCTTTATTACGGGCCCATATAGCTGCATCGGTAAGAGTCTGGCGTTCATGGAGATAGGACTTGTCTTGGCGAGAATGGTTTGGACTTTTGACTGGGATTGCGATGTGGAGGGGTCGACCTTTGAGCATGAAAAGGTCTATGCGCTCTGGCAAAAGTCGCCCCTGAAGATTCGCCTGGAAGAGCGGACCGCGGAGTGAGTTCCCGTTCGCAGACTGTTACCTTGCTCATGTGGAGTCTACTGTGTAGTTGATGGCATGATGTTGTATGTGTGTACTGTACCATGAACACCTACAGAACTGTTTTTAGATCAGTAGCGTGCTTTGAAAAACAGGAATGCTGATAGAATCAGAGAATAAGGACCAATGAGGTTATCATCGATAAGGAAAATTCCCAGTTTGAAGATAAATATCTCGTGTTGGGTGGACTACCGGGGATCAATCCACTATATAGTATTATTGCATGCGAGCTCGTCCTTCGCATCCTAGTGGTCACGGAGGAATAGTTCGTCAAATCCGGGGGATCTGCAACATGTGGCAACCAGCCACGAGAATTAGGGTTACGATTGAGAAGATGTGGCTACACGATCTCGCTTCGAGAATATGAAAGGTCATCTCGAAGATGGTGATTGGCAGTTTCGAGTGCATTGCGGGTATGAAAGATCCATGCATTGCATGGGGGACTTGTGGGGTGCTTATACTAGTGCCCCGTACGGGCAATAAGACACTTTGTTATAGCTGGCGTATGTACAGTAAGTATGGATGTCCGCAACGATGTTGCAGACTCGAAGTCGAGATCTGGGCTTCAATACTACAACGGAGTTCATGCATACGATATTTAAAGTCCTCATGTGAATGATGTCAATTCTTAGAAGGAACACGACCTTTTCAAAATATTGCTTGTCTAGACCAAAAATAAACCCCTGTTCATTGACTCTATCATGCACCAACTATCATCAATTTGGCGGTATTAAACGAAACTTGTAATTTGAAGAGACTCTGCTGATACTCTGCCTTAATCTTTCCGCCACTCCATACGCCACCATACCAGCATCTGTTGTCTTCCCCGCAAGGGGCTCCCTTAATCCGCCCTGTTCACAAGGACCTGGACGCCGTTGGACTTGGGACTGCAGAGAGTAATCATGCACGAAGAGGCCATGTCAACATCCGCACGTGATGTCTCGTATAGACTGAGATCGTATCGGCGAAAGATGGTGGCCAGAGTGAGATACTGCTCGGCCATCGAAAGGCTAGATGCAGGAGGTTGGTTAGCAAGCTTGAGATTTTAACGAGCACCCTTATCGTGAATGAACCTACTTTTGCCCAATGCACATTCGAGAGCCACTACCAAAAGGCACAAAGTATTTTTCCAACTCTTTGGAGTTTTTTTGGAGCCATCTATCTGGGTTGAACTCGGTTGGATTGACGAAGATCTTTTCGTTGTAGTGGTTGTTCCAGATGTTCATACCCATAGGAGTCTAGAAATGTCAGTACTCTAATGAAATTAAGAATCAAGGGATAGGTTGCTTACTCCGGCAGGAATTTCATAACCCTTGTAAAGCGTTGGTTTGTCGTTAACACGGGGAAACCTACTGCTAGCCGGTGACGAAATTCTGTACAAGCTGTTAGCCCTTGAATATCATGTTTCTGCGACTTCAAACATACCTAAGTGATTCAGTAATGACAGCTGTCTTTAGGACTAGTCAGTATGGAGGGAGTTTCGAAAAAGGTAATAGTGCTTACAAGATATTTGAGTTCTTTCAATTTTGGCAACGAAGGAATCTCATTCGCGTTCGGAATTTCCTTGCGCAGTTCTTCTTTGAGCTTCTTGGTGACTTCTGGGTCACTTAGAATGAAAACTGTTGCTGCTTCGAGAGCCTGACCAGTGGAGTCAGTTCCACCACCTTCCAGAATAAGGGCCTCCTCAACGATCTCGTTCACAGTCGTTTGGCTGTGCTTCTCATTGCTCATAATTCCGCTGACCATTGTACCATGCGGAGTGTCATCACGTTTGATCTGGCCGGAGCATGCAAGTTCCACTTCCTTTCTGAGCCGCTACAAATAAAGGTTAGCCCCTGCACTGTGATGACGGTTGGGAGGATTAATCCTTACATCAAGATGGGCCTTCAGAACTGCAAACCGGGAGCTCAGAAGGGAAACCAACGTTTCTGGCAAGAACCTGAAATATGCGACAAAGGGAAAATGACGAGCCAAAACGGAGGATTCAGTCACGATTCTTCCATATTCACGATAGCTCTTCCCCAGATCCATGTCATCGAGGAGCGGTGTATGCCCAAGGCCAATATAAGAAGTGATCGTGTCGGATGTAAGACAGCGATAGGCATGAGAAACGTTGAGCGCGGTCTTGTTATCGCATGCCACTCCAAATTGTTGGCAAAGCTTATCGATGTAAAGCTTGATGTTAGGTTCAAACATGTGGATTGAACGAAGAGCAAAGAGATTCTTGTAAATCCCAATTCGCTGCCTGTGGACCTCGTGGTCTTCCATCCCGAACGAGACTTCAGACACTCCAGAGACCTTGTAGTACCAAGAGTACTTTTTCAGCTTCTTCGAGCTGGAGTAGAACTCGTGGTAATAGTCCGGGTCGTCGATGTGAATTTCATGAGGGTTAATACGGACGATTGGGCCTATTGACAATTAGCATATACTGTACTCCGTATGTACATAAATTTAAGACTGCCTAAGGAGTAATCAATACCATATTTGTCATGCATCTCCTTGACTTTGAATACAAACTTCCCTCGATGCCACACATCGTGATACGTTTCATACCAACCTGTCAAAGCCGCAAGCTTGGGGCCCGGGACCTTTGCTAGTGGATGTAGTGTGAGGCGATAAACACCTTCGAGGAATAGCCAAGAGGCAAAGAAAATCGCAGCGAGGGCAGGCCACGAAAGCGCAACCAAGCTGGTAAAGACCTGCGTTCTGAACTCGTGAATCATTTTGGAGAAAGGCCCGACGCGAATACAATCGAGGACAAGTGAGAAAATCAAAGGACAAGGGATTTAGTTGACGGTTCGTCGACGACCTTTTTTGGAGAAAAGCGGATGTCACAAATTCCAACTCTCCTAGTTCAAAAAATCCCCATCTGCCTTCCATCTTCAGCTTCTTTATGTGCTTCAAGGTCAGCTCTTCGTACGGTTCTATTTCTGAAAACACCGGTGGCAGCCGGTGGCTCGAAGACAGGGGCTAAGTCCAGACATTGACCGTAAGCCGCCAATGACGGCTTCATCCAAGAAGCGAGCTCGTATGTATGTGCACATTTTAGATGCTGGTTGCCTTCGTATCTTAGGTTGGATCTGTTGTCGAGATGTCGATGATGTTGATGGTGAGGTTGAAGTCTGACGCTGTAATACCGATACCGGTGAATTACGGTATGGTAATTACAGAACGGGCTGCTAAAATAACATCTCACATCCACAGCCCACGTCGCACATTCATTCGGTCTGTTCTGCTCTAGATGTCA
The DNA here is from genome assembly GCA_029850275.1 of Chrysosporium keratinophilum. Lineage (NCBI taxonomy): Eukaryota > Fungi > Ascomycota > Eurotiomycetes > Onygenales > Onygenaceae > Chrysosporium > Chrysosporium keratinophilum. The sequence continues at coordinate 3,333,621 of JARBIX010000008.1, forward strand.
ACACGAAAGCTCCAGATACGAGAAACTGCTCTGAAGATAGAAACACCAAAAAGTGCCCGATAGAGGTCGTCAGCACATATACCCTCGTACCAGCGAGCCAATCGGAACTGGAGATTTTGCGCCTTTCCACTCCGCCAGACGCCGTCCGCGTGGAGGATGATGGCACGGAATGAGGCCTTGTTTGTTCTTCATCGATCTCCGCCGAAGTGCAACGCTGTTACACTCGGCATAATGATGACTTGGAAGGGCGGATGCGAGCCATGTGAAAAGATCAGATGGGCCTGTTCACACCATCCCCTTTAAATGGATGCGGAAACGCTCTGTAAAGGTAAGAAAACAGCATTCCCCTCATTCAAAGCATAGCAATCATGGCTGATCTCAAGGCGCAGGCTGCTGACCTTGTTCGCTATGTCACAAAGGCTGTGAACAATACCTATTATTTTGGCAACTTAACGAGCTCCATCTACGACACCGCATGGGTCTCCCTCGTTCGAAAGAAGAATATTCCCAACGAGGATCTCCTCTTCCCAGAGTGTTTTCAGTATGTCCTTGAAACGCAATTGCAGGACGGCGGGTGGAAAATCGACAACTCTGAGATTGATGGGATCATGAATACCCTCGGAGGCTTACTCGCACTCAAGAAAAACGCCGACACAAAACACCACAATGTCTCCGAGTACCACATGCAGCTCAGAGTCGACAACGCGGTCGAGTATGTCAAACGAAAGTTACAAACCTGGGATGTCGCAACGTGTGACTATGTGGGATTCGAAATTATTATTCCCGCCATGCTCGAGCTCCTCGAGGGCGAGGGACTGAAACTCAACTTTCCAGGCCGTCAGCTCCTGATGGAACTGAATCAAAAGAAGCTGGCCAAAATCCCACCATCTATCTGGAGCGGCAAGGTGCAGACGACCATCACCCACTCTCTCGAGGCCTTTGCTGGCAAGGTCGACTTTACCGGTCTGCGGGACCAGCGAATTTGCGGCGGAATGAGCGCTTCCCCAGCTTCGACGGCAGCCTATTTGATGAATGTGCCAGAATGGGACGAAGAAGCAGAGGGCTATCTGCAAAGGGTTATTTCATCGAGGCCAAGTGGGGGATATGGTGGTGTGCCTGGGATGTATCCCACAACTGGTTTTGAGGTGCTATGGGTATGGTTCCTCGGCTCCATTCAAACAGTCGAAAATTGGAATGCTGACTTTTCTCTCTTGCAGATAGCTTCCACCCTTCTCGAAAACGGTTTCAGTGCAGACGAACTGCCCGGAATTCATTCTGTCTTGGACGTGATTGACGAATTCCATGAAGCTTTGAATGGGTTCGCGAGCGGCTTTTGTAAGTTTGGTCCCTCGTTTTAACCATAGTTGTAGTTCATTGATGTTAACATCAAGTTAGCAAAATCCAGTGTGCCTGATGCCGACGATACTTCAAAGTCACTCTTAACCCAAAAATTGCTCGGGAAGAAATTTCTTGCAAAGAGGCTGGTTGAAAAGTTCGAAGGTAAAGATCATTTTCTCACGTATATGATGGAAAGACATCCAAGTGTAACCACGAATTGCAACGTCCTGAGTGCTCTGCTGGAAGCTGAAGATGTCGCACAATATATGCCTCAAATTGAAAAGGCGGCAAGTTATCTCTGTGCTTCGTGGACCCGAACAGACGTGCCATTTGCAGATAAATGGGTAAGTCTTCACATTCACGTCCTGACAAATGATCGCTAACCAAGAAAGAATATTTCCGAGTTCTATCCCATCATGCTTTTGTCGGAAGCTCTAATTCGCCTGCTGAAAAGCTGGGATGACGGCGCGACTCCGGCAATGTCCACAGACCTGCTTGAAAAAGTCCCCTTGGTCCTTTTCCAGGTATTGATGAAGACCCTGCAAAAGCAAAATCAGGATGGGTCCTGGGGCGTCGAGCCATCGCGAGAGATAACAGGCTATGCCATAATTGCTTTGGCGAATCTAGCCTCACTACCATTCCTGGGTGAGCTGGGTGAGCAGATCGACCTGGCTATTGAAGACGGACGCAGTTTTCTTCTTTCGACGGAAGGGTCAACGGGAATCGAATATAACTGGATAGCGAAAACGAGCTACTCGCCCCTAGAAATCTCCAAAGCATACATCCTCGCTGGTTTGAAAGTCAGTTCACCGAAATTCGAATTGAGCCAGAAGCTCTCCGAACAGGTCGACATGTCGCAAAAGGGCCTGGTCCAATATTCAAAGCTATTCTCCAAGCTACCCTGCCTTGTGGACACTCCGTCGTGGCGGATACGTGGCTCCATACTAGAGGGTTATCTTCTCTTGAAGGGGCTGAATCGGATTCGTCATGACATTTTCGAACGGGCCAACATGAAGAAAGACGACTATTTTGAATTCATCGCCATGACCTTTTCGTGCGCGAATAATTTGCAAGGCTCGTTTTTGAGATCTGATGTCTTGTTCGCCATGATGGCGTTGGTCCTTCGAGTCTACCAGGTCGATGAGTTTATGGAACATGTTGTCGGAAGGCAATATGCCACTTCGATCAACGCTGTCAAGGAGATCGTTGAGTCCTTGTTCTATGATAATGTCCCGAATGGTAATGGACATGCCTCCAACGGCGTCAACGGTATCAACGGTACGAACGGCGCAAGAAACGGCCATACCAACGGCATTAGCGAAGGCATAAAACCCAACGGCTCAGCCTCTTCAAATGGAACGAAGAAATCCGAGGACTCAGACTTGGTCCAGGTCTACGACCGCCTCAAGTCTCTCGTTGACTCCATCATTCATCACCCTCTTGTTCTCACGGCCAGTGCAGAGAACCGGCACCTCCTCAAGCACGACATGCGTTCATGCCTTCTTTCACACATCGCACAAATCGAGGACAGCAAACATTATTATGCTTCCGCACAAAATCACACTAAAGCAGGTCAGTGGAGATCCATGCCGCAAGGTTCCTTTCATGCTTGGGTGCATACCACGGCAGCAGAGCACAGCTGCGCACCACTGTCCCTATCCTTCCTTCGCTGCCTTCTCAGCAACGATTCGAGCCGTGCCAGTACTAGCGCCGAAGAGCGATATCTCGTGCAAGATATTTGCACTCATCTAAGTGTCAAGGCGCGAATGGAGAACGACCGGGCCTCACTAGCTCGTGATCGAAAGGAGGAGAATTTGAATTCGCTGGACTTCCCCGAGTTTGATTCAAGCAGCGGTGATGACCTGCTAAAGGATGCCAAAGGGCAACTCACGCGAATCGTGGAATTTGAGAAAAAGGCTATTGAGTTGGGACTGGGACAGCTTGAGCAGGTACCAAGCAGTGAAAGCAAGAAAGGGCTAGTGAACGCCCTTGGATTCTATTACTTTTTGACTGATATTTATGGTGACGTGTATGCTATGAGAGATATCTCTTGTGAAGGGTAGCAGCGTCGTCCTTCTTCTCTCGACTTGAATAATTGAAGTCTCTGGTCGCTCACGCTGGTGGTGGAAGAATGTGTTATTGGATGGTGAATACCCAGCCCTCGACATAGACAACTGAGGGTTCGAAAGACCAGGGGACGGATGATCCATGGAGTGTTTGAGAAACAGTTGTCGTTAGCAATTACCAGCTTCTTTTTTACTCGACGGACATCGGGAAAGGGAGAGCGCTTATAGATGGGGAGTGGGTGGATAGGAATTGCAAGGCAGGGAGATTTGAGGTTGTCACTGAACCTTCAAACATTTCCAACTTTCCGTGACCTTGCTGAGCCTTGTTCAGTCGTTCGAGAGGTTTCTTGTAGGCTACAGACTGCGGTTCATTAGGGATCACTTCCATCCGAGCTCAAATTCACTTGATGATTTATGTACATGAACGGATTATGGCTTCGCCTTATGACAAACGGCTTATGCTTCACTGAACCACTTGTCCTTCAGTAACTCCTCTGCCGTAGGCCTATCTCGCGGATCGAGTTTCATAATCTTACAAATGAACTCGCGGTTCTCCTTTGAAAGCTCCGCGTCTTCGGCTAGGGCAAATGGCTTCCGCTGCTTACAACTCATTCTTTGAACGTAATCGTTCAGTTGCATTGCCATGCCCGCTCGTTCCTCATCCGCTATCTCTACGAACTTCTTTGGGAGTGGGCCGAAGAAATCTATCTGCTTAATCATGATGTGCACCGGGTATTCCTCATCCGCAGGGTCAATGTTCTCAGGCTTAAAAATATGCCAGCCCTTTCCCCAGATCAAGCTTATGAGCTGTACCACACATGTCAGTGAGTTTGACTCACGGATGGCTTGGTAACTATACTCACAGTCGCCCCGAATGACCAGATGTCTGTCGGTGGTCCCCACTTCAGATTGAGCATGGCTTCTGGGCTTCGAAAAATGCCCGCGCCAATGATGTGTCCATCCTCAGAATCGACCAGTGTGTCAATATTGCACGTATCCCCGCAATCACCAAGCGCCACTTCGGATATACTTCTTGAGCCATTCTCGTAGTTGACCAAAATATTGTCCGGTTTGACGTCTGTCCTCCCCAGGCGTGTTAGCCTTCAGCAAGTTTCACAAACATTGTCACCGCGGGCAGACATAAAAGCACCGTACCTGTATGGACAAAGCCATCGCCATGCAGAGCTGCAAGAGCCTGAAGAACGGTCTTCGCAACCAATTTGAGCTCGCGTCCCTCAATGATCCTCGACTGGGATAAATTCAACAGGTTGTCATCAAAATATCTCAGTACTAACAGCGGCGGGTCGTGGATTTGGTCGACCAGTCGTCGGATTCCGGGGTGCTTCTCATATCTTTTTAAAACCATGCACTCGTTTTCCAGACGATGGGCCGGTGCCGATTTCAGGATGTATTTGGTGGAGCAGCGGGAGCCACTAGCTGTCTTAGCCAGGTAACGGTAGGTGAAGAGGAGAAAAATGCCATTCGCCCTCACATAGCAGCCCAGATATCGGGATGTAAATTGCCAGAAATGCGATAATTTCCCCGAGAGCCTTGCAGTAGTTGGCCAGTTCTCAAAGCGGCAGACATCTTAGGTTTTACTTACTGCAGTCTTTGTGTAGCAGAAGGCCGAAGGAGAGTGACCAGGAAGCATTAAACATGCACTTTCGACTGTGACAGTTTGCTTGAGATGATATTTGTGATGGACGCAATGATTCAAATGGAACCTTCAACCTTGCATCGACGGCTCCGTTATGTCATCCTTGTCTCCGATTGGGTGATTCGTTAGATCGTTCTGCTACCTAGCTTACTACCTAAACCCGACGTTGCACCAGAAGATGTTCTATTTCGGGGCGACATAACCGCCGTGGTATGAATACAAGGAGGGCGGTGTGGGAGTATCGTTTAAGCAGGAAATGGGATGAGGCCCGTGTATGTAATCGTTAGCTTAGATAAGGAAAATATTTCCTTTTCAACAGCTTCGAACAGACACGCTCGTCGCAAGATTTTCGCTAGTACCTCATCTATGTATGTATGTACAGTACATATGAGATATCCGCGTCGCATTGAGACATTATCGTCGGCTTCCTATTGTGAGGAGCTGGCAGCACCACCAACACCTCTGGGAATTAAGGAATACACAGCAGATGTACTTGTAATTGATGTCGACGTAGAAGAAAGTACAACATAAGTCTTCTCTGTTAGGAAAAGGCCACACCGTAGGTCCAAATTGCCATGGATGGGTCCTGTGGCCGTTGCAATGTGTCACACGGGATGGCGCGTAAAATAGCTTGTCTTCTGTCGTCAAACCAATGAGCTACAAGGCCCTTTTCGCGATCAGAGCCGCTCTGAAGCTCTCGACGTTGTTGAATTGAGGCAGATATTTCCGTTCGGGAATGAAATATCACCAGCTGTGCCGGCCAGTTTGTACCTTTGTCTCACTCTCTGCAGATATTCCGACTCTGTATCTCTGCGCACGACAGTCATGATCTGTGGTCGAAAAAGCGTAACTGGAGCTCAGTATCCCACGGGAACGGTAAGAATAACGGCAAAGGCGGCTGTAAGCTGGTCAAAAGCATCGTGTAAACGGGCAAAGTTCACAAGATAGTCTTGGGATAGTCTTGAGCTTCAACGGAAGCGGGCGGCTTTGATTGAATACCATTTAAGCCGCTTGTCGGTTTCTCATGTATAACAATAATCGTGCCATCATCATTCAAGTGACAAGTCCATTAAGGAATATATTCTCTTTTGGATTTCATCAGTGTGGACGGCAGCCCACCAACGAATTTCCTGCTTATCAGCATTTCCAATATCGACGAGATGAGCATCGGGTGGGTATTGGCTTTAAGATTTGTCGCGGCCTTGTTCTGGGTATAGGACGTGGCCTCTTTCTCGGATATCTTTCTCAGCTCAACGAGGTGGGCGAAGAGGACGTATGACCAGCCCAAAATGATTAAACAAAGGTAGTTCCCTGTTGATTGAGCATTTGAGAGTGCGTCAAAACAGGGCCACGTTGAAGGAAAATTGTCTGAGAAGCGGCAGAGCTTGGTTTCTAACGTCGCGACACTTATTTGCCATTGCTGCCTTTGCTTAAATCCCAAGGAGGGATTGCGAGGTTTCTCCGAAAGAATTTTATATCGTGAAGCTCCTTGTGGAACTAGATTGTGCGTGCCCAACCTGAAGCTTCAAGTATCGTAGGGGTCTTGTTTATCATGGGGCGGAGATTGGAACAGGCGTCGGGAAAGCGGATGGAACGCTGGGCAGAGAGCTTAAGGGACGACCATGTCCGTCGCGAGTGTATAATCGCCCTCAAAGAGGCCCTGGCGCGGGGACGTAGGAGATTCCCTCGTTCACAGCCAGAGGGTCGTGGTTATAGCATTCTGTTAGGATGGGCTCCATTGCAAGTGCTGGTCGCAACAGAGGGCAAATTGATATTTCAAGCAAATGTCTCAATCAACGAGAGACGTTAGATGTGATGTGAAATTCACATCCTACCCCTAACGCACACATCGCCAAAGCGTGTTTGGCGCGACTTGATGATGGCTTTCTTTTGTGCAATAATGGCTTGTCGTCGGCCTGGCAGAGGCAAACACAACAAACACGCTGACCAAGTCAATCGCTGCCTCATCTCAACTCAACTTCCATCTCGCTCAGTTTCGCGTGTCACGGTTTTCACTTTCACATTTTCTTTATCATAAAACCGTCAGGTTGCTCGTCTAGAAGAACCGTGGATGGCTTGGAAGAGATGACTGAGAGTTTGGCTTCGTGCTTCACGAATTGTTCACCTTTCAACGATGCCCTCACATTGGATTGGTCGTTGCCATTCCATTCTCAGCTGAATTTCGCTTTCATAATTAACTAGCCAGATGGATATGGTCTTAACTGCACATTTTCATCAGATCTCAGGCACTTGACCACTGATCTGCTGCACGTGGGTGTGAGCGAGTGAGTTTGAAAATAGGGAATGTCACCTCCTCCCGTCCACCCACCTCGGCCCGATGGCTAGTATCAAGTCGGCAACAAGCATAACGACGAGAAGCGCCATTCTTGACTCTCTAACCAACGCGGGTGAGCTGCTAGTTCGTCGCTGGCGTCGGTTTTCGGTACTTTCGCTGGTTGCATCTTCAAAAGTACCGACAGTGTCCTTTATCTACTACCTCATTAAGCATCATGGCACCTCAGCAGCCATAATTTTGAACTACAACGACTCGGACTCACTTTTGACCATCATCGCGTCTTTAGATTCCTTCAAATTGGCTACCAACTCGCTTGATTACCATGCCTGTCAGACGAAAAGCCAGCCGTGTCTATGTGATAGGCGTCGGCATGACCCCTTTCCTGAAGCCAAACCCAGCCAGAGATTATCCACCCTTAGGTCTTGAAGCTGGAACTAAAGCGCTCCTCGATGCTGGCATCACATACGATGAAGTTGAGCACGGTTATGCATGCTACGCTTTTGGAGATTCAACTTCTGGCCAGCGGGTTTTTTACCAATTTGGTGAGATGCCCGTTTTCACTTTTATTCCATACCCCTATACCAATCGTTGAGATAGGTATGACCGGCATTCCCATCGTCAATGTGAATAATGCGTGTGCCACCGGTTCAACCGGCTTGTACCTTGCTCGCCAGGCACTTGGTTTTGGAGTCGCGGATGTCGCTCTAGTGATTGGATTCGAGAAGATGCAACCGGGCCGGCTCATGAAGACTTTCTTAGATCGTGCTATTCCGCAGGGCCTGTTGTCGAAGAAGATGTTTGCGCTGAACCCAAACAGTGAGCCGGGGAACATGAGCTTATTTGGGAATGCTGGGCTGGAATATATCGAGAAGTATGCAGCCCTGTTGTTAATTTGGGGAATGCTAATCTTTGTTATAGATATGATGCTGTTGCTGATGATCTTAATGAGATCGCGCGAATTAACCATGCCCACAGCGCACAGAACCCATACAGCCAATTTCGTACTGTCTACACCCTCGATCAGGTCAAGAACAGCCCGTCATTGTATGGGCCTGTGACCAAGTTGCAATGGTCGGTTTCTAAACATTGTCGATGTTGAGATTGTAAAGCTGACATGTTGACAGTTGTCCAACCTCGGATGGTGCTGCTGCGGCTGTCCTGGTTTCTGAGGACTGGCTGAACAAACGCCCAGAGCTTAAAGCAAAGGCCATCGAGATTGTTGGTCAATCTATCGTTACGTGGGTTGCTCTTTAAAACACGTCCGCTTAGGCGATGCTAATAGTTTGAGACTAGTGACCAATCAGATACTTATGGTAACTCGTCTATGGATCTCGTTGGATATCAAATGTCCAAGCGCGCTGCCCGTGAAGCCCTTGCCCAGGCCAACATTCCCGTTTCTCAGGTTGGAGTCTGCGAACTTCACGACTGCTTTGCTGCGAACCAGCTTGTTACCATTGATGCATTGGGTCTTTGCGAGCATGGTAAAGCCGGTACCTTCATCCGGGAAGGAAACATCACCCACGGCGGGAAGGTTTTGGTCAACCCGTCTGGTGGATTAATTTCCAAGGGCCATCCATTGGGTGCCACAGGGCTGGCACAATGTGCGGAGCTTGTGTGGCAGCTGCGTGGATGGGCTAATAACCGCTTGGCTCCTAAAACCACGGTTGCGCTACAACATAACCTTGGTCTCGGCGGTGCAGCTGTTGTGTCTGTCTACAAGCGTGCTGACAGCAAGCAGAATGATGCAAGATCCGATCGGGAGGCTGCTGAAGCTTCTGGACTGGGATATAATCCGGCGACAGAGGCGAAACAAGTTACTGTTGAGCAAGTTAAGAAGGTTTTGAGCAAAAATCATAACAACGAATGGGCACGTGTCGGCGGTAAAGGTAATGACTTGAAAGGTCATCTCCTGGCGAGGATGTGAGCTTTTCTACTATTTGTTGGCCATGAAATCAATGAGCTTTCTCATGTCTATTCGTCGACTGAAACATTTACGTCAAATATGAAATTCTGGTATCTTGAGACGCAGCATCTCCAGGGCTTTAGTTACCCCAAGAGGGTTTAGTATCCTCTGTTGGTTCAAGTGGTAGTTATAATGCAGTAATTCGCTTGGAAATTGGTATCCATAAACGCTGAAAAACGAAACTACTCATCGCTCAAGGCCATTAAATCACTGGGATATCTCGCCCCCTCCACCTCAAAACGGCTTAAAATGTTCTTGATCTCCCGCAGCTCCTCCTGGCTGAGCTCTACGACTGTGGAATTCTCAACCGCTCGATCCAGGTGCGTCGAGCCTGGAATGGGGATGACGCTTGTCCCTTTAAAGTCTCGTCCTTGAGCAACCACCCACGCAAGTGCTACTTGCGGCAAAGACACGCCCTTCTTCTGCGCAACTCCTTTCAACGCATCGACGAGCCGAAGATTGACCTCAAACGCACCGGGCTGAAAGCGAGGGTAACTCCGGCGTATATCACCCTCAGGAAAATCATCGATCGAGCGGATCTTTCCTGTCAAGAATCCACGACCAAGCGGCGAATACGCCACGATAGGAATCCCAAGCTCCGCACAGGTCGCCATAATCCCATTTTCCAACGGATCAGTGCACCACAGACTCAATTCGATTTCGACCGCGGCGATCGGTCCCACAGCCGCTGCGCGCCGGATCGTCGCGGCGCTGACTTCACTCAGCCCAATACCCCGAATCTTCCCTTCATTTTTGAGCTGCACGAACTCGCGCATCGTCTCCTCAATTGGTACCTTCTTATCCACCCTCGACGGTTCAAAGACATCAATCTCCTTGGTCCCATCCAGTATCCGCACGCAGTTTTCCACACTGCGCCTCACACCCTCGGGACTCGCGTCCACCCCGCCCGCACCCATACAGCCCTTAATGCTCAGCACCACTTTGTCTGCGTCTTCGGGGTATTTGGCGAAATACGCCTCGAGCAAGTGCAAGCTGTTTGTATCGGGCGTGCCGTAGATTTCGCCGCCGTTCCAGACATTGGCGCCGGCGTTGAGTGCGGCTTTCATGACTTTGAAGCATTCTTCGTAGGGAGGTGGAGTGGTGGTCCATGTGAAGGCTACAAGATGAGAAGGTTAGTGCACAGACTACTAAGTGAGTATTGACTTTGAACGTACGCATGAGACCCAGGCCAATCGGGCCAACTGGCCTTCCTGCAATGGTTGGCATCGTCGTGCTCTGTAGAAAGGGGTTTGAAGCCCACGCGCAAAGTCAATAGCTCGATGAGAAGAATAGTTTCTTAACTGAATACGGTTGTTAGGCTCGGCGTCCTCTGCGTCGGATGGCACCGCTGTTTTATACCCCATACAAAGGTAAATTATCTTGTGAGCATCCCAACCCTCGTCGCCACGATGCTGTGGGATAGTTATCGCGTCGGGATGGCGGATTTGATTCTATCCACGATAAGTCCTGCAGCACTAATTAACTATATCGACATGCATTTTATAAAGTCGTCGTCCAACCAGTTCTCTTTTCTGTCTCCACCCGCAATGAAGCTTGCTATCTCTACCGACCAAAATTAATAGCGACACGGTCTATACTCCGCATGATCGCCGACTCCACGATCTGCTCCACCGCGGCCAGCGTTAGCTGGGCCAATATCGGAGTTTATGATGTGCGTGCAGTCAAATTGATATCCTGAAGTCGACGTTCACAGCTCACCAACCAAATCAGAACAAAATACTCCGTAACAGTGGATTGGGTTATAACTTTTCAATTAATTCAGAGAAGAAACCATATTATTAACAGCCGTGCCTAGATATCCCAATGGCCGTCACCAATAAATTCCAAAAAGAAAGATGTTAAGTACGCCAGCACACAAGTCACGCATAGGTATGTACAGACGCCAATCATACTATATAGTCAGGAAACCTCAAATCGGGCGAAAAATTATAAAATGAACGGGCTTCGACTACCATGTCTTAGACTCCGGCTCCCCTTCGTGGTGTGAATCTGAATCATCAGTGTAATCCTCCGTGATGCCTGACACAAAACGGCTTCGTTGCAAATCTTCTTCCTCGTTAATGACTGGGTTTGTAGAATTGTCGCAAACGCCGCTTGTTGTGGTTGGGTCAGGGTGATCGTTCGCCACGGCATAGTTTAATGACGTAGGGAAACCCGTGCTTGATAGAGATGAGTTGTGACGATTATGCACCGGCCGTGCTGGAGGTTCGGGTGGTGGGCTGACGGGCGGAGAGATAGGACCTGGTGAAACAGGACTAAGAAAGCTCCCTGCGTCGCTGGGGAACCGAGTCCGCGAGGAGATTGGTGACTCATTGTAATCGGTGGGAAGCTCCAAGGGCGCCATGGTCGTGGCGGCTAACTCACGATCGGTATATGCATTTCTCAGCACTGGACCGAACGCGGTTGATGGACCGAGTGTTGCATTTGGGTTGGAGCTGTCCTGCAACTCATGCACCGGGGAACTCGCCGCCTCATTGAGATCAGAGTAAACAGCCGCAGATCGAGAATGCGGCCTGAATATCGAGTCGCGGGCAACTTCGGAATAATTACTTGACATGTGCTTTTCTGCAAGTCCTGGATCTGTCGCCGTCGTGGTCGTTGCGTCGATACTCTTTCCTGGTGGGGCGCCAGTACCGTAAATCCACCGCATAACCCGCGTTCTATTGTCACTCGTAGCTCCTACACTTGAAGCATACCGTCTATCCTTTCGTCGGCGCCAGAGAAGCCAGGCAACTACCAAGCCGGTAATCAGAATGAGCCCAAGCACAACACCAAGCACTGGCCCAAGCCATTTGGGGAGTCCACCACCTCCTCCACCTGACGGGGCCGACGTTGGTGTCGACGTTTCAGTTGATGTGTACGGATAGTACGTCTTGACCGGCTTCGAATACTTTTTGGCAAAAATAGCTTCGAGCTCATCGTCTCCCCATTCGGAAGGTTTGGTCGTTCGGGCATTTCCATCAGCACTAGATTCAAGTTAGCAAACGGGCATGGAAAAGTCCGTCCAACACCTACTCTCCACCAATTAGGCCCCTCACAATGCTTGGAACCTGGTATTCCTCCCATTTCGTGGGGTCGTATGTGTTTTGAAACTCAACTGTGTTCAGGTTGAACACTTGAATAATACCCCCATCTAAACACTTCGCTGGGTCTGTATATTGGCCACCAAGGACGAGCATCTGATCAGGAAAAACTTTCACGCATCTATGTCCACGTCTGCCATGTTCGTTCCGGCCTTGAGGCGCTTTTATCCAGGTAAAGGATGGCACAGAAAGAATGTAAACCTCATCAGAAGGTCTTTCTGACTGATCAGAGCCCCCGTAGCCACCGTATATGTAAATGTTAAATGAGCTGTTGTCCTTTGCGGTCCCAACCACTGAGCAAAAGTCGCTAAGAGCAGGAGGAATATCCCCAGTTGTATTTTGCATATACCTACAATGTTTAGCAATCATGTTGCTATCGAACAAGATGTCTCTCAGACTCACCATTTATTACTAGCAATATCATACACGGGAACCGTTGCCATGAACTCGGCACCTTTCAGGCTCTGGAAGAGAGTTAGTTGGCTCTCCAAAGAACGGACAAAGTTTGTTTTGATCAAAAGATTCTAAAGGGTAGCGGGATTCAATGCATACATTGGCTCGTTGCTGGTCCGAAGTTGGCCTGGGTTTTCCTAGTACGTCCTGAGGGTGTGGAACTCCACCAACGGCTATCAAAACTCCCTGGTCAGATACTGGTATCCAGGCAAGCTCCGATTTGGCTCTAGGAGGAATGTTGCTCGGTAGTGTATGGTTCGTCCACCTTTCTTCCCTCCACTCGGACATGTCAACTGAAATGAGGGTGTTCGCCGAATAGTTAGCGAGAGGTTCTGGTTCCGATATTTCACCCCAGCCGTCGCCTCGCATTCCACTGAAGTAATACCCTCGATTTTCACTAGGAACGGACACGCTGGCCCCGTGGGAGACATATCGACTCGTTACATTGTTGTTGATACTAATCTGGAGAAACCCCTGCTCCCATCTCGTGGCACCTGCGGGACCCGCAAAGTATCGCTCGTACGAAAGAAGCCTGTCCTTGGGGGGAGCCTTAAAGGCATTTGTTTGGCGGACAATGCCACTGGAAAGTGTTAGTCCACAAGCCCAATCGTTCATCTCAGGAGTCTTACCCATAGAGTATAAACTCATTATCGTTCGCAAAGATAGTGCCATCAACGTAGTTGGGTGCAATGTTGCTTGCTCCGCCGTTGACTGGACTCAGTCGCCCGAACAGGCCGGTTAGGTTGGTGTGCTCCGTGTCGAATGGGGTTGAAAGAGGGAGTGTATAGACGTCCCCTCGTTTATAATCTAACACATGTTTTAGTTCGCATTTCAGCACAATCTGTTGATCCTTTTTTGTAAGGGTATGTACCGTCTGATTCGATTCCGCCATAGGTACCATCTGAGCGTCCTCTGTGCCAAACGATATATCAGAATCCTGCCCAAGGCCTTCAACTCATTTGCGACACATACGGCAACCACCAACGTCTACCTCCATCTAGGTATATGATATCTCGAATAACGCCGACTGCCCTCAAAATCCAGCAATTAGTTATTGGCGAGCCCACAAGCACGGAAGGATAAACTCTAACCTCTGGGCTGACTCCAATTACAAAGCGTGATATTCACATCCTCTCGTAGACTTTGCGCAGAAATTAATCCGACTAAACTCAGAGCGATGCTCAGGATGGCAGCAGACAGGAGCCCCATTGCATGCGAGCTTGTTTGGCTTATTCTGCTTGGAGTGGGGGACGACCGTAGAGAATACGCCCATACAGCTGGCGAGCCTAATCAAGGTCAACGACGCCTGATGAAACGCTTCTTGACAGAAACTAGGTAGAGTAATCCGATAAAGTCTATCAAAGGCGGAATGGAAAACGTGATTTTAGGTAGCTGGGTGCAACGTACGAACAAAGAGTGAGCGAAAAGGTATTCAGCCAATGGCTTGTTACCTTCGTGAGATCTGCTATTGCGGCAGATTGCCCCACTGTCGCACTTGTGGCTCTACACAAGCTATTTCATCAGCAATCGTCGGGACGGTTAGGTTGCTAGAAAGGATATTGAGGAATCTTCAAGCAGCCTCGAAATCATGGGTCCAGTGGGGATCAGGAAGCCAAAGCCACATGGTCCAGCTGTAAACATGCACTTTCTGGGAATAAGAAACAGGCGACTTACAAGAACAACCAGCGCGGGCTAAAACTAGTGACACTAGGAACGTAGCGCACTATGGCAAAGGTAACTACTCAGTCAAGTGCCACACAGTTGGCATGGGGAAGCAAACTGGACTAAGGTAGCCTTCGTACAACTATCGAGAAGCCAGGTCAAAAGGGATGGGGCGTTTGGCATATGTGTGCCCACCGCCGGTTACCAGAGGTTGTAATCACCCTCACCCAGAGCAAAGATAGTCAATAGAGGTTATTTTCCACTTGGTCGGTAATCCGAGTTTCTTGGGGAGAACGAAGAACAATGATGGCGACCAGAAATTGGGAGCAGGTGCAAGGAACCTCGAATAGCGGCGATCAGCGAAGGTATTCCGGACCCCCGGCACTGAAATGCTGATACCGCGATTGCGTGACTCGATGAGAAGTCCTCCGCAAAGAACAATAGAAAAAAGGCAAGTTACATTCATGTTAGGAGATATGTAACTAGTTCGCAAGGGTGGGCGGCCACCGCCTCTCGTTGGTCAACGGCGCAGCAAGGGAAAGAGGCGTTTTCAGCCGGGAGAAACTGCATGTCTTGCATGTTTCTTCCGTAATTAGTAGTTAGTTAGCGGAGAAAAACAACAGATGTGGGATGCACGGCAGGGATTATCAACGGGAACACTAAACCCAACTCTGGGCCATGCCAAATGCCAACCGGGGTCAACAAAGGGCATCAATCGTGTTACTGCAGGTGGCTGCATTTGGATATCGGGCAATTTGCTCAAGGTCAAGACGAATCCCAAGAAATTTCCATTGACTGCCGTGGACAGCTCTCTTGATCTTTTGCGTAACTAGTAGTGAGTTCTTCTAGAACTCTTGAAGAAGAAAGTTGATTTCAAGTCCCAACCCAGCATTCTGGCATCGCTGCCTCTCGCTGGACCGGTTGGGAGTCCATCAACAGCTATCATGCAGAAGTTTGAAGAAACGTAAAATTCCCTAGAAAATGACACGTGTTTAGGCTAGAAGACGCAGTATGAAAAGTGAGTACGGGGCACACAGCGCCAGTCATGGCTATAAACCGTGATCCGCCTTCGAACGGTTTTCTGGGCGACTACAACGTACACGGAAGTTCTATGAGCAAGAGGCTCAACAAAGTATGGATTTACCAATGGCAACAATAATCGGAGAATGTGCAGGACAATTCCTTGGCAAATCTTTCAAAAGCAAGTCTTGCCCCTGCGATTCGTTAGCCACAAGCAAAAAACAGGTCACTTACGTGGTCACGAAGTGCCAACAAGCAGAAATTGTGGACAGCACGCTGGGAGCCGCAATTGTACGAAGACAACGCTGGTGGTAGTGGTCGGCTGAGTACAGAGTGACTATCGTGTACAGGCCAATGTTGCTTATCCTCAATCGTCGACTTCTTCGCCGCGAGATCGACAGCTTGACGATTCTCAATATTGAGAATTCGACTCCCTTGCGGACAGACAGATTTGACTACCCAGTTACAAACCCCAGGTGCGGCTTCCGGGCGATAGCATTGGTCTGCAGGGATCATGGCGCATAATTCCAGCCAATCTTTGGACTCCGGCCGAGGGAGCTCAGTGCACGTTTGGCAGTTGACGTTTGGCGAAACAAACAATCGGCGTAGTGGATTGATGTTGCACTGGAACGATAAGGAAAAGGAGGGCGACACCGAGAAATAGCCAGGCGGTATCCTAGCAATGAACTCCAGAGACAAAACTGCCGCGAGGGCGGGAGATTCGGACGGGCAGTGTTACATTTTGATGGTAACTGTACGGAGTATGAGTTCCTAGGCAACGACGAGCGACTCACTTGATGATCAAGGGCTGCGAGGGGTACGGTAAACCCGCGCATGTGGAATAATGGCTTGTTGAAAAGCGTGCAGGGATACTTAGAGGCGGGGTAAGGACTGTAAGTTGGGTGTTCCTATTTCCGTCCTGGCAAAGACGGAGACCTTTTGGGGCAATATGCAGCGAACGGCATCGTTGAAGGGCCCCAAAACCGAGTCAGCCGTCCTTAATAGTAATAAGGATAATGATGTTATCGACTCATGATCTTTGTTGACTTTGGCGCATCCTTGGCTCCCGTGGCTCGATGATTTAACGGCCGGTCGATTGTCGCGGAAGGAGATCAAGACACAAGAAGAGAAAGGGTAACGAAAATCTTGCTGTGATCTTGTGAGGCCCTGCCTCTTGAATCCAATCCTGCAGTTACCTTTCTGGTGCCGATGAGGACGATGGTACTGTACTCCGTACAGGCGCTCAGGACAGCGACGAGGCTTTGGTTCTAGCGCTTTTTGAGCCTCAAATCTCAGCCGAGCCTCGAAAGTTGCTTTTGCTGGGCACGGAACGCAAACAGAAGATATTAATAGCCCTAAAATGATGTCTGCTGTCATGGAGGCCGTGGAAGAAGAAGTTGATTCGAAGACGGTGAATGTGGACTGCTGACTCATATCAGCGTGGTGCGCTTTAGTGTAGATTGCTTTAGCGTGGTTCCAACGTCACGCCATCCGCAACTCAATCTGGACATCCTCCCGTCCTCGACAAATCCCTTCTCTCCTCTCCTCTCCTCGTCCTCTTGGTCGTTGCTCGGCCCATCTTTCTTTCATCCTTACAAATTCACAGCATCTCGCGGAAGTTGCTATCCCAGGATGGCAGATGCAGAAACAGAACAAAAAGGAAATATGGCTAAGCCCAGCCCCTGTTGTCGATCCCTGGCCATGCAGCCCTCGCTTCTCGACGGACGAAGAGTCCAAAATGCTACGCCTGGCACCAGAATTGTCATCTCTCTGCATAGCCGTCAGCCACCCTCGTTAAGTCGAGAATTGGGGCCCTGAGATCTTCCAATTACAACTCCTAACCTCGGCGGCTTTTTGGGCTCTGTTTCTTTCTTTTTCACCAGCCGCTTTGGAGTAATCCTGGTGTCTCAGTTGACTTCAATCCCTCCCACTTGGTCTTGTCAAGATTGTCGATTCCACGGGGGTCCAGGACAACTTACGGTGGGTGCTGGCGCCGTTTCCAGCGAGCCAAACACAAAAAAACACTCCCACTGAGATATCACTGTGCTGAACAAAGGGCACTGCTGTGGAGGGGAATAAGGCTTGGAAAGCGGGATCTTTATATGTATGTATTCCATCTCACAGGCTCACTCTCCATAGCAAAACAAAGCCCATCACCACTTTGGCTGGCTGCTTTCATGTTGGACTGCCAGTTGTCGGTTGCCCCGTTATCTGCATCAATGCTTGTGCACAGATGCACCCACAGGGGACCCCAGTAGTGGATTTTGATACCAGCAGCCTCTTATCGGATTAGGCCTGCAGCGTGAAAAGGTGAACAAGATGGATACATCCCACCTGCATCATCATGCGTCTTTGGTTGCGGTAGTCGCCCCGGTCTGTCGATGGCGGGTCAAGCCCGGCCCCCCCCGCCTTAGACACGTCGGGCCAACACCCAAAGCAACTCAACAATACAACCGATCGTGTTGGTATACGCATTTTGCGTGTCCACGAATGTGGCCTTCTTTGCAGCTGACGGCCCGACCGGCCATGCGTCCCTATTCCCCTTCTCTCAGCTGCTGAAAAACTGGCTTGATTTGGCACCACTCGGAGCTTTTGCTGCTTACCTAGTTCTTTCTTTCAAACTGCGCAACCCCTCAAAGTGGTCTAGCTCATGGTACCTGCAACTCTGGGCGGATCAATTGCATGGATATTGAAGCCTTGCGCTTATTAGCTGTGTTCACACAATATTCCCCAGTCGGCAGTAATCTCCCAGTCTTTCTAAACCTCTTCCCTTCCTCTTCCTTTTTTCTATCACTCCCGTGGAACTTTTCCCGTTTGACACCGGTGTGTCCTCTATACCGGTCGCAGCCATTGTTCAGATTTCCATCTGCCAGGCTGCGACTATTGAGCCTTTGTGTATTCCTCCTGCCGCACTGAAGTCCGTCAATCGATATTCGCAATGAGGTTCTACCGGTTGATTCTCGCGGTGGGCGCAACGTCCTTTCTTCGAGCATATGCGCAGCCTCATGCGTCTTTCACTGGACCTGAGGATTATGGATACAATACCCAAGTTGCCTCTATTAGCTCAAGCTCGTTCTCTGAAGCAATTGCAAGCCCGACGCCGACGTCTACAG
Source organism: Chrysosporium keratinophilum (assembly GCA_029850275.1). Classification (NCBI taxonomy): domain Eukaryota; kingdom Fungi; phylum Ascomycota; class Eurotiomycetes; order Onygenales; family Onygenaceae; genus Chrysosporium; species Chrysosporium keratinophilum. Next base: position 3,352,293 of record JARBIX010000008.1, read on the forward strand.
AAAGTGTGTATGTTCCTCCTGAGTACGAGTATGGGCATGAAGATGGTTCAAAGGGCAATGACCCGGAGGTGAGAACTGGCAAATTCAAATCCGTCATGGCAATTGGGGATATTGGCATTCTAAGTTAGGGTTAGGTCGATGTATACTGTCAAAACTCAAAATGCTGGACGTCGACTATCTTAATCACCAGGACCTATACGCAGCCGATCCCTGAGAGCACCGTATGGTCGTCCACTGCTTCGACTACGGCATTGACTACCACGCGATGGTCCACTGTCAACCCACCGCCCTGCACAGATTATTGGTGCTGGTGGAAAACAACTGTGACAAAAACCGTAACAACACCAGGACCTCCGGTTACAATTACAGTCGGCATCACAGAGACCATCACCGTACCGTTTACCAGAACCGTTGTTGCAACAGAAACCGTCGTAAAGACGGAGACGACGACGGTCGAGGAGACGGAGTATCAGACGGTTACGGTGCCGCGGACTGAGAACCGTACAGTCACTGCGAGCTACACCGTTACCGATGAAGCAACAGTGACGGATCACCGCACTATTACCGATGTTGTGACCAGCGACCACACGACAACCTTTACCACTTCGTTTACTTCGACGATTGTGACGGTGGTCCCGACAACTATTGTTCGGACGGAATCAGCGACAGTCACGAAGACAGAGGTTTCGATGGTGACAACTACTGTTATCGAAACGTACATCTCAACCTGGATCACCTCTTATCCGGTGACACTGCCGCAGGAGACAGTAACTCTCCCCCCGGAAACACTGACGTTGCCTGGAGAAACAGTCACACAACCTCCGGATACAGTTACGCTTCCTCCCACTACCATTGTAGATACCATCACGCTTCCCCCCGAGGTCACAACAGCAACGGTGACCCTTCCCCCCGAAACCAGCACTATTACCACAACACATCCTCCTAGTACAATAACCCTTCCCCCAACTACTGTCACCCTTCCTCCTGAAACGCGCGTTATTACCACAACACTCCCACCAGAAACAGTCACTCTGCCCCCTGAAACAATCGTTATTACCAGCACCCTTCCTGCCAGTACGGTGACTCTCCCTCCGACCACGCTAACTCTCCCCCCTGAGACTCGCGTTATCACTACCACACTTCCGCCGGAAACTGTCACTTTGCCTCCTGAGACACGTGTGATCACCACGACACTTCCTGCCAGTACGGTAACCCTTCCTGGTAGCACAACTATCGCTCCACCTCGGACGGAAACGATCACCACTACCCTGCCTGCAAGTACAGTAATCCAAACGACTACCCTTCCTGGTAGTGTTTCAACCGTTTATCGAACTGTTTCCCAAACGGAGACGGTTCCGGGAACGGATCGAACAGTAACCCGCACTATAGGCTTTATTTCGCTCTGCCCTTCACGAACAGTGAACCCAACCTTTACTCCTGCAACGCCTGTTCCAACAAACTACTTATGGGGCTGCCCTCCCGGGTCGCTTTGCCAGCCAAAACGGAGTGAAGCAGATGGCGACTGTAATTTCGAAGTTGGTCCCCCGAGCGCAAGCTTCTTCTGCAGCCCAGATGAATGCAAGGCCGTTCCACCTTTGCACCCACCACAACACTGGCGAGAGGATCGGGTGGAGAAGTTTGTCGTCTCCCCAGGATACTTTAATCTTGACCCAAGAATGTTCGGCCTCGATTTCGATATCTTTGTTTTCTCGAATTCGACGCGGCCGCGTGGTCCACGGAAGCGGCAAACCGCCGAATGGGTGCCGCCTGTATGCTATGACGAATGTAACAATGTTCAGTTGGAAGCACAAACGTTGGGCAAAATCACCAGACTTTGCCAAGATAGATCGGTTTTCAAGGTTAATTTGCAGCGCTGTCGGGAGTGCATCGACGAATTCCGCGAACCTGATCATAGTTCCTATGAAAAATTGATACTGCCGACATTCCAGACTTATTTGGACTATTGTGAAAGGTTGTCCAGCCCGTCCAGTGTCGTTCCCGAGCCGCAGTTACCTCCAAGCGCAACGCCAGGGACCGAATCCACGTCGGCATCTTCGCCACCGTCTTCATCACCACCTCTGTCAACATCTTCGTCGACGTCTTTGTCACCATCCTCTTCATCGTCACCATCCTCGTTATCGACACCATCCTCGTTATCGACACCATCTTCGTCAGCGTCATTGTCATCTTCATCGCTGTCGTCGGCGTCTTCTTCTTCATCCTCCTCTTCGTCTCAGTCCGCGCCACCTACGTTTACTGGTACTTCCAGCTCGGAGCCATTGCCCTCGTCTTCGATGTCGGAATCCACTGATTCTCCCAGCGCGGACCCATCCTCTCCGACAGAAGAACATACGACACAAGTGCCGTCGCAATCACCGATTCCACCTTTAACGAGCCAGACTAGCGATATAAGTCAAAGCTCCGGGTATCTCCCAAGACCGTCATCCACGGGGCCAATCGAATTCCCCGGAGCTGCAGTGGCCGTCAAACCACGAGCTTGGCTATCCCTGACCGGAAATGCGGCTGGGTTGATTCTGTTGATGGCATTGCTTTAACTCTAATATCTTACAATGACTAGTTACTTAATGTATTCACCGTCGGCTCAAACCGCGGTGTCTTTCTTCTTGGCCCAGTTGTGTCCTTGTGTGTTCATTTATGGGATACATGCGACATCCGGGCAGTTTTAATAGTGGGAATTTGAAATTTGGGATCTTTTATTTCTTGATATAGCTCCTCGCAGCTGGGTGGATTAAGCCCCTTTTTTACCCAATTATTTTACTGTATACAACGCCTTTACATTCTTGTTCGCGCGCAAGTAAACCACGTTGTTAGAGTACAGTACATACAACCGCTAATCTAGAGTAATTTTGTGTCTTGGCTATTGTTGATTTTGCATTGTTCAAGTTCTACTGCTGCAGGAAAGATGCTCCTTAAAATTCATGTTTCTTTGTACTCCGTAACTACTGAACTCAGTACTATGTATAGCCAGAGGCCGACATGGCCCCAATGAGCCCTCTTTGATGTGTGACTTCATATATGCAGGGCACACGGACGGATCCAGCATACATATGTACACACAGTACATACATACATAATTAGCAGCCCCATTGTATGTTGAAACAATATCCAGAGTGCATGCGGTGTCACGTCTCTTTGATTCGACTACTACAACCGAATGCATATGGATGTGTCGGTTGGATAACGACCTTATCGTTGATCAATTGCAATATGTTTAAGGATGCAGCAATGCCGTGTCACGTCCCCTGCGTCTGAAAGCACCATGGAGTTCCGTTCTTTGTTCCCGCGCGTCTATTCCGTGCATATTACACGCCGCAGTCACTACAATGGTGTGTTTTTACTACAAAGAGCCAACACGGGTTTTGTAGAGGTAGAAGGCGCACAAGTTGTCCGAATTTCTTTCGCTTGCACCATTTTCATTTATTTTCTTTTGCTTGTCTATTTGGTCATTTTTGTGGCTGCGATGTGCCCGAATTACCAGGCCACCATCGTGCAAGCCGTTAGCCGCAACATTTGGACCGGTAGTACTGCATGTACAATGGCATATCCAAGTGCACCGACATATCCACCCACCATTGCCATACTTCAGCCACGTTAGTGGTATTTCGTGATAAGCTAGATGTAGCGGGTGCGCCGGCACTGGTTTTGAGGGCTCGTTAGCTCTTTGCTTCATCTAAATGATCGGAAGGCGGTGACGGAAAGGTTCCTCGATCGCGTTCGCCTCCTGGAGTTTGTTTCATGCGACAGATTTGTGTCCCGTACTCCGTAAACAACCATAGGGTTGACAACCCAGTTATCATTGGAAATATTGCAACGGACCATTGCTTTGTAGGGATTGGACGGAAAAGATCGTAGGGGAAAGCTAGGATTTCACCGGCTTGTCTCGATTTGGTTTATTCTGGCTTGCAACAACTTCCTTCTCAAGTTGCTTCAACGCAGACACATATCGCTCTTGTAAGTCGGTATCATCATCTAGTTTAAGAGCCATTCGCTTGACTGGCCGGTTACCCCTATCAAGTGTACTCTTGACGATCTCATTGGAGAACCAGCGACCTTCATTGTGAGCCACGAGTGTCCATGCCGCGCCTTCGTGGCCTGCACGGGCCGTTCGACCAACCCGATGGATATAACTGGTAAGACTCATGGGAATGTCATAACTGATAACGTGGTCCAGAGACGGAAGATCGAGACCGCGTGAAGCACGATCTGTGGCAATGATAATTCGAACTTTACCTTGCTTGTATGCGGCCAGCGTCCTTCGTGCAGTGCTAGACTTGTTCGATTTAACAAGGACTCCAATATGATCGTCAAAGGCAGGGTTCAGCAGGGCAAGTAGACGTGCCAGTCGTAACGCTGATTCTGATGACTTCGTGAATATCAGAGCAGAACGGGACGAAGAGCGGACGGGACTCGAGGAGGCTTCTGGTAGACTGGTAGATGAGCTGAGTGTAGACTCGGTTGAAGTTGTGGATTCGGAGTCGCTCTCTGACGATTCTTCGTCCGAATCTGAAGATGATGATGCGTTGTAGGTATTGGCCGCCTCTTTAGAGGCAGTTTGGAATTCTGATACTCCAATGCGTAGGTGAGAAACAACGAGCTGCAGGAGATAAAGCGGTTTAGTTGAACCGTCTTTGACCGGCACAAACGTTTCGGTCAATGTTGGGGGCAGGCGATAGCTTTCAAATCCAGACGGAGCAGTTTCCTGTGGTGATGTGCTTTCTTCCATATTGATGGTGCGTACTTCGACCAGCTTTGGGTTATGCAACCGCAGTGAGTTTAGTTTTGTGATATCCCTGGTCATTGTCGCGCTTAGTATTATCTTTCGAAGAATTTGATGTTCTGACGAGTGGTTAACCCGCCCGAGAAGCGCATCGACCTTGGAAACAGATTTTCGTGATGACTCAATAGCTGGGATGACAACCTCCGTCCATTCTTGGAAGCTCTCATTCAGTAGTCTATCAGCTTCGTCGATTACTAACCATTGTAAATGCTCTAAAGTGAAACCTTTGGTTGACCGAATATGGTCCACCAGACGTCCAGGAGTGCACACAAGGATGTCGACATTGGGCGAAGATCTCAAAACGTGATTGGGGAGGGTACTGTGACATTCTTTGGCTTCGGCGATGTATTCTTGAAGATTGAAATTTGCCCAGTTGTTGCTGGTCATCTCCGGGTTGGACTTTTTATTCCAAGCTTCAAGGTCATACACTTGATCGAGCTGCATTAAAAGTGATTGCTCATCCTTCAATGCGGTAGATCCCACCGCCGTTCCGATTCGTAGACCGGTACCAGTGGCGCAAAGTTCGCAGGTTTCTCGTGCCTGCTTGACAAGCTCACGGGTGGGCACAATTACCAAACCTCGTAGTTGACTGATGGGGGAGGGCTGAATGGTCGATACTAGAGGAAGAACGTAGGATAGGGTTTTTCCAGATCCTGTCGCCGCAGATATGCAAATATCCCCTTTATGTTGACCCTTCCCACTTAGAGTAAGCGGAATAACGGCTGATTGTATCGGCATTGCGGAAGAATATCCTCGTGTTTCAAGAAGATTTACTTGCTTCGTGCTCAATCCAAGATCTGAGAAAGACCGGTGCTCATCAGGAGAGACAGTGAAAGGGTGGGCAATCCATTCGGGGAGAGTAGAATATGATGGCAATTCCGATGGCTGCGGTGCAGGAGCCGGCTGAGGTAGCGGTATAAGGCCGTGCGCATGCGTTTCCTCTTCGGCTTGTTCACTTGATATCTGATCGGGCATCGGTTTCTCCACATCAGATGCCGATGACACTTTTATTGTGGATTTTTCGTACTTGGATAAAATTTTGGCGTGCTTAGTGGCTGGGGCCGTTTCCAGAGCCACTGAATCATCCTCGGTTTTGCGTTTTCTTTTGGATTCCCTTGATCTTGGCTTCGTTTCGGAAGGAGTGTGGTCTGCTCCGGGCTGACGGTTCACTGCAGTTGAAGATTCACCATCCTCTCTATGAGCTCCATCTGTTTTCCTTGGATTTTTGCTGGTTTGAACGGGCGGGTATGCGCTCGACGTATCTGCGAGTGGAATGGATTTGGCTGCCCTGGGCGTCGATGCTGTCTGTACGTTCTCCGTATTCGCGGCATCACGACTCTTTTTCTTTTTGGTTTTAGTTTTAGGAGTGGAATTCTTTTCAGAGCGTTCTTTTGAGGAGGGCGCGTACTCCGGGAGAGAAGAGCCGACGGCCTCCGTGGATTTCTTAGGCGTCGGCGTAGCTGTTGGCGGCGCTGTCGTTGCATCGTCGGAGCTCTTTTTGCGTTTGAGGTTTTGTGATTTTGGAGGAGTAGAAGGTAGCGAGGTTGGAGGAACGTAGCGAGCGTAGAATGGGGCTGCCATGATTGAAGGGGTATTTGACGTCAATGACGCCGCTAGACGAGGACTGAGAGAGTGAATGGAGATGCAGTCAAATGAATGTGAACCGAAAAAAAGCTCACGGAATAACCGGCAGAATGGCTCACCGCCCGAGCGGGAATTTGAAAGTACGCCGGTCATCGCTCCATCACTCCAATACTCTCATCTTGTGCATTCTCACTTGACGCTGTGCTGTACATGGTAGTCAATAAAGGCGTAAATTTACTACATACAGGCGCTGATAGACGAAGTCTGTGTCTCTAGCCAATCCCCGCACGCCATGAATGTGGTTTTGGCTGCTCGAACCGGAGCATCGCGAAGATGCCTTACAACATTGCGTGAGTGATCAAATCCTCGATCCTAGGTGAACAATGAACTTGACGCTTACGCTGGCTTAGGATGATAAGCGACTTCTTCTTTCCCCAGCCCGGTACGAAATCCACGCCCAGAGGTCACTATCGCAGCTTACTGACACGGTTCGTTCAGGAGGAGTGGAGAGTCACATCTATCAGCTGTCAACGGTATACCACCACCGCGTTAAGGCCGAATGCAAAGCCGTAACTTATCTGCTTGTTAGAAACTGATTGATCGAGGGCATAAAGTCATCATCGTCACCCATGCCTACAAGGGCCGGACCGGCGTGCGCTACCTGACCAACGGCCTCAAAGTCTACCATGTCCCGTTTTTCGTCATTTACCGCGAATCTACCATGCCCACCGTCTTCTCCTTTTTTCCGATTTTTCGCAATATTATAATTCGTGAGCAGATCGAAATTGTCCATGGTCACCAGAGCTTAAGTAGCTTCTGTCATGAAGCTATCCTGCACGCACGGACGATGGGACTACGGACTTTGTTCACGGACCACTCGTTGTTTGGCTTCGCCGATGCTGGATCCATTCTTACAAACAAATTGTTAAAATTCACATTGAGTGATGTTGATCATGTTATATGTGTTAGCCATACATGGTGCGTACAAGCCTTGCGATGCACTACGGTCGATCCGTCTAATCCCTCACAGCAAAGAAAATACAGTACTCCGAGCATCGTTGGATCCGTTGATGGTGTCTGTCATCCCGAATGCGTTAGTTCCTGAAAACTTCCGCCCACTGTATTACACGGAGCCGGGTGATGAAAAAGGGCAGCGACTCATACGATCGGCACCGCGCCTACTAGGCCCCGACGACACAATCACAATTGTCGTTGTTTCACGCTTATTTTATAATAAGGGAACCGACCTTTTGATTGCCGCCATCCCGAGAATCCTTGCGGCTCATCCCAACGTCCGCTTTATAATAGCAGGAAGCGGGCCGAAAGCGATCGACCTCGAACAGATGCTGGAGAGGAACGTTCTCCAGGATAAAGTGGAGCTTTTAGGACCTATTCGGCACGAGGAAGTGCGCGATGTGATGGTCAGAGGCCATATATACTTGCACCCCAGTTTGACGGAGGCCTTTGGGACAGTGATAGTCGAGGCTGCAAGTTGCGGTTTATATATCGTGTGTACGAGGGTTGGGGGGATTCCAGAGGTGTTACCGCAACACATGACCACGTTTGCCAAACCGGAGGAAGATGATCTCGTTCAGGCTACGGGGAAAGCCATCGCGGCGTTGCGGTCGAACAAAGTCCGGACTGATAGATTCCATGACCAGGTTCGAATGATGTACTCGTGGACTGACGTTGCTCGACGCACCGAACGTGTGTACAATGGGATCAGCGGTGCCATTAGCGAGGAGGAGTTTTACGGATACCTTCCGGGGGAAAGCTGGACGGGCGCAAGGGGTAGGGAACACAGTTTCGCCCTCATCGATCGATTAAAACGATACTACGGTTGCGGCATCTGGGCTGGGAAATTGTTCTGTCTTTGCGTTGTGATCGACTTTCTGCTCTATGTTTTTCTCGAATTCTGGATGCCACGGAGCAACATTGACATTGCGCGCGATTGGCCCAAGAAGAAACCATTCGACGCTGATGTTGAGCACGCTGATAGCCGATCACTTTTCAACAGCACAAACCTTCGTCGCCGACATATCACTGAAAGCGGGTTCTAACATGATATTTTCGACCAGTATATCGCTCGCCTGGTTTTGGCTGGCCTCGCAGTCCACACAATGCGTTCTGGCTACAGGCGCACAAGGATCAATCTTTCGGCATCCCTAGCCCAGTTGATGACACCAAATTCTAGCAGGTCTGGATGCCGCATTGTTTGTTTTTAGTATTGAGAATAAGTGATACCCTTTTTTTTAACCAATATGCGGGTCCTCCTCTGTTTTACATTTTGTCCGCTATTTTCAATGTAGAATTGCACACTTCAGAGTGACCCGGATTTCTAAAAAGCACTCTTGGTCTTTGTTTATAGATACACACCATCACATAAGTCACAAGTTAACGTCAGTGTGGCGGGAGGAAAATATCATAATGGTAAGGTAGGAAAGCCCTGGGCTGGCTACCGGTTGTTAGTAGTACGTATATACAAATCCAAGGGTATTCAACCTTGAACACAAGGATTATCATGGTTTCTAGAATCTAGAGCGTTTGTTTCACTATCTCATCACAGGAGGTCTTGTCTCCTTATTCCACTTGACGCGGCTGCGTACCCATTCCACAGCTTCACGAACCCCAGCACCCATCAGAGCGCTGACAGGCAAGACGCGGCTGTCGCGCATGCCGCCCCCTTCCTCTCCCTCAAACACTTTGCGCACAAATCCTTCCTTGATCCGAACGACTTCGACACAATCCTCTCTATCCTGTTTGTTTGCCAAAATCAAAATGGGTACGCCAACAGCGTCGGAATGCTGCAGAACGGACTCGAGAACCTGCCGGCACTCGTCCAATCGGCCAAAATTGCTGGCCGGATCTATGGCTTTCAGGGGCTCGTCGGCCGTGTCGTCCTCCGAAGGTATGGCTTCCGTGATAGCTGACATGTCCGAAGCCCGGCGATTCGGTGATGACAGGTGTGACACGTCGGCGTCGTTCCCTACATCGGTACTGTCGACCACAAAGATGATGGCATGGCAACTGGAGTAATAGCTTTGCCAGAGGCCGCGCATGGAGATCTGGCCACCAACATCCCAGATCTTCAAGTACATATCTTGTAGGGGAATTGTGACGACATTCTGGCCGACTGTGGGCACCGTACGCCCGACGGTGGACTTGCGAGTTTCATCATCATCATTCGCGGTGGACGGGAGGTGGAGAGCTTTGATCTGGTTGAGGAGGGTCGTCTTTCCAGCGTTATCTAGCCCAAGAAGGAGGACAGAGTATTCTTTGCAAGGGTCAGACGTTACAGGGCCTAGAGTTCAATATAGGATGGCTTACCTTCTTTACTCGTGGCATAGAAGTAGAGTGACTTTGCTAGATGGTACATTGTCGATGCGGGGACGGGTCATGGCAACAATTTTTGCACCAGCATACTGATCCTCTAAATGACAGGACTAGCGCGCCGTCAGTACAACAAAGACGCCTATCACCATGTAGAACCAGAGGTCTGTTGCATGTTTGATTCTTTCTCGACGTCCATCTCGAACGTCGCTATCGCGAAAAGAAGCCGACGAATTACGTAAGCTGCAGTCCAGTGCTGCCTTAAGGTCCCTGAGTCAACTCATGCGGCTCCACGCACTTTACCGCGCAAAACCGACGGCAAGAAAAACGGACTCGACATGACTTCCGGAGTGAAATCCACGATCCATGGATACTTACCTCTGATATGAGTCAAACATGAGCACGGCATGATAGCTAACCCCAGGTGAACACATCCGCATTGAGAGCCGTATATAAGCCCTCAGCAGCTCCCGCGATGGAATCGGTCTCTCACATCCACTGACACTCTCTCTCTGTGTCACCGTGCTTCGGGCTACCGTCTGAGCAACATCAACTCCCCGTCGTGATGGTTCGATTCGTGATGATGAATAACATACTTCAGGGCCCCGATCGAGGCCGAAACCCCGCCTGCCATTGCGTCAAATTTGTCAGCAGGGATCGCGCAGTTTTTTCGCCCGCCCGCACTGCTCATGTCCTGCCCTAGCACACGCGTTTTCGAGCGAGGGCAGCGCTGGAAGGACGAAAGGAATCTCCACAGGCCATATTAGAAATCAATCTTTTTTTTGCCGGCTCTCAGTCATCGCCGCCTAGGCAGACACAGTTGGGAGAAGAGGAGATGGCGGGCAACCCCACCCGTCCCAGCTCTCGCCAGATTTTCCAGGCTTGACCCGATCATGGACCAACTTCTCCCTTTCAATCTCTTCTCCTCCTGATATCAACACCCTTTGTCCGTTTTGCGTCGGCTTGTAGGCCCTTGTAAGGCACAGACGTTCTTCACGACACGCCTGTCGCCGCTCGCGACCGCCAAAAACCACGCAATCCATCCCCTTACTAAAAATGACCCGGTTTACGCTTGGGAATATGTGAACTTTGAGCGCGAGGAGTGCAAATGGCCGGGACCACATCCGACCCGTCGTCCATCGACGTGGTCATTGTTGGTGAGTTGAAAACGACAGTGTCCAGTATAGAGATTCTAACGTAGTTCGTCCCCAGGTAATGGACCGTCTGCGTTGATTCTCTCGTACATCCTCCATGGGAACATCCCATTTTATAACCGCCAGACGCCTCATCCAGATCCAATCCTTCACGAGAAGCTGAAAGACGCTCCTCTGCTCCTAGACCTGGATATCGATAGGCTCACCGAACATTTCGAGGCGTCCCGATTTTCATATTCGACCCAAGCACTCCCCGTCAATTCGCTTTTAGACGCTATCGTACGTCCAAATGCCGACACCGATGATGCGGAGCAGAACAGTTGTATAGAATGGCGCTATCAGCCCGAGAAAGCAATCCCCCATGTGGTGTTGGGAAGTGCCCCCTGTTCCGGTGGCCAATGGACTGAATGTCCTAAAGGGACAACCTGGGATATTCAGTCACTCAGTTATGCTGGCATGCTATCCCTGCCAGGCTATGGATTTCAAACATATTACCAGGAACGCTTTGGCTCACTCCTGCCTCCTTTTACTCGGCGTTCACGACGTGAAATAGCCGACTATTTTGCAGCGTACCCACCTGCTGTTGGCATATCAGATGCCATAAAGTCTGGAGAGATGGCTCGCAACATATCCCGTACCGACCGGGGATTCTACATTGCATCTCACAACCTCAATTGCACGTCGCTAGTTTTGGCATCGGGTATCTTCGCGGAGCCAAAGCCCGCTCGAGCACTCCTCCAGCCTCTGTTGCATATGCCAGTATTGGACTTTGAACCGTCGAGTGCTAAACCACCACTGCTGGTTATTGGATCCGGTTTCTCTGCTGCAGACATCATCATATCCGCTCCCAGAGACCAGAAAATCATTCACATTTTCAAATGGGATCCGGAGAAGAGGCCTTCGCCTTTAAAGAACTGCCACCAGCAAGCTTACCCCGAATATGCCGGGGTATATAGGTTGATGAAACGGTGTGCCAGCGCCAATGCGAGTGATTCAAAAGCGGTCTGGTTCCGTCCAGCCACTTTAACTTCATTCTTGAAGAGCCGGGAGTGGAAGGAAGTCTATGAAGGATTGCCCAACACATTAGTGACTGCAGTGGAAACGAATACTGAAGGGGCGATCGTTACCATGCAGCTTGGGGATGGCACGATTCTGCAACGTCAGGTGTCTGGTTTGGCATATGCAGTTGGTCGACAGGGCTCGCTCGGGTACCTCGATGAATCACTCAGGAAAGAGATCCTAGGTGGCAAAGACAAAGAAAGAGTCGCAACAGGGTTGATCTCCGCGTCAACGTTGCGTGGTGCAGCCCTTGCAGACCTGGAGGTAGCCAGGAACGTCTTTATCATTGGAAGTTTGACCGGAGATTCTCTTATTCGGTTTGCGTATGGGGGATGCGTTTATGTCGCTGGAAAGCTCATATCCGGGGTTCTCCATCAGGGGACTGAACTTGGGGTGTGTGATAGTCGACCAAAACATGTGAGATTCCAGGCTGACGGCTTGATGAATGGTCTGGATGGGCATAATAACACCACGCGAACTGGTGAACGACACGACGACTATGCCCAAGAACGATCCACCGACTCCTGGAATTTACAGTTCCCTGGGTCTATATGGACGAAAGGTAAAAGTTGGTGGAACTTTTTGTTTTCATGGTCTGGTTAGAGTAGATGTCTCCATAGCGAGCCAGCAAGCCATAGGATAGATCTGTATGTACTGTACATACGGAGTACAGTGGATGGATTTTTGCCGAATAAAACTGCTTTTCAAGGAATGATTTGACGATGTGTATTGTGCTCGGCCGTTCGAAGTGGCCCGCATGATTTTCCACAGGCAAATTGGAATACAGCAGTAATTCAGTGAATGTGATGAGATTAATCAATTGAGTAAAACCACTTTAGAGAAAATCGTAAATCATCCCGTAAGCTTGGTGAACAACTGCAATTGTTGGGTGTTGTTCAGAATCCAACTGACTCCTCGGCGTTGAGTGAGTGTTCGTGTTTGCCCAAACAGCTCTTTGTGTTCATCAACATCCATCTGCACACACCTCTGGAGAAGATGCGCTTTTTATGACCAGGCAAGCTTTGAACAAAATTTAATCGTTGCGCGGTCATCACATCCTCTTGATTATCGTATCAAGGTCCCTTCATCCTCGCTGTGCGCGAGGAGCTCCCAAGCTCCAAAACAGCTCCACGCCGTTAGCCATCCGTCCATCCGTCCTCATGGCAGCCTCCAACCCCGACTCCAACACGCCGCCCATCGACCGTCAGACGACGACGCCCTTCCACCTCAAACTTTTCTATCGACAAAACTCGTTCCACCATATCTCCGATTATCCCATCCCCTCTGGCACTGGCGCATCCGCCGCTCCTCCGCTTCCTCCACACCTCCAGATCTACACCTGGTACTCGTGCTCCCTACGCGAGCTCGCGCATCTCCTCACGTCATGTCTCCCAGCGCTACTGCCAGACCCGCCAATTGGTACGCGTCTGAGCTTTCGACTCGTTTACCCTGACACGAAAAGTCATGCGGCTGGGTTTGGTGCGCCGCCGGGCGCAGGCCCGGGTCATGATGAAGGACAAGGAAGATATCTCAGCAAGGACATGGGCAGTGCAATTATTGGGCCAAAGGACAACATTGATGGGAAAGAAACGAGCGCTTCTGCATCTTCATCTACGGGGATTGCGAGGAACATTCGGTTACAAGGTGAGGAGGCGGACCGGACACTACAAGATGTGCGCTTTATCATCGGTGATTACGTCGAATGCGCGATCCTACCTCCGCTCGCTGATGGATCCGTTGCTCCGCCAATTTCGTCGAGAGGGGTGCTTGGTGGCCCAGGTGTTGGGGGCGGGATGCGTGCGTTTCCGCCTGTGAGAGAGAATGGGTTTGGCAGACCCAGGCACGGGGGTGGTGGGCAAGGAGGTTTTCCCGGTGGTGATTGGAGGAGAGGTGAAAGAGTTCCTGATGGAGGAAGAGTTTACAGTCGAGACAATGCTAGGAGGGGTGGTCGGGGTCCTGATGGAGGGAGAGCCTACGGCCGGGATAATCATAGGAGTCGTGGACGGCCGTACTGATGAGCCGTCACTTCTGGTCATGGGTTATAATTCAGGAGAGCACTTTATGGCGGAGTCAGTCTCAGGAAATTTGGAAGAATTGCAGTTCCACAATATGCCTAATCAGGTGTCAATTGTGTGGTGACAGGATCGCTTTTGACTCAAACCAGCGGCTGGTCTGGAGGTCATAAAGACTGGATAAATGGGTATTAGGGCTGGAGGAAATTTGTTCAGTTTATTCAATTTATCTTTTGGAGGGAATAAAGTCCCAAATAACGGGAAGCAATCAAAGACGCTCAAATCCCAAAACACATCCCCGACTTGGCCCCTTTGTTGAAGACCAACGGGCTGGAACAGGCAAGGATTATATGCGGAGTGCTGTCGTGCGAATTGCATGTTTCTCGCTTGGCCAATTCTATTGTCGAAGCACTAGTATACACGAAAATAACGAAGCGAGATGCATCTACCATTCAGCAATGGTGTCGCCGCGTCGTTTGCCCCTAAAGTGATATTTGCCCTGCGAGCCCATCAATCATCAGTCGCTACGCTTGAATATGGCTGACCGTAACATAAAGAGCCCTTTGCATGTTCCGGGAGTCAGGTGGTCACTCACGTCCGTCTTATAGCCGATATAACCAATGATTCCCGGGACGACCGCCATGTAGACGAAGGAGATCCAAGCTGTCCGTGGCGTCCATCGGAAGTGCTTGTATCTATTCTTATTTGTATCTGCAATGCACCACGACCCGTCAGCAATTCATGATCGACCGCGTATAAGTGCAGGTAAGTGGGCAGTTCGTGGTTGACGTCGTACCGTAGTATCTCTGGAGGGCGGGATCCAGGTTAAGATCTGCGACAGAAGTTAGCAGAGTGAGTTCCGCAAGGGCAGTAGACAGGACATACTGGAAGGGCCAGCCATTGTTGCTATTGACCGCAATGCATTCGAGATGGAGTGACGGTCGTGCCATCGTCGTCGGCTGCTCTGCTCGCTTCGAGATCAACGCTGGGCAAAGACTTGGCGCTGAGTCATCCGTGCGCTTGAGGAGACATCACCATCGTGCATATCAACGTCTGATGAAGATTATGGGCACCCGGACACTCCCCATTCAAAGCTCCATCTAATTGAATGCAGGCCCCGTGATACAATGTTGAATCCAATACCGGCCTTGATACAAACTATTTGTGTCTGGATAGGGAGTAACTACTGCACAGCGACCGTCAAATCGACGAGACCTAGTCACGGATCGAGAGCGGCATTTCGACGAGCCCTCTCAGCGATGGATTAGGTCCCGTGTCGCTGGGTGCATCGAGGGGCATTTGTACAGAATATACCCTTATAATGTGGAACTTCGTGAGATGGTGTTTCTGATGTGACCGATTTTCGTGAACGCCGCATCGGATAAAGCGATGATGTCCGAATAATACCGCGAGTTTAGTGACACTGTTGATTTGGATGATTCTACGGCCGCTGAAGTGAAGGGGGCATCAAAAGTATTCATGTACGGAGTACTACAACCAACAAGCCTCGCGAGATCTCTATGGTATCTCGACCAGAAAAGTATTGCTGGATAACAGAGAACCCATCGGCCACAACAAATGGCCGTGGTGTGTTTGCTACTCTCTGGCTGATCCGCTGTTTTAAATCAGAACAGATCTGAACCTCAACAGCTAAAGCAGGAGAACATGAGGGGAAGATGCAGGAAAAGATCCATCGGAGATTCGGAGGCGCGATAGGCATTTCTGCTTGCAACATACATGGCGATTTTCTCAATCCGCGAGGTTGGACAATCAAAGGGTTCCTGGTGCTTTTTGGTACTGTAACGCCTTGACAACTTGGGGGTGCAGAGAATGACAATGGCTTCTCGAATGTCCGCTGTGAAGCAGTTGCTAGAGCCGTGGGAAGCTCTACACGCATGGTTCTGATTTAGCACTTGAGGAGAAAAGCAAGTACCAGCTACTTGGGCGACCACTCAAGCAAGTCTTGGTGAGTGATTCTGGGAACCAGGGAAGACTGTCAAACTGCTTGAGCTTCCTGACATGGTTGACAGTCGTCAGGCATTACCTATTACCTGGCAAGCAAGTTTAAGCTATGGGGTATCTTGTCTCTGGGATAAATCCAGATCTTGAAACACTGCTACTGTGAAGCCAGTTTTCAGGAACAGCACAAAATGCCAAACTTATGCCCCCTCGATATGAGAGTACATCCCACGAACTCGCCGTGGTGGCCTATGGAGTCAGCGTTCGGCGGCCGCTCTGCTGGAGTTGTTAAATTGGGCTTTAGGTCACAGGCCTCGGGTTATTTTCCGGCAAAGGATGTATCATCGAGGTCTTATTCCACAGCTCCCGCATGGAGATCTTTCAGATTTCTTTTTTTCCCCTGCCAGCTTGTCCACAGGGTCATAGAGTCATCTCGACTTTGATCTGACGCTGCTGTGCCTCTGGGGCAGGAAACCACGAAATCAACTTCACAAACAAACTGGCGGCACTGCCACTCTACTATCCACCTACTGAGAATTGAAAGGACGACCATCTCTATCCGCCGTCCAACCAGGATAATATGGTTTCAATCGCCGTACGCAAACGGTACGGGTACATCCAGTTATCAATTCACTCGAGCGGCAACCTGTCCAAATAGGGGTTCAGCTAAGCCCTTAAGAAGTGTCTTAACTGCTACGCAACGTTTGAATTTGCTATATGCAGGACTGCTGTGGATAGTTATCGCTGATGAACACCCTTTGCCTGTCTACTCCCTTTCTCCTCTTGTACTGCACCTTTGTTTTTCCTTCCTTGGATATAAATGCAAATTTGTACCTCTCGTTATCTAGAGACTTTGCCGTTCAGTGCACTTTTGTAGTCATAGATCTTTTATCAAATAACCAGCATGCCGAATGTACCTTTCGTAAAATGTCATGTTCAAGGACTCGCATGTTTAGGGGCGATCGGCCGCTTGTGTACTGTCAGTCGAATGCATCGAGGGAAAAATCTCAATGCTTGGACTTTAGCCTCGGCTGGCAAAATCAGCAGCCGTTAAAAAGAGAAACGTCATGGGCACTAAACCAAGTTAATAATAGCCGCGTCCAGATGCACCGCGCCACGACTTCAGCTTGGTGACCTTTAGAGTTGGAGCCTGGAGGTCAGGTTTCATTCATGTGCCTTCATTCTTCATAACTACAACAGAAGAGCTATAACTGTAAACATCGCTGGAGGTGGCTTTTCCAGGCGCGACTCGATTGCTACCATAAATAACGATACCGCAGGCTACTGTTCACTGAAAAGCAGCCATGACTTCCAATACAGACGTCAAAATAACAGTCTACTGGTAAGCATTCCACTTTCTTCATATAACGCACTATTTAATGTTGTGGTCTAGGCTGGAAAACTCTCGCGCCCAGCGGATTGCCTGGCTGCTGGAGGAGTTGAAGCTCCCTTATGAGCTCAAGATGTTTAAGCGCATGAAGGACATGCAAGCTGATCCGCAGCTCAAGCAAATCCACCCCTTGGGCAAATCGCCCGTGGTGACAATCCAGACGCCAACGACGTCGAAACCGCTGGTCCTCGCGGAATCAGGTGTCATTATAGAATATCTCATTGACTGCTTTGGCAATGGTGACACGATTCAACGATATGAGCGTTTCGTTCCGGGCCGTACTCCGTCTGTTGGTGCAGAGTCGGAATCCTGGATGAGAGAACATTACTTTATGCACTACGTGGAAGGGAGTCTCATGCCGCTCCTTGTTATCGAGGCCATTCTTTCCAGTAAGTGACCGTCCGTCCGACTTACTCCGTGTTCCGCTGATGATGATCAGGTATTCGCAATGCGCCGGTCCCGTTTTTTATCAAACCAGTGACACGGATGGTTTCTAACAAGGTGCACGAGGCCTACCTTGCCCCCAATTTCAAAAATCATCTTGGTTTTCTCGAAGACCAGATCAAGTCATCCCCCGGGGGCGGGAAATTTCTCTGTGGTGACAAGTTGGCTGGGCCGGACATTCTCATTGTGTACGCTCTGGAAGTGGAGGAGCAAACTGGACTGTTGAACGAGAAGGATTATCCAAATTTGGCGGCATATTTGCATCGTCTGAGGGAACGGGAGGCGTACAAAAACGCAGCTTCAAAGGTCGAAACCATAGGATGGAGTAGCTCCGCCTTGCCTCGCTTGTGAAAAGGGATTGGACATAGCAAGAATACTGGCACTCTTTCCTCCTATACTGTACATGTCATTAACCTTACGAATGGATATTAATGTCATAATCTGACGTTGGGCAATGATTGAAATGGATTTGGAATTGGACTGGGCGACGGGGGTCATCGGATGCCGGAGCTGACTAAGCGGTTGTCGTGGGCGCAAATGGTGAAACGAGACGAGACGACATCCGCGACGTCTCTGTTCACGATGAACGACCTGGCCTTGGGACATCTCATCTTCTCACGATAGCTGCTTTGCAAACACAATTCCATGTTCTGAAGCGTTTTATGATCCAGTGGTCCTTTCTTTGGCCCTGTGACGCCCGCTTTGGCTGAAAGCCTTAGGTCCATGGTAGTTACTTCATCGCGTTGATGGCATTGCGATGACTATAGTTGAAAACGCCGTACTCGTTGAACTGCTATCTCTCATCCCCAGACCTGCTCGAAGGGTGCTGAGGTGAGCCTTTGATTGCCAATCCCAATGTCTTCGTCCGGATCCCCGGGGTATCCCACCCAAACCCAGGCACCTCCAACTATTCTGCCCCCGGAAAAAGTGTTCCCCATCCAGATCGGCTCAGAGCTCTTTAGACTGTCTGGCGCCTCCATTGCGTCCGATGGTAAGTTCCCCTGTTACCTTTGGGTGTTGTGCGAAGGCGACGCTGTTGGTCACATTTGTATATTCTAACAATCTTAGAGCACCCTCATACTTTTCACAGTTTTTTGAGGAGCAGTTGCGACAGAATGGAGAAAATTCCAACGTTAGAACCTTATATATAGATCGCGACCCGGATACCTTTCGGGACATCTTAAAACATTTACAAGGTATGTGCTGCGCCCAAACATCGGACAGCAAATAGTGCTCCGGTGGGCATTATGCACAAGAAATAATCAAATACTAATTCCGGCCTTTAGGATACTACATTAGACCGCGAGATAATTCGCATTTTGTGAAACTTTTTGCAGATTCCCAATTTTATAGCTGTGAGCTACCAATCCGTTGGGCATCCAAGCCAGCTTTCAGCTAACATTGGGACAGTACCACGGTTAATCTCTCAGTTGTTTGAGTGTGAAATTTTCATTCAAATTGGAGACAGGCATTTTGAAATTCCTCGTGATATATTTTCCAGTCCCGGTGACTCTCCCAACTTCTTTTCCTTGGGATTCGCTGTCTTCTTCGCCACACCCGGGGAGGTTTTTCCTGGGCTTGACCGTCAGGGTTTGCTTCGACCTCCTGCGATCACTCCTCCGATTGTCAGTAATCGCTCTGGCGATGTATTCGCTGAGCTCTTGCATATGCTCCGCGGCTATCCCATCCATATCCGGAATGAAGAGCACCGAGCGGAGCTTCTACGTGATTGTCGATATTTCCACCTTCGCGGGTTGGAGCAAAAGCTGATTGCTCATCATCTCAGCTATAATTTTGAGCGGCAAAGATCAGAGATTGTAATCCGGCTTGAAGACATTCGGCCGTCGGGTTTACAAACTCTCATGGAGTCCGCTTCTCCTGACACCTTTCCTGTTGGATGGGTGCAATATGCTCGACCATTTGTGGATGATGACCATCATGAATTGATTCTCGAGATTGGCGGAGAGAGCACGCAACTTGACTTGCAGTCTCAACATGCAAAGTTTAGTGGACTAACCAAGGCCAGAATATCCAGTCTTTTGCAGGTGATTGCCAACAAGACGAGCATCTCCACAAAGGTGTTGCAGAGTTCAAACGGCGGCCAAAGCGGCTCTATTGGGAACTACAGCCGATCTACGACGCCAGGAAGCAAGCCGCTTGGCGCAGGAGGAGTGAAAATTGAAATTGATGCGGAAGCCGACATTGTCCTTAACGGTGAACCAAGCGGACCACCACGGATCGAAGTGCGCTCCGCGGAGGTTCCAATCGCGCCACCGGAGCAACAGCCGTGGTCACTAGGCTCTTTGGGAACGAGTAACGACCATGGAGGCCTCCAAAACATGGGACTACTTCCGATGGGCGCAGAATACCAATCACATAATCTTCCACCTCACATCCCGAACGATGGGGGTGGACACGCTTCGTACACAGGACTTGCGGGGTCTTTTCCCCAGTCAAATTTCCATCCCAGTATGACAAGTGCCCGAGTGTCGACTGAGCCCCCTGTGCGTAAGCGCAAACGAAACGAAAGCGTGGACCTCACCCGGGAGTGGACGGTTCGCAAGGGGCATTGGAGAGTGAGGGTTCAGCTTAGCTGTGAAGGCGGGATTGAGGTTGTTCTCGTTGCGCTCAAGCTGGATGTCTTTACCGGGCAGCGCTCTCGCAACAGCAAAAGGGGGTTCCTCGATTCTATGTAGTTAGTCAGGTAGATGCGCTGGCCTTGCTGTTCTAATATTGTTTCGGAATTCGCTGTTATGTCAACAACTTCCGTAATACTCCCCCGACTGATGACGCAGCGCGACCAATCAAAGCCTGCCGATTGAAGATAAGCACTCTCACCGCCCTGATAACGTAAAGTTCCGGCCAATAGGAGTTCATATAAATCGGAAGAGGACAACGAGAGGGCCAATCACATGGGCGACCTGCGTATTGATCGCGTATTGCACCGTTACATCGATACCCATGCCAAGCGTCGGTTGCTGTTTCCGCCTCCCGCCTTTTCAACCTCGCTCTCTCTCACTCTCTCAACACACCTTCACCAACATCGCAACATCAGTCCTCTTTGCCTCGAGGTCTTCTTCTCTCGCTCTTCCTACTCCTCCTCTCCCTCTGCTCTCATGGCTGCTTAATTGCTTTCCTGGGCTCTGCTTTGGCGTCTTGCGTCTCCTGCGATTAAGCGACCCCCCTCGAACCGATTGTGACTTCACAAATTCTCTTTGTTTCACGAGATCCCACCACATTCACCATGCAACCCTCGACCATCAACACCTCTGTCCCTAGTCAGATCTCCTCTCATGGCAATCCGTCCCCTATCAACTCGGCACTAGTCACCCCGTCAAACAACTCGCCCAGTTCTCCCCGCCTCCACAACTCTCATCTTCACAGCGTGCATTCTCAGTCCAGACAGCTCCGTCCCTTGAAGTCGCCCCTCTATGTGCCTGCAGTGCTGCGACCAACCGAGCGGCCTTCTCGATCCTCCCCGCTCACCCCCCCGCGTAGCGTTCACGATCTGTCTGACGAGACTACCATTCGTGCACAACCCATCCTTTCGCGTCGATCGACTATCGAAAGCATTCGGAGTGAAGTTAGTAAAATGGCAGAGGATGAGTGGTTGAGAGATCATAACCTGGGGGTTGTCACGGGCTCCCCGACCAAAGAGCATTGGAAGGTCAGTTCTACCTTTGATTACGTGCGAGTTACACGCACAAGCTGTATGACCTAACCGCTCTGCTCTGTAGGCAGATTCTGCTTCCCCATCGTGCGATTCCCCTGTCTGCAAGTCATTCTTTGGTCTGTTCAATCGCCGACACCACTGCCGTCATTGTGGTCACGTTTTTTGCTCCACGCACACCCCCCATCTCGTCCCTCTCGACCAAAATGCACGTTTCCATCCAGATGGCAATCCGTCTCGAGCCTGTGATCTGTGCTGGAGCGCATATAGTCGCTGGGACCAAAACCGTATCGACCAATTGAACCAAATTCAACGTGATCTCACAGCCCAGCTGGAACGACACAAGAACGACGGTGCCTCGACCATGAGTAAAGAAACCGACTCCGACCGTGCAAGCGTCAGTGATGCAAGCTTCCTTTCACCCTCTATGGATCATCAGGACAGCGCGGTTGCCACCAGCGTTCCAAGAGATTGGAGCTGGAGCACCTTTTAAAGTCTTGTGCATTCTTACTGGTCCCATTTCTGTTCTGTGATACCCCCATTGTTTCCTTTGCTGTGACTCAGACTTATGGTCAAATTCGAGAAAAATATTCTCGGTTTCTTTTGCCATGCTCTCACACGTCCAATAGATCGTTCTCTTCATGTTTGCTTCCTTTCGTGATGCTTTTCTTACCGCATTCGGCATTTAGTTGACTTGATACCCGCTCTGATTTCTATAGATTTGACAACATTAATCTCTGTTTTTGCGTTGCATTCGAAATTACGAACTGCTTGAATTAATTTTTTTCACGTCATATTGTTATTTCTCCGTTCATGAGCTTGTTTTGTTCCACGATCGGGCGTTTTATCAGGTTTCACGGCCATCCTTACCAATGTTTATTCCGAATTCGAGACCTAAATTGATGTTTTACCTCTCAGTGGAATAGATCGGCTGTATAGGGTGCATGGTATTCTTTAGTTCTGGTACGCTGTGTACATAGATACATACATCTCTGCTCTTGAGGACATTCAAATCAATGTCGATCAATGGGGATCGAGCATACGCTATATCCAATGCATTTATTATCAGGCCCAGTTGATTATGGAAAAGGATGATCCATAGGATGAATCCTGGAAATGATGAGTGACCTCAGTCCTTTCGGATATGCCCTTGAAGTAAACATTGCCGTACCTTTTACTGGCCCCCCATGATTCACCCGATGCATATGAATATAACAAGTGAGGCTGAAGCTAGCCGTCTGAGCCTGCTTATCTTGAAACTGAGAGAGCAATTGAGCTACTCTGTACAGTGCTGCTCTGCTGTGGTGGCATTTTGTAGTGGCGTGAGGCTCTCCTGCGTGTCGTGGCTATAACATAAAGCGGACAGGCTGGCTCCAACGGGATGCATACCTTCTGGTCGATACGCAGAGTAGTAAGTAACTGGTTGATGTTAGTATAGACTATACTCGTGGATCTGAAAATAAACGTGTCGGTACTGGTAGGAGATTTGCAAGTTTTCGAGAAATCCCACATCCTTTGAGATGATAATTGGCTATGAAAAGGTTCATCGAATGCCATGGTCCGTTCAACCCGCCGTGCTGGAAATAATGCCCGCTGGTTGATGGATCGGCGCACGCTGGTTCTCTCTCTTTCGGTTGGTAAGATTGGCAATAGAAAGCTGGGAGCTCTGCGCGTGTTTCCAGCCAAAATTCCTTGCACTAATAGCCTTGGAAATGCGCTGCTGGGCATTTACATAGCATCGGAGCCGGGTTGATTGCGTGCACGGGTCAACGCAAAAACGAACGGTGAGTCGACAGAATCACTTATCGTGCAACCTTCTGAGTGCCAGGTTGCCTGTAGCCGGATGAATAATATGCAGTGCACAGTCTGACCCGATATCACGAACTCCGCACCTTGGAATCTTGTCGACTCTCGGCGGGACAATAATTGTCAACTCGTGTTAAATAGTCATTGTAAGCCAAATTCTGATTTACCAATTTCGTCAAAGCGAACTTGGCTTCTTGGGTATCCTGGTCGGTCCCTGGATCCCTCCATGATGACCCTGGATCCCCGGGCTCGCTTGTTGGGCGGCGACACGATGTCTTCCTGGGATCCGTCTGCACCCCAGAAGGCAAAAACTCTTGTCGACTCCCGACTGGTCAAGTACACAAGGGAAGATTGTGTTTGAATCCTCGATCATCACGGAGACTGCTGTCGCGGAATTCAAGGCATTTTGGGGGAAATCTGGTTTTCCCGCAAGCGTAAACATTGCAGCCGTGGACGACGTCCCTCGTGTTTGTGGACGACCCCAGGGCTGGCGTGCCGTCCTGTGGAGTTGGGCCATGAGGTCGTCGACTGGTGAACTCAATCGCGGCGCGAAGATCCTCCCTCTCTCATCCACGTCGAGAAAATTCGTCTACGCCGCTCGCGATGCATAATTCCCCGATTGACGACAAACAAAGCCGCGTTTGGAGATGAAGACGACCGGGGCCACTCGTCGTTTTTAAATATCTGCTCGTCTTGCACCCGAACCTCCAGGATCATTGTCGGCGTCCGCTCTTCGTGAGGACACAACACAGCGGCCAAATTGCAGCCAGCAAGTGTGGAGGACGCCGATGTAACTCGAATTATGTGATGTTGGCCAGCTGGCAGCTGCCAGCATGGATCACGGATGGCAACGCGAACGGCAGTCATCAAAACTGGAGGCATTTGATCAAAGTCACCGGCCTCGATGTAACATCATTGAATGTGCCAAGGTATCCATGACATTGTTCATAATATAGCTCTGATTGCTAAGGATTTCAATTCCAGATCCAAAGGACCAGGTCTACCAGTCTTCCAGAGATCCTCTCGTACAGCGGCCGGTTTGCGCGGCTTTTCGTATGATGAACCGTTCATGATGCCGCCGTCTCTCGTGTCGTTGACGTTCTAATACGCTTCCCCGAAAGCCCAGCCAAAAAGGAAGAACATCAAAGCCGGAGCGAAATCTTCTTGATCTGCATGGCGGGACGGTCCTGGAGACTCTCGCATTCCCAGAACTCTGTTTTGATTCCTTCTCGTGTTGGACCCAGCGGCATTCCCTGACCGCCAAGGTCAGAATCTCCTGGGCCGGTACTCAACGATGCGGGGAAGAAGCATTCTTGCCCGGGGCATTTGTGCCGATCAATGATATATATTGGGCAACGGCCAGTTCCCTGGACCTGATCTGATGTGCGCTCATCTCTGCCCCAGGACTCCCCACAGCCAAGCCGAGTGACAAAGTCCAAAGACCTCGAGTGACCATGCCGCAACAGTCGGAGCAGAAGGGCAACTGGCTCTGGAATGCCAGATCCATCCTCTCAATCCTCGCCGTGACCACCGTTCTCAGCAACCCCGTCTCTGCCGGCCCTGCGACGACTCCGGATAGAGACGACTATCTTAGACGCGCAGAGCGGATTCTCACGTTTACTCCGCTGATTGACGGCCACAATGACCTTCCTAATTTCATTCGGAAAAACGCCCGGAATCAAATCTACGGCGGGAAAATTCCGTTTGAGGACCGGCTGTCTGGCCATACCGATCTCAAAAGACTTCGAAAAGGAAAAGTAGGCGGGCAGTTTTGGAGTGTCTACACTTCCTGCCCCGTTCCTGCCGTGCCCATTGATGATCCGACGGTATGTAACGCATTATTTCGCAAATCTATATGGCTACGCGTGACGGAGGCGGTGCTAACTGTATGGCTTTGCAGTGGTCTGTGCGGGATACATTGGAGCAGATTGACGTCACCAAGCGGCTCCTCGAGAAATACTCAAAGGATTTGAAATTTTGCGAAACTGCTGCGTGTGCTCGTCTCGCATTTGCGGGAGGAAAAATTGGCAGTTTCCTCGGCATCGAGGTAAGGGAATTTGATCAATATCACTCCTCTAAAAGGTTTTAAAAACTGACCTTACATAGGGCGGCCATCAAATTGGCAATTCTCTGGCCGATTTACGCCGGGTATATGAACTCGGTGTGCGCTACATTACGGTCACTCACAACTGCGATAATGCGTTTGCTACTGCGCAATCGACCGTTGCAGAGGGCAAGCCGGATATTGGTCTGATGAAACCATTTGGAATTGAGTTCATTAAAGAGATGAACCGCCTTGGAATGCTTGTTGATCTGTCGCATGTGTCCGCCAACACCATGAGAGATACATTACGAGTCACTCAGGCACCCGTCATATTTTCCCACTCCTCTGCATACGGCGTTTCCGCACATTTGCGCAACGTTCCCGATGATGTCTTGAAGGGTGTAGCAAAGAACGGCGGTGTGGTCATGGTCACCTTTGTTCCTTCATTTATTAAGACAAGCGACCCTGATTCCGCGACCCTCGAAGATGTTGTTGATCATATCTTCCACATTGCCAAAGTGGCTGGCTGGGATCATGTTGGCATTGGAGGCGACTATGATGGCATTGCTAGCCTTCCCAAGGGCCTTGAGGTAAGATGAAGCATACACAAGCTCTCCGAGCCATCGTTACTAACTTTTCTATCACAGGACGTCTCCAAGTACCCCGATCTCATCGCCAGCGTCCTTAAGCGTGGAGCCACATCCGCTCAGGCCCGCAAACTCGTCGGCGAAAATATTCTTCGCGTTTGGACCGACGTGGAAAAGGTCGCACGGCGCCTGCAGGCGTCTGGCGAACTTCCCAACGAAGCGTACTGGGAGGGACGGAATTGGACCCGGCCAGCGAAGCGGGATTTCGACTCTGCTTTTGAGGGTAGAAGTGTTCCGCTCTTCCAGGCGGCTCAAAGTGATGAATTCTGTGATTAAGTATGAGTACTTTAGCAGGCTGTGTAATGAAACAACCCTGGTACCTAAAAGAATAGCCTCTAAGTATAAGGGGCATAGTTCTCCACAAGAGTAACAGTACTGGTTGTGCCAGGCTCAATCGCGACGGTCCTGCGTCGGCGTTTTGCGTTTAAGTTCGCGCGCACCGCAGCTAAGCTACGGCATAACCACTCACGATCCTATCAGAATTCGACATCCCTACTGAGCCAAATATCTTTACCACTCTTGTTATCTGATACAACTCACGTAATGTTACGGGTTCATGTCCAAAGTCGAACTCCATAAATCGAGTGTCGGTATTACTATTGGAGTACTTGAAGAAAAGTCTACCACTGTGGATAGTCTAACTGCAAACAAGAAGCCTTCCCAATAACACCTTTTACAAGCTCGGTGTTATGGAGTTAGGATCACTTCCAATTATGTCTGGTTTTTCAATATTGCCACTCCGATAGTCTGTCGTTTGTGAAAGCGGTTGTTCATGCAGCTCGCTGGGTTAATCGGATTGGCGGTAGACCCAATGCGCGCCTGCACCGGGTCGTCTTCAACGCGGGGGGTAGTATACATCATGTGCGGGGGAAATGCAAAAGCTAGGTAGCCATACCGGAGGATGCTAAAAAGACGAATGAAATGTTCTCCGACCCTGTGACAGGAGGAGACAACACCATCAATAATAGTCGGATAAGGTATACTGAAGATGTACCGGATCGTTGGCATTTCGCTGTTCGTTGTTAGAAGAGGGTATTAGGAAACAGTATGTGCCAATATACCGTATTTCAATACACACTTCGGCTCTGCCGGGCGCAGCCAAACCACCAGATCCAAAACCGCAATATCTAGGGAACGACCGACGCCGCCGGAAACCCCATGCCAGACCCATGCCCAGATGAGAAGATGGGGAGTGGCCCGAATCGAATGTGCGCTGCAGCGACCCAGTCGAACGATATGGCGTTTGGCAGCTCGAGTAACCGAGGGGGAAACCATGTTCCTTGTCCCGAATGCCTAAGGTTGGGATCCTATGGTCATGGAGCTCATGCTTGAGTCGATCGAATAAAGGGCAGGTTAGCATTCAGGGCCGGAGTTGATTTGGGAAGATAGCAAACTGCTATGGTTTCGCGAAATGAAATGCCAGGTCGATGGTGAGAGTCGAACAGATTCGGAGCCATGAGATTGTGGTACATGTAGATAGAAAAATGCACCGAACAGATTGACTTTCACGAATAGACGATGACTTTTAAACGTGGCACGGCTGTACACTGGTGACCCCGTCTACAGGAAACAATACTGATATACCCCTCCAAAAACATTGGGAATGTACTGACTCAGAGCTCCAAATTGAGATGAGGCGGGAATAGATTCCCGAATAGTTACAACATTCCAGTCTCTGATCTCCTGGGATGGCCCATTCTCGAGGCGTTATGTCTTGTTGGTTAGAATCACCAGGGCATCGAGAACTCCTCCGTGATCAGTTCAAACATCTTTTCGTATTTGGCAGCCTGGAAAAATAACCTACCGTGAGTAGATCGGCGGAAGGGCTTGCACAGAGGGTGATCGTTTAATTCCTATCATATCGACGACTATTCCGTACCAACGCAGCGGCAGGAGCCATTATGGTGCGCAGACGGAGTGCATTTTGAATTGACGGAGATGGCATGGCGTGCGTGAGTCGCGCTGTAAAAGTGTCGCAAAGACCTTGGAGCTCGCCATACCATCCATTTTTAATGCAATGGCTGCCGTATCCGACTCAGAGGACATCATTCGATCACCCGAGAC
The DNA here is from genome assembly GCA_029850275.1 of Chrysosporium keratinophilum. Classification (NCBI taxonomy): domain Eukaryota; kingdom Fungi; phylum Ascomycota; class Eurotiomycetes; order Onygenales; family Onygenaceae; genus Chrysosporium; species Chrysosporium keratinophilum. The sequence continues at coordinate 3,380,254 of JARBIX010000008.1, forward strand.
TCCGTAGCGCGGTGAGACCGCTCGATTTTGACCAAATCACATCCGTACTGTATTCGAAGATTTCTAATAAATGTGTTATCCGCCGGAATCAGCGGATTTCGCGTAAGGAACAAATCATCCGGGCCGTCTCAGGAACGATAGGAAGCGCGGAAATCCCCAGTTTGTGGGCGTGAGCCACCAAGGACGCTCTAGCCCCCAAAAATGAAGGACAAAACGACGATAGGCTGGAGGCCGTGCTTCAGAAAGTGACCTCGAACGGAGACGACCTAGATCGCCCAAGACATTAATGGGTAAGGGATGAATGGGAGCACCAACGGATATCTTCTAATAATCGCGCCGCCGTGTGATATTCCCCATACCAACACTTTCTGATCAAGTTCCCGGTCGGCAACGTTGAGACATCAGGGAACGTCTGCGAAGCGTAGAGCTCAGCAACTTCCTCATCTGCCAACTCCTCGTAGGGCACTTTGGAGGTGACCAAGGTGTACAAGACAGTGCCAAATGCAAACATATCGTCTTAGATGGTGATCTGATAGTCGGGTGCGTCGAAACCAGGAGGACAGTATCTTGTTTTGTTAGACACTTCAGACACCTTGACACCATTGACGGAGGACGAGGCAAAATCGGCAAGCACAACATCCCCAGAGTCGGTAACTAGGATGTTGGCGGATCGCAAGTCGCAGTGTATGATGCCCTTGCTATGGATGAGGACAAGCGCTTCGGCAATCTGTTCTGCCCATTTGAGGTGAGGTATGCCTGACTCGGGGAAAGTTGTCCGTGCCTGGTCGATGCAGCCATTCCGATAATACTCCAGTTCCAGGCCAGCACCCCTCGAACGCAAATATCGGGCTATTCGTGGATGAGGGCCCAGCAGCTCGTATACCTGCTTTTCAACGCGAATGTCAGCTTCGGAGCCAGGAAATGGTTGTTTGAGGATGGTTGAGCTGTCGGCTTTGAAAACGACACTGCTTGCGCCGAAAGCAACACGTTCCATGGTTAAAAATGGCTCCGTTGAAGGGGGTGAGCGATATCATGAGCATTTATGGCAGCATCGACGAGCGTCAGGGCGTTCTGAGCGTAGTGTGTTCAACGTAGTCGCCGGACACGCCATCAATATTTTCCCACAACACCAAAATTCCAATTTTCCCCGGTGGTCCCGAGGAGCAAAACACAAAATCTATTCACAACAACTGGAGAATCAAGAACCACGAGAGATACACAAGCTGCAAGCAAGGGTAAGTAAGCTAGATGGCTTCTTGATTCTAGGTTATTGTCCCCAGCACGCCACGCACAGATCATACTCTGTTTGATTCTTGCTTTCAGATGACAGTCCTTTGAGCGTTGCACCTTCATTTATCGACGACTTGCTGTTCTAGTGGGACGAGAATCGAGCTTTGTACATTAAGCATAAGAGCAGTGCAGAAAGATTTCAATTAGCTCTTGCAGCTATTGATAGCGGGGGATTTTTCAGATGTGCGGCTAATCTCTATGGGGTCTCTCGTTCAACATTGTGGGATCGAGCGCGCGGCAGGAAAGCCAAAGGTCCTAACAACCATGCCTCCCAACAACGCCTCAATGAAGCTGCAGAGAAAGCTTTTTGTGACAAGATTGATAATTGGATAAGCCTCAGATTCCCAGCATCGCGCGGCTTCGCGCCGCATGCTTGAAGAATCAGCCAATATCCTGATTAAGCGAAAGGCTAAGAGATTGGAAAAGCCATATGAGCCCGTGGGGAGGAATTGGTCACAGCGCTTTCTTCGGCGGCATCCTAAGTTTAGCAGGGCTTTTTCCCGGCACCTTGAAGCTACTCGATACAAGCAAACTGCACCAGAGATTATCCTCCCATTTGTGGACCTTTTTGTTCAAGTGATGGCATGGTACAATATACAAATCAAGCATTTTTTCAATGCTGATGAAAAAGGCTATGCGATTGGAAATCCAGGAACGGGGAGAGTTGTTATAGTGCGGACAATGAACCGAAAGCAGACATCCTTAGGGGCGTCTAGCCGTGAATGGGTTACGTTGGTTGAATGCATCGGGGCAAACGGAACATTACTTCCTCCTTAAATCATCTTCCGGGGGAAAACAATTTCGAGACGCTGGGTAGAAAATGTTGAAATCCCAGGAGCTTGCATCGCGGTCAGTAACAACGGTTGGCGGACAATAGCCACGGCTTAGCATGGTTTAAAAGGATACTTATACTCAACTCGCTGTCTAAAAGAGAACCTTTCACGACCAAACGCCTGTTGCTTATTGATGGCCATGATTCTCATGTCAATTGGGAATTTGTTTTGACCTGCTAGGAGAATAACATCGTGCCCTTATGTCTCCCACCACACTCTTCCCATATCTTACAGCCTCTCGACGTGGGTGTCTTTGGTCCCGTTCAAGGTGCTTATTCCAATCATCAATGCTCTTCAAGACCGAGCCAAAGATGGATTGGTTGGCATGAAGAAGTTGGACTTTCTTGAGATATTCGGTAAACGAAGGGCTTCAAACTGAGGGTACTTTCAAGCTGTTTGGACCAAAACCCATCGAGATGAGGTTTTGTGGTGTGGTTGGTGTCCCTTACACTATACTCGGAAAACTTCTTATGGCTAACCTTTCTTACGGAGCGTCATGGTTTACGGGTGAGAGCCGCACTCAGAAGCGGGAATGTAATAGGTAAATTTAGCGCCTGTTTATGCCGAATCTTCCCAAATCCGAGTCCAGATTGGATCATACTCGCCTGGCTGCTGGTGCCGAATTCTAGCCAATTTGGAGAGAACAAAGATGTGTTTCTCGATTCCACGTCTTGCCCTTTTCAATAGGAAGCTCAACAGTAATGCCTATCCGTCATTCAAGATTTGATTATTGCTTTCGTTAGCATCAAGTGGACACTGCCTAGGTTTTTGTTTATGTGAAGCAGTTGGTATTTGCAAAGGATTAGCAAAACCCTTGAGAACCGACTAATAACTAGCGTCCTTGGAATCTATTCCACAGGTAAAGGGCAATTGCATTTTCTCATACAAAGCACCTGGATATGATCTCGCGCAGCTATGGTAGTCTCCGTTTACTCTCACTAATCGAAGTGCGCATGCCCCTTAAATTGAAGCTTCAAAGCTGACAAGCGAGTTAGATCAAATCGTTCAGGGTGTTTGACCGTGATGGTCCATTCTGTGAACGGTGTCGGCTCAGCGTGATCGGTTGACTCATACACGGCGTGAACGATCACCCCGGCTTCTTCCCCCTTTGCGTTGACGTTGTAGGTGAATCGTTTACGTGAGACTTGACTGGTGAAATGGAATATCTTCTCGTCTTGAATGTCGGCGTACAACCCCGACGTCGAAATCTCGAGCTCAACTTCCGCCAACCCGTCTCGGAGTGCTTCGGTCTTTGGGACGATGCCTCGCAGATATACTTCTAGGCCATCGAGTCTGAAGTGAGACCCTTCTGTAAACGGCCCTGCCAGCGCATCGTCGAGCCCAGGCGCGAGGGTAAAGCATGCACTATGCGTGCTGCCTTTAAGAGAGTTGATGGTGGTTCGAGCGTAATCCAGGGGAAGCTATATAAACGTCAGCTCAAATACACAGCCAAAAGCAATGACCATCGTTGGGTAGAAGTCTTACATCATGGTTGTGGATTAAATGTTCAAATGCTAAGTGTTGACTCGTTAGTGTATCGCTAACTCGTACCGGGCTATGAGCACTCACGCTGGTAATCATTTGCATATCTCGAATCCGAACTTTCCATCTCCTCGGCGATGGTAAGGAGGTCTGACCGGTATTCCTCAATCCGCTTCAACGGGTCGATGGTCACGGCGCTAGCCTGCAACGCATAGTATTTGAAAGCCCATACCAGGTTGCGCATCTCAATCGTGATACTTGTTCTTAATGCCATCAACCTGTCATAAAATTTGGTTTCTGCTTTTGCTGCTTCGTCTTCTTTTCCTTTAAACGTTTGCTCAAGGTCCTCCAGGGCCTTGATATCTTTCTGGCTGAGGTTTACTTCCAACTGGGCCTGAATGAATTCCTGGCCAGCCTTGATGGCTTCCGCCTGAACTTGGGCCAACTGCTTCCCGTTGATGGCGTGTTTGCGTAGAGCTAGTTGATACTCACCGGCGCCGTCGATATCGTTGTCCACCGCAAATTTCAACTGCTCGTCGGATTCCAGTACCCACTTCTCCCATGCGGCAAGAGACACGATTACTTCTGCATCCGCATCACCCTGGCCCCCGTTCACATTATCATAACCGGGAATTTCTGCGTCTGGGTCTTCCTCCAAAACTTTGATATTCTCGACCGATTCCTCGATCAAGGGATAGAGGCTGTTCAGTACAACTGAGAAATCCTTAATGTGTTCCATAGTCTCGGATTTAAGCAGAGCTTCACCGTCTTTCGCCAGTTCTTCGGCTTCCCGTACTGTTGCAATGGCCTCGTCAAGTGATTTTCCCATTTCCGCACCCGCCGCTGGGTCCCCCAGTGCAATCATACCGATTGATAGCGCAAACCCTGTCGGACGCACTCAAATCAGCAAGCTTGGAAGTTCAATTTGGGCCTTCGCGCCTTACCAGCCACTACACTCAGGATTTTAAAGGCAGCTTGAAATGCCATCTTCGACTTCCAAGCTCTAACCCCGTCATTGAAACGCAGCTGCGCGTTCGTTATTCCGAGTTGGTCTTGTTGAGATTGCTGAGTAGAACTCAGGACAATAGCACAAGCATCGTTATATTTTTCAAGAGCAGTGTCCCTTGTGGCCTTTTCTTGTTATGCGCGTTCCTGGCATGGTCGAGCATGGTTCCCCATGCCGCCATGCGGTCTTCCAGTGAACTTCTTCTATCTTGAAAACGCTCATACTCGGTCTGAAATGCGGAAGCAGCTTCAATGGCAAACTTGACAGTCTCCATGTATCTGTCTATTTTCAAGACAGGTGCATAACTTACGTCGGGTCCCGTCATTGCTTGTGCCGTAAGTTGCTGGCCGAGGGCCACCGCTTGTGGATTTAGGAGGGTCTCTGATGTGGTGCGAGCGGTGACATTTGCTACGTGAGACGCGAGGGACATTGCCGTGGAAGGCCATTGCCAAAAGAGAACAGAGGCGATGCGCAACTGGGCTTCAAGGTTGTCTTTGAATGCATCCGGAAAGTCGATGATATCGTTGTACCTGGGATGATACTCGGCTTCAATCTCGCCATCAACCAATCCGAACTCGACTCCAATATTACCTGAGCCAGCGCCCAGTTGTAGTGTAACTGCGCTCCCCGACCCGACCGAACAAGTGATTGGTTGGTCGAGGACGGTCGCGTAAAGCGCAACGACGCACAAGTCATTCGACTGAGGCTCAAACCTGATATGTACCGGCGATGATGCCGTGAGTACTCGCGCGTACAGCTGGATAGAACCGTTCTTAGGGACTTTGATCACTGTTGTCGGAGCATCGAAAGCGAGGACGTCCGCGAATGCACCTAACTCTCTTCCCTTAGATCCGCTGAACAAGGTTGAAAAGTCAAAATACACATCGCGCCGAAAGTCTCTGTCGTCGTCCTTCTCAAGGGCTTTCCGCGAAGGGATATTTGAGATTGCATCCAAGCCCGCATATGCCTTCCACCCAGACGGTGTTTTCGGCTGGGGAGATTCCTTGACCATTCTAAATTCAATTATCTCCTCGAAACGTTGAAAATTATCCTATCGAACCAACACCTAGTTTAGTTGGAGCAATTGTGGCGCCAGCGAGGAATTATATACAACAAAGCACAAGCAAACCCATAACTCTCTTGAGCAGCCCGTGTGGGCTGACTGCAATGAGCTAGAGTCTACGGCACCCCCGATGATAGCCCCGCATCGCACAAGGATTTTACCCCCTCATCTCAGCTGGCATGTCGCCAGCCAGTGAATGTGGCTAGCTCTCGTATCGACTAATGTCTACGTCCGTACAAAGGAAAAGCACTTTTAGTTTACCAAGCGTTCAGTACGCGGGGATATCCAATTCATGGGGGGCATGCTCAAGGTTCGGGAACAACGAAGCAAGGCCCCCAGATACTCGACCGGGGGACACACTGAATAACTATCTCTAGGAAACTTGCTGCAGATTATCCCGTATGCAGGCGGCATGCAGAGTGGCATGACACCCTCAAGTCCTTCATGAATGAACCCGATCATCCGACGGCCTGAATCGCCGGCTCTAAGTACTCCTGTATAATGCCTCGCACTACGAAGCAGACGTTATAACGGTCAACAAAGGTCTACGTAGTCGTCAACATGGCCACGGACTTCACCTACCTTCAGTCTCTAGGAGCTGCCACTGATAAATGATCGCATTCTCTTCCAAACGGCCCAGCAGTGCTGGTTCTGGTTTGGTGTGGTTCAAGATGAAACCATTCATATTTTGGAGTTCACTCGACACCGCATTCCACCCACCTAAGGATGATTAGACACTTATGCTAACATCCTGGCAAACGATGTCCTACCGAGAAGGGACTGGAAATGCTTTACTGACTCTCTCAAGTCATAGATTTCGGACTCGACGGCCGACTGTGGTGTCGTTGTCAGCATCAATCCCCAATAGCCATCCAGATTTGCATATACTCTGCAAGAACACAAACACATACCACGACTGGATAATCCGGTATGACGACAAACACATTTCCGTGTCTGACATCCATTGGCTGCGGTTTCAACGAGGGATCATTATTTACCCGCCGTTTGATATCGCCAACAATCTGAGATAGACGATACTTATGCTCCGCGTTTAGGTTGTCCCAGGAGTTAATTGACGAGACTAAGTTCTGGACGTCGCTTTCAATGCATTTCGCTTCGGACAGTCGGCTCTCAATCTGTTCTTTTACAACGCGCCGAAGAACCTCCGTGTCTCCTTCGCCCTTAAAGATTTTCTTGAGATTGTCGAAAATTGGATCTTGCATTCACATTAGCTTGGTAGCAGGCGATCTCCGGTAATATTGAATTGCCACTCTCACCAAACTTCTCCTTCGCATGTGAAGAATAGTCGACGGTATTCTCAGCGATGTCCTCCATGTTCTGGAATAAACCCTGGGGTCATCCTGTCAATCGATCGTGTCTTTAACCCGGGCTAAAGTCTGACTCACAGCAAAGCGTTTGCAGTCGTTGTAGATCTAGGTCCATTCAGTCATAGCAGTCACCAACGAACGGATTTTCGGCCAAACCGACACCTTTATATTCTTCCAGCAATCGGTCGAGGATATCAGATAACTAGTCACAGCCGGCTGTCAGTACCAACTCGATGACGGTTTACAACTCACTCACACCCCGATATTGATGATCACTCAAGCCATAGCAACTCTTGAGTCGACTCCCATCGAGTGGTAACCTGCGGGCTCTCTCAATGAACCATTGCATGTCCTGAATTGCCACACCTTGAAGGCAGAATTTGCCGTTCTCAAGAAGACCCCTCGGGCCAAACAAGTTATTGTCAATAACATGCATGGTTTTGTCGCTGGTTGAACTGGTGCATTCCCTTTCATGGCTTGTTCCCGTCATAGTCAACCAATTGAATATAAATCGATTTTGAGCTTAACTCCCCTGACGCGCACGGGCCGGTTCAGCTGCGGCTGCTGGAGTTATTAGTGTGAGTGAGCGGCAAAGGCAGCTTGGCATCGGACCTGAAGTTTACTTGCGGGCCGTCCCATTGCGGGCCGTCCCGGTAGTATCCGTTTCACAGCCCCAATGTTAGCGAGGCTGGCTAACTTCACCTCAGGGCCAAGATTGCGGGTGTTCTCAGGTACTAGGACCTCGCTAATAACGCCATGTCCCGCGCTAAAGTGGCGTGGTCACATGACTTGTGTAGTTGACCCTCGCAAGCGAGGTCCACATTACTTTCCATGAGGTAACACCTTGTATTGTGTGAAGTGTTAATTACTGTTATCCTCAACTACGCTTCAGAATAAGATCTAGCTATTGAATATTGACCTATTTGCATTCAACTATCACCTTGTCCAAGTATGGAAAACAATAACGATGCTATTTTTCAAGTGCCATTACCAAATCAAATATCTGATGAGCAGTATGAGAATATTGAGCAATGGATAGAGGAAACATTAATTCAAGAATCCCAGACTGCAACAGAAGATATTCCAACGGTAATGTTAATTCATTGTTAATTTTGTATTAATTGCTCAATAAGTGCTAATACTTTTTGATGCAACAGGCTCCCTCTGTGCCTACACCTTTAACTCCTGGCCGTCCAAAATCCATCGATTCTCTTGAGTTTTGCCATTCTCTTTATCTTCCAGAGTATCCAGAGACGCATATGCAAGGGTTTACATATGTGGTAAATGTGGAGGGAGTTGAGGCACATAAGCTACAGAAGATAAATGAGGAGGTGAGTTGGTAGTTAGAACGCTACTTGTGGATTACCTAATTGTTACTTAAGTATTATTTAATTGTTAACTTTAAACTAGATTCAGTATGGTGCTACTCGTGTTCATAGTCCCAAGGAAATTTACTGCTCCTACCTGCATACAAAGGTGATGAAGTACAAATATAGCTGTACTGGAGTCAAAGCTTGTGAGCTTCTAGCCTTGGACTTGAGGAACTATCATCATACAAGAGCAGAAGAAAATATCTGGGAAAGGATTAGAAGTTTTCGTCAACCTCAACTGACTTATGGAGAAAAAAAGAAGGATAAAACAATAAGGTATGCGAGACTCGAGAGTCAATTCCTAATCAACAAAATATCACCTATTAATTATCACGATTCGGCTTTTAGTTTGTATTATTCGATTGTGGCCCGATTCCAGAATAATGTTGCCTGCCTTATACAAACACCTACTTGTAAACCTGTTTTTGGCTGGTATGCACCTGTAAGTGCCATAAGTGCTTTTGAATTATCAAAGAGTTAACTTTTATTTACTTGTCCTTCTAATACGATATTAATGAATAGGATTTGTCGCAAACCTCACACCCTTATGTTGCATGCTGTCATCTTTCATTCTCAGGCAGTGGACAGACTCATTACAAGAAGCCACTAGCTCCTCTTGTTCCTGAAATTGATATCATACTACTTGAACAGCTAATCACAACACAATCAATTCCTGAGAATGATCAGGGCCCAGGAGTTTGTGGGGTGGTTCATCAGTCACGGTCAAGATTTAAAACATGCGGTGAGAATTAGTTCCTATTTAACACAAAATTACCTTAGTTTTAATTATCTTGTTGATTTTTGTAAAACCAATCTAACTGATCTTTATCTTTGAATAGGAATTCCACATGGAAATAAGCCCAGTCCGCTCATTAAGCTTGATTGTGAGGTGAAGTTTCATGTCATGATTCCCTTGGATCTTGCAACTTGTCCCTATTTTCTGTTTACTTCACATGGGGTACACACACATCCTCCACCTCCTCCAAGTAAACCACCTGCCTCTATGATGATAGAAGTCGTAAATATTATTCGTCGAATTAAGGATCCAGATCTTACAGTAGGTATGTATCTTGTGTTCTTTCCATTAATCGTATTAATCTAAAGCAGTCGCCCACAGTTTGTTAATACCAAATTAATTCTAGGGACATTGCTGAAGCATGAGTTAATCAGGGAATTCTGTCAGAGGTATAATGGCCAGACATTGTCACAGATTCATGCTAGTTTTGTGAACATGGATCGATTTCAGTCAATTATTCATAAACAAAAGCTATTGATGTACCCTTATGGCCGTGACTTAGAAGGAATCAAGTTTGAGATGCAGCGCGATCCTAGTATGCAGGTAAGTAACATAGAATTACTATTGAATTAGCTCGCTGGTAGTTTTCAACTAACCTTTAAGTACATAGGACTACATGCAAAAGATCTATGATGATGCAAATGGAGTAATGATATTTTGTGGCTTGAGAGAGCAACTCCATTATCTTTCAACTCTAGATGCATTTGAGATTGACATGTGTTATAAACGGATACGCTCTGGTGGCCTAAATGAAGTTGTTCTGGCTACTTTGATTGAGGAACATGGCAAGGGTAAAGTTCCCCAATGCCGAAGATTGCAGTTAATTGAGAACTAACAAGGAAATAATTTCTTCCCTCTAGTATTTACCTTGTTACGAGTCTTTACTAATATTGAAACTACACGAGGTTATCATCTTCTGTTCCAAAGAATGTTCAGCCTACTTGCCGAAATTACTGGTAATCAAAGTCCAATACATTATCTTCATGGAAGAGGATTAAAGGCAATAATAATGGATATGGATTCCAAACAAGCAGCAGGTCAGAGAAACTTCCAAGTTCAGACTCCAGATTACTGATAATCCAGAATCAAATATTAAGAGTCCAAAACACTAAAGACTTATTGGTACTAGGCCTAGGTTTACATCTCCGCGATATAGATCCTAACCATCGTTCCTGGCAATGGCAGCTTGAAAATATCATTGTTTTTTGTCACATTCACTTCTTTCGTGGTATTGATCAAACAGCAGGGGTTGATAATCAACAGATACGCCAGCGAATGACTAGTTTGCTTAATGTTGAAAGTGTGGAAGACTACATGCAAGTGTGCAGCTTACTCCAAGGTACTGCGATGTTTCATTGGTTCCAAAGTACCTTTCAATTAAAATTGTGTTAACAATAAATTAGTTCATGAGTCGATCGGAATCGCAAATTGGGCCAGACACAAAGCAAGCCGTGTCATAGCGGCTGGACTTAATCAAAACTGTTCACGAATGCCAGCAGATGTCTATACTCGTTTCCGCAAACATACAAATGCTGTTGAACAAACACATAATAAAAGCTACTCTTTAGGGAGATATTTGACTCCGCTTGGAGCAATTAAATCGTAAGTAACAATTAATTAACTTCTTGATAATTAAAAGGATGGCAGCTAATGACTATATGCTCTATTAGATCGCTTATTCTTGATCAACGGGACGTTGACCAATTCCAAAGCCGATTGAACTTTGGAATTCATCACAGATACCGGAACGATTCAATGCAAGCACGGTATAATCGCTCAATGCGCGTTGAAGGTAAGATAATACCAAGTCATCAACTTGTGCACTCTTCAGGAATTGACAAGAAACTAACTAATATGTACCTTCAATTTAATTGTCTAGCGACAAAAAAGAGAAAGCGACTTATGCATACACTTGAACAAGACTCTGAAGATCTCAATCTTGATGATGGCGACTTGGAAGCTTATGAAACTATGTCAATGAGTTCATCTGCTGGAAGAGTCCGCCAGAGGTCAAGAGCCGTCTCAAGAAATCCCTCTATTGCTGGGTCTAGAGCAACATCTAGAGCAAGGTCCACAAGTAGGAGAGTTGCCACAACTCCAACACTCTCAGTTCCCCAACCAAAGTAAGTGAAATTCATGGAACATCATAATATGTGCTGAAATTATGGCATCATAGTTCATTCAAGTAACCAGTTAAAACTAACAAATCTAAGTACCCAATCCCTACGAAGAATTGCTTCAACTAGGCAAGTGAAGCTTTTTGTCTATGTTAAATTGTTAATTCGGAAGCAATACAAAACTAACAATCGATTAACACACAGGTCTGTATTCGAACTAGCATCAACACAAAGTCAAGTTGTTCCATCTTCTCCTCCTGCTTTACAACAAATACATTCTGAGATGATGGAATTTGAAAAGCAAAAGCAAACACTTATCTTGCGTGAGAAGGAACTTCAAATCCAGCAACAAGAGGAGCAAAAGGAGATAAACCGTCAGAAAGCAGAAAAGGAATTGGAGGCTCTGGAGCTACAAAACGAAAAGACAAGATTGGAAATCTTATTAATGCAGCAGCGGGTAAATGGGGAACAGTAAATAGTCCTCAAAAATGAGTGTTAATTGTAAGGTAATTGAGAAGAGTCAATCATGATGGATTTAGGAATCTCATTCACCTTCTCCTTAGTAACACTTGAAAGTCACAAGGAATTAACAAAAAACTATCTTGGGATTTTGAAGTTCCGGCACTTTAACTAGTAACTTGGAACACAAAGTTAGCAGAGTAGCAACTCTGGGTGGTGTGGTGTTTAGTAAGTCGCAAGGAATTAACAAAGAATTACCTTGTGATTCTGAAGTTCCGGCACTCCAACATGGAACATCAACTGAGCAGCAGAGTAGCTACTGGGTGGTGTGGTGTTTAGTAAGTCGCAAGGAATTAACAAAGAATTACCTTGTGATTCTGAAGTTCTGGCACTCCAACATGGAACATCAACTGAGCAGCAGAGTAGCTACTACTGGGTGGTGTGGTTTTCTGTATTAATTCGATTTCATACTGGTATTAAACCGCGCTATTCTACACCACCTTCGATGATCGTCTTATTATTTTACACTCACACTATTGATTTGTAGGTATTGAGATTACAATCCTTCAAGGCTATTTCCTCAGCAGGTGATCTTGGCAGTCCGTCTACTATGCCCCATTTGGGTCATGATCGTTGCAAGCCAAGTATGTTTATCCCAATGACAACTAGCTTCCTCGCTTCCTGGCTTCCTGGCTTGACATACCTCATCACAATTGTGGGTAGTTCTACATGATTGGCTGAAGGTCAGCAATGGAAAAGTATAATCTATTGACAGTCCCAATCTCTGAGGCCTGAGCTGACTTTCCAGCTAGAAAATTGGAAGTCCTTCAGCGCTTTGCTTTCAACCCTCAAGTGAAAGTGAAACTTCGTTAATTTAGAACTAACAAAGTGATCACTTATCGGACATACATATGTACATTATATCCTACCAAGTTTCTGCGCTGCTTTGCTCTGCTTTGCCCTGTAGCTTGATTTCATTCGGGCCGCTTGCTTATTTGATGGAGCTCCATGTAGCTGATACCCTCGCGATCAGATCCGCTTGCTCCTGAGATGCTGGTCTACCTACCTGATACCCTCATTTCCTAGGTCCCTAGCTGATTGATCGATCGATCAGATCCGCTTGCTTATTAGATGGAGCTCCATGTAGCTGATACCCTCGTCGCGATCAGGTCCGCTTGCTTATTAGATACAGGTCTACCTACCTGATACCCTCGTTTCCTAGGTCCTTAGCTGATCGATCGATCAGGATATCCGCCGGATCCTAGATTCCACCTAGATTCCTAGGATTCTAGGTGCTTGATGTGAGCGCTCAGGATATCCGCCGGATCCTAGATCTGACCTAGATTCCTAGGTCCTAGGTGCTTGATGCGACCGATCCGGATATCGTTCGATTCCTAGATTCCACCTAGGAATCTAGGATCCTAGGTGCTTGATGCGACCGGTCCGGATATCGTTCGATTCCTAGATTCCACCTAGGAATCTAAGATCCTAGGTGCTTGATGCGACCGGTCCGGATATCGTTCGATTCCTAGATTCCACCTAGGAATCTAGGATCCTAGGTGCTTGATGCGATCGATGCGAGATATCGTTCGATTCCTAGGATATCACCTAGGATATCTAGATTCCACCTAGGAATCTAGGATCCTAGGTGCTTGATGCGACCGGTCCGGATATCGTTCGATTCCTAGATTCCACCTAGGAATCTAGGATCCTAGGTGCTTGATGCGATCGATCAGGATATCGTTCGATTCCTAGATTCCACCTAGGAATCTAGGATCCTAGGTGCTTGATGCGACCGATCAGGATATCCGCCGGATCCTAGATCTGACCTAGATTCCTAGGTCCTAGGTGCTTGATGCGATCGATCAGGATATCGTTCGATTCCTAGATTCCACCTAGGAATCTAGGATCCTAGGTGCTTGATGCGATCGATCAGAATATCGTTCGTTTCCTAGATTCCACCTAGGAATCTAGGATCCTAGGTGCTTGATGCGACCGATCAGGATATCCGCCGGATCCTAGATCTGACCTAGATTCCTAGGTCCTAGGTGCTTGATGCGACCGGTCCGGATATCGTTCGATTCCTAGATTCCACCTAGGAATCTAAGATCCTAGGTGCTTGATGCGACCGGTCCGGATATCGTTCGATTCCTAGATTCCACCTAGGAATCTAGGATCCTAGGTGCTTGATGCGATCGATCAGGATATCGTTCGATTCCTAGATTCCACCTAGGAATCTAGGATCCTAGGTGCTTGATGCGATCGATCAGGATATCGTTCGATTCCTAGATTCCACCTAGGAATCTAGGATCCTAGGTGCGATAGGTTCAGATTCCACCTAGGAATCTAGGATCCTAGGTGCTTGATGCGACCGATCAGGATATCCGCCGGATCCTAGATCTGACCTAGATTCCTAGGTCCTAGGTGCTTGATGCGATCGATCAGGATATCGTTCGATTCCTAGATTCCACCTAGGAATCTAGGATCCTAGGTGCTTGATGCGACCGGTCCGGATATCGTTCGATTCCTAGATTCCACCTAGGAATCTAGGATCCTAGGTGCTTGATGCGATCGATCATGATATCGTTCGATTCCTAGATTCCACCTAGGAATCTAGGATCCTAGGTGCTTGATGCGACCGATCCGGATATCGTTCGATTCCTAGATTCCACCTAGGAATCTAGGATCCTAGGTGCTTGATGTGAGCGATCAGAATATCCGCCGGATCCTAGATCTGACCTAGATTCCTAGGTCCTAGGTGCTTGATGCGACCGATCCGGATATCGTTCGATTCCTAGATTCCACCTAGGAATCTAGAATCTAGATAGGTTGGTTTATCGACGCGAATACTTCAATCTTTCTAGCTATTTGAATTGAACAATTGAATACAACTGTGCTACCTTTGGGCCACAGCCCACACCGACACCCTGAGCTATGGCACCCTGAGCTATCGCAGCTTGAGCTATCCGGTGCGCCTCTCATCCTTCCTTGAAGAGCTTGAAATTTTCGCAGCGGCCAGCATTCTTACAGCAGTCTTAGTCACAGTTAGCAAGCTGCAAGCTGTTGAAGAGAATTCTCAGTCTTACCTTTCGCCTTTACACACTTGTTGCAAGGCACCTTTCCACCCAGGTTGCGTGCCTGACGACGCATTTCATCCACAAGATGCTATTCTCTTATCAGCCATTCTGTATTGCCTGCCATGAGCTTTGTGAACTGAGTACTCACCCCATCTCCTCGCTTTTTCATAGGAAGAGGAGGCTTCTCAGATTCCTCCAACGTCATGACAGGCTCTGGTGACTCATTTTCCATCTCTTCATTCTCATCCGCAGCCGGGCCATCCCCATCCCAATCCCCATCCCCGGTCCCATTCTCATCCCCGTCCTCTCCTGACTCCCCCTCTGCCCCAGATGCTTGCTTTTCAGCCGCCTCAGCTACCTTATCAGGCTTACCTTGTGTACCTGAGTTGACTTTCTCCCCATTCTCATATCGTGTGATCCAGGTTCTATAGATCTCTTGAAGAAATTAGTCACCGAGCACTGTGGGTCTAAGATTCAAGAATAATGGTCTTGAAAAACAGTGAGACACTTACTACATGCCTTGCTCAGTTCTTTCTGGGGCCATCTACCACCTGGATATTCCCCCAACTGTAGATCATCGTGGACAGTGTTCATGTGCTGTCGCAAGGCATTCGTACAATTATACTTTGTCTACTAGGTAATGGTGTCATTAGCAACTGCAAGTCTTTAAGGAACGAAGGTGAAGCACTGAAGATTGATTTTTCTCACTATGCTGGTACAATCAGGGATACGACACCATAACTCTCCAGGCAGTATCATATAGAAGCCGCGATGCTATGACTGAAGTTAGCTGGTTATACTATCTTGCTTGGTGCTTGGTACTTGCATCTTCAGCAAGTTCACCACAGTAATCCTGAAGCTCCTCTTTCCCCAACTCTATGTATTTCCTATACGCAGCCTACATGATGCACATGTCAGGTAAGGAGAAATACTATAACAAGTGGAAGCTCTTACACATTGGTTCTTGAGTGCAGCCCCCATTATTCTGGTTGTTGATGTAATGCCTGAGAATGAACTGTGAATGAAGGGAGAAATAATTTCAAGGTGAATGATGGTGCGTATCGCTTGCGCGTATCGCTTGTATTAAATACAAAATAGATGTGTGGCCCTAGGGCCAAGTTCGTTGTTGGGCATTAGTCATCCTGCACGAAGCCCCACACCGAGGGACATGGCTTCGCTAGCGAGGTCCTAGTATCTACGACCAGAGATTGCGGTGCATCAATCCAGGTCATGGGTCAAACGTATCATCTTCTGAAGATAATCAACATTCTTCACATGGTGCAGGAATCCCCGCACTGGAGTCTGACCACCTCACCACCCCACCCTCTATGTGATGTTTTTAAACATGGATGCACGCTTTATACTCACTCCATGTGATGGACACGGGACGGGCATGGGCTGGCTGAACAAAGGCTGCAAGCTGAGGTCCAGGTAGGGAGCGGGCTGGAGACGTTCGGTGAGGCCGCGGAAATCCCCCCCTCTCAGGGGCCCTCACTGCGATGATGAACTGTTTAAAGGAAGGCTTCCCCAATTTCAAAATGTAAAACCACACGCAGTTGTCTCGCAAACGGCAAATCATTCTCAAGATCTCACCTCAAACAGCACTATCTCTCCTTCGAACTTCCCGTTTTTGGTTGAAATCATGGGTGACTTTGACCCAGACAGGGCCTTCTCTGACAAGACGTATTGGTACCCCAATGACCTTCTTAACGAGCATGGCAAATTCTCACTTGTGACGGATACCAATTGCTCTATTATGAGATACGTTTGGCACGGTTGTCTTCTTCCGACAACGGTTTCCGACTACGCCGAGGTTCTGAACGTTCCTCAGGCCGACATACCCTCGGAAGTCAAAAGCGAAGTGCAAGAGATTCTGGGGGTCTACTCAAAAGTAGGATCTCGCATCCGAGTAACGGACGTCGAGTGGCTTGTGCTGACAGGCAACAGATGAAAACTGCTTCGAGCACATTTCGAGACGACACTTGGCCGCAAATGGTGACAATCTCCGGGAATATATACATCTATGCCACGGCGGCTGGAGGGGAGACGCAGGGCTCTTACTACTTCAACATGCTACTTTGGGTCAAACAGTATTATGAGGAGCTTCACAAGGCTCACCCTGACCAGGAGAAACTCGACGAATACAAGGATTCGATTCAGACGGCTTGTCTTGACCAGATGAGTGCCATCGATGCCATGAGGACTCAAACCAATGATATGAAAACAGACCTTGGGAACTTTGATACTACTTGTCGCCAACACGAAGACAAGCTGGATAAGATAATCACGGCCATTCAAACCAAACTAGGACCGCTCGAAGGAAAGACTGGATCTATCCGGAAGCTGAACGATGAAATCGCAAAGAACAAGGATATCCTCGAAAAGGAAACGAAAGATTATGACAAAGGTATGTCGCTATGATTCCCTTTTGTGGCCCGACGATTCCTTTGCTAAGATGCCTTCAGATGTCGCGATTGCCGCCAGCTCCCCTGCGTACGCCTGGCTGTGAGTATAATATCCAATGTGACCACACCCACATTACGGTCCTTAATCGAATTGGTCATTAACTTTCGCAGTGGGATTTTCGGTTTCCTTGCAGCAGTCACAGTTTCTTCGATCTACGGTGACAAAGCCCGCCGACTGAAAGAGGCTATTACAACGCTGCAAAAGCTGATAAACCAGGAGGAGAAAAAGCTCAAGGCTATGGTTAGTTTAGAGACTCATTTCAAGGATATGAAGGTAAGTTGTTGATCCGTGCAAAGGAAGATCGCGTTCTCTGTGCCGGTTTGCTATAGTGGAGTATTAACGTGGTATTCGATGTTAGACAAATGTGCAAGGCATTCGCAAAGAAATCGACGGTGCGATCAAAGACATTGAGAAACATGAGGGTGTCTGGCAGACAATCTGGACAACTCTGAATGGTCTCAACGGATTCGTTGAGAAGCTGAAAGATAAAGTCAAGCCGATTCTCCTAGAGAAAGTGGATTTGAACAAAATTGTCGAGCAGTGGAATGTGCTGGCGGTTGAGGGTACGTCTAAATCTCAGTCACCACTTCTCTAGAGCACTTAATTTTAACCGGCACTGCTTACACTTTCCTTCGTAGTCAATAACTATCAGCTACATGGCTTTGAAAGCCCGACTCCTGAGGTCAAGTCGGTTGATGAGTATCTGAAAGAGTTGGATGCGAAGTGCTAGATGTGTGATCCGGAATAAGTGCGTTATCACGGCCTGCCAGTGCTCACTGATACATCTTCTGTGCCTCATGTGGCCTGCTCTGGGCACGGTAGAGATTTCCAAGATTGTTGACAGCTAAGAGAGTGGATGTGTGATCCGAACCAAGTGCCTTCTAATAGCCTGCCATTGCTCGCTGATACATCTTCTGTGCCTCATCCAGCATGCCCTGATCACGGTAGAGTGTCCCGATTTCATGCATTGACCACATGGTTATAACATCATCGAAAATCCACGGGTTTGACATATCTCCTCCACCCACCACGAGCACTGATTTGCATGTGTGAGTAGCCGGGTCTGAAGCTTCCAATAGCCCCTGCTCGTGCTGTTAGGCACTGATGACCCCACGACCCTTAATGCCAGTTGTACAAATTCTCTTTTCTCACCGACACTTTGTGTGTGTGATATCCACCTGTGCACTATCGGTCATCCAAGTTGTTCCAATGCTTTGCTGGTAGCTTACGAGTGGCCTGCCGAACTCACTGTTGGATCTCATGACTTCGTCCCACTGATACTTCTACAACCCGACGTATGACGCGGTATTGACTTCGGTCTCACGGAGATATGCGGCACTCTGGGCCAGTGCAAGAGGAAGGTTTGTCGTCGTTTCATATCATCTTCCAATTCCTATTTCAAATTACGCGGTGATCTAATCACGCGTAGGAGATTTCGATCACCAAGCGCGCAGCCCGAAACGAGGAGAGCAAGTGGATCAAGATTACATGCGGCAACCCCAGGATTCCAGAAACTCGGAGGTTGTTCGCCAGCAAGAGTCGAGGCATCCTTCCCTCGCTACCAAGACTGGCGAGGCCACGCTGACGCTCCCCCGTCAACGCTCATCTGGCCAACTTGGGCCAGAAGGATTTCAACCAAATGGCGCGGCTATTTGGAGAGAATTTGATGCTCGCAGGGACTCAGCTGGCTATTAGTTCAAACAGTACCTACAAAGCCTTTATCTTGCTGATGCTGAGAGGCCCGATCCACCCAGAGGCAAGCTATTCACTTACTATGACTACTCAACTTCAATGTGTTCCCAACCGTGCTCTCCATACAGGGCTGCTAGTCCGAGGTCAACGAAGTGCAAAGCCGAATGCAACACAATTGAAGGTATTACCTGATTATGCAATGCGTGATCTGGTTGCCATGGAGGAGATTGTCGGCTTCGTCCAGGGAATAATCAAACCGCCGAAGGCAAAATCGTTGACTCTTGGAGTTCTGTGGTAGGTGCGCCTGCGAACTACGTTTATAAACCGCGCTTACAGGTCATGTAGCACTTTGGCATTCTCTATTCTGGCAGTCACGGTTCGCGACAAGCTCGTTGTTGCTGTTTCAGTTGCCGGAGCCCTTCTTCTGACGGCGCGGCTAGCATATACAGAGTGACAGTATCCGCAATATACGGACTAGTTTACTAGTTTACACAATTTGAGGCACGCTTGTGAATGTGAAGTGGACTCTCGTCGGTTTCTAAGATTGGAAGTGTTTATCTTATGTACCTGAGACGGTTCGCAAAGGTCTTAGGGATGTCGGAACACCTCCCATCACAGAGGCAGTCTTACAAGGAAACCTGACGATTTGACTGCGCGCCGATTTTGTTATTAGCAACAACACGCAGAGCGAGTTTTGAATATGTCTGATGCAAACGTCATGAATTTTGCATTGCGCCAAAACAACACCACGAAGGTCGCTCGGAGACCTTCAACGCGCACAAGCCAAGGATGCTAGGCGCCGTTGGAAGGGTTTCTGCTTCGAAGAATTTGGAACTGTCCTCGACCCATGAGGCATCCTCGGGCGCGTTCCAAGAATATGATTTGGGATGATGGGTGTATCGAATGTTGATAGCACTAGTCATCGCCCGTGTATTCTCAGATCTATAGATTCCGTTCCGAGCCCCCAGAAATAACGACAGAGCAGGGCGAGGCTCGGAGGCCCTTGTCTTCATCTTGTACACAATAATGGGGGCGTAGTCAAGTATCATTTACTTCTGTCCTGCACCAGGCATATTCAAACACACAAGGGCAGTCCAACGTTCAAATTGATATCATACCCAACCGACTTGAATCTTCTACATTGCTACGGATGATATTGTCCTAGAAGTATTTTTCCGCGGTTTTCCTATTTTCGGATATACCCCCGCTGAGTCCAGAAATATGACTAAGACTAGACGTTGGCCGCCCGCTTCACGGGCGGTTAGACCTCAAGCCTGACCAGAGGGACGGCCAGGATTATTTTCATTCCGTTGTTGCCTCTCAGGTGGTCAGCCGGGCCCGTGTCGACCATTTGGAACTCCTGTAGAGCAATTGATTCACCACCAAGACACATGCTCAGGCTTTGCTTTTATATATTGAATTGAACATGTCTAGGGTGTATCAAATGTATGTGAGATGAGGTCTCGGCTCTGAACCGTTTGGCTTCTTTGTTTTGTGCGCAGCGCGTGTTGTTATGCTTTTTGCCGTCGATGTTCGGATTTTACAGATCGTTTGGTGCCGAGGAGTCTACGTGCTAAATACCCTCTACCTTCTGATTCTACGAATCCACGAATCCAGGAATCCACGATCCCTAGGTCCCTAGGAATCTACGTGCTACGTACCCTCTACCTTCTGATTCCACGAATGCGCGATCCCTAGCTCGCTAGGTCCCTAGATCCCTAGGAATCTACGTGCTGCATACCTTCTACCTTCTGATTCTACGAATCCGCAATCCCTAGCTTGCTAGATCCCTAGATTCCTAGGAATCTACGTGCTACGTACCCTCTACCTTCTGATTCCCGAATCCACGAATCAACGGTCCTTAGATCCCTAGATATCTGCGTGCTGCATACCCTCTACCTTCTAATTCTACGAACCACGATCCCTAGCTTGCTAGGTCCCTAGATCCCTAGGAATCTAGTGCTGCGGACCATCTACGTCTATTCTACGACCACACGATCCCTAGCTTGCTAGATCCCTAGATTCCTAGGAATCTAGTGCTACGTACCCTCTACCTTCTGATTCCCGAATCCACGAATCAACGGTCCTTAGATCCCTAGATATCTGCGTGCTGCATACCCTCTACCTTCTAATTCTACGAACCACGATCCCTAGCTTGCTAGGTCCCTAGATCCCTAGGAATCTACGTGCTGCGTACCCTCTACCTTCTAATTCTACGACCAACGATCCCTAGCTTGCTAGATCCCTAGATTCCTAGGAATCTACGTGCTACGTACCCTCTACCTTCTGATTCCCGAATCCACGAATCAACGGTCCTTAGATCCCTAGATATCTGCGTGCTGCATACCCTCTACCTTCTGATTCTACGAATCCGCGATCCCCAGCTTGCTAGATCCCTAGATCCCTGGGAATCTGCATGCTGCATACCCTCTACCTTCTGATTCCACGAACCAACGATCCCTAGATCCCTTTAACAAGAAAAACGCTGTCAGAAAAGCAACAAAGCAACAAAAGCGGAGACGTCAGGGATCCATATTACGTCTCCGTAGCAGCATCAAAGAGATCAGAGCATTTGTAATGCGGACAATTTTCGGAGCTCATATCATATGTTACGTAATCCAGCTACCCCTGCACGTGACCAGCCTATCGCCTTATATAGTTGTAGCTTGATCCTATAGATCCAATCAACAACTATCTTCACTTATCAGGTTATGAGAACCCGTACGCTTTTCCAAGCGCTATTTGGGTGATATTTCGTTGGAAATATCAAATACACCTTAGGGATCCTCAGCTGAGGCACCTAGGTGGTTTCCTTTTGCGAAAATCTTGCATTTGGATCGATTTTTCGTGGGCAAAACCGACCAACCGACCAGCTCGACCAGCTCGCCAGTTCGCCGGGAAATCCTACACCAGAGGCATCTTAGGGATTCCCAACAGGGGACCCAGGGTGACCGCCATCTGCATTGAATCATTGAGATTCAGCATTTGGGTCAATACTCAAAGAATCGCGATTCGCCAAAGAAGCTTTGAGCCTTTGAAGATTCGTTTATTCTGCGAGAGGTTTGCAAAAGAAACGCTTGTTCTGCAAAGAATCGTTTGTTTGCAAAAAGGATTCAAAGGATATCCTTTGAATATTGCAAAATCCACCTTGTTTGGAGCTTGCACAAAGATTCAGAAAAGATCCATCCATCTAGAAGCTTCTCCCTGATTTTGAGAGAGCTATCTTATGGTTATAAGTATCCTCCTGAGCCACCCATATCTTTGCTTTTTGAAGAGACAAAAAGCAGAGACCATAAAGAAGAGACCATAACACTTGCTATCCATTCCGAAGATCAGACTAGTTTCCGATCAAACGAATAAGCAACATACCTTCTAGGGAATTCGAGCTTTGACCACCAAATCGAATAAGAATTCAAAGACCTAGGGGCCCCAGATACCGAATTCGAGCTTCGACCACCAAATCGAATAAGGATTCAACGGCAAAATCGCAAGATGGTGAACGAACGTAACCCTCCAAGCGATCGCACGCCTGAACCCACTGTGGGTCAGGTTCAGGATTCCAACCTACCTACACCCCAAACCGGCCAACGGCGAATAGCTACACCAAGAGCTTATGCTGGAGCTTTTCCGGCTAATCAAGAGGAAGGAATGGAGAATAACAATGATGAGGGGGCGCCTGAGATGGAACAGGTGTCGCCAGAAGCCACAGATCCGAATATAGCCCTCATGAACACAGCTGCAGAGCTTCAGAAAAGGCTCCAGGATCTAAGGAGAGAGCAACGATTATTTGACGAATATAAACGGCAATCCATGCTGAGTAGCAGCACCGTCCGCTACCCGCATATTCGCCGAAGCGGCTTTACGGAACCTGAGGGGGACCGTAGGGAATCAACCGTTAGATTTGACAAACCGCTAGAGCAATATTACGATTCGCCAACTCCTCTGCCATACGCGGAAGAGCATGTTAACGTAGCGGAAGCGCAAGAAGATAACCTTGCAACACCTACTAATGCAACAAGACCCCCGAATGCAGAAAGCAGCCGGGATCCATACGATGACCCCGAACTTGACGAGTTCATGCGGGAGCAGGTCGACCCTGATTCAAAAACGGGGAAGATAATTGCAGTTTTTAAAACCAATGTCAAAGGGATTAGAAAGGTTACAATCCTAACCGGATCAGCTAACTA